>JALMGF010000190.1:600000-902500 GCA_023333645.1 Sceloporus occidentalis
TTCATTAGTTTCATTAGTATTTTTAAACATCATTTAACCCCTTAATGCAGGTACAGAATACACACGTTTATTTTTTTTTTCATCTTGTGATTTATTTTTTATTTTTTGAGAATAAGTATGAAAATGACGTTTTCTCCTTCATGTTTTCTCAGGCCGGGGTCGGTAATGCCCACCAACCTGTTCCAGGGGATAAAGTCCGTGAATCCCACTTTCCGAGGCTACTCTCAGCAGGTAAGCCATCTGGGGCAGATGCGGGTTGTTGGGACTTGGCCAGGTTTCTGTATTTTGTGTCGTTGGCGGTTTAGTTCGAGATTTCCCGTGAGACGCGTGGAACTAGGTCCTGAATGTAGATTTTAGCCGGGTTTCTGTAGTATTGTCAAGAAGTGGTTGGTTTTGGAATTTATAATCTTCATATTTTTTTTCTTTTCTTAGGATGCCCAGGAATTTTTGCGTTGCTTGATGGATGTTTTACATGAAGAGCTCAAGGAGCAAGTAGTCGAGACCGAGGAGGATAACCAGCTTGGGATTGTGGACGACAACGTGGAGGACGATAAAAACCAGTCCGATAACGATTTCCAGTCCTGTGAATCCGGCTCCACCAGCGATAACACGGAGAGCGAGAGCCGCAAACTGGCCGAGGAGCTCACGGAGTCCACCATGCTCATCCAGGAGGAGCAGAAGGATCCGGACCCTCCAAAATCCCGGCACAAGCAGTTCCCCAACAACCTGAACCACGGCCGCTGCCTGCCGGACGTGGAGAAAAACATCGAGAACTCGGCAGAGGAAAACGACGCGTCCTCGCACGGAACCGTGAAGGTGCAGATACAGAGCCGGATAGCAGGTGATTACATGTCTGCGTACCGCGTGCGCAAGTCCGGTGAGAGCTAAAAATAATCAAAGGTGCCTGATTTACAAATTGTTGCAAAGTAAATAAATCTAATTTATCTGCAATCTGGGGCCGTGATGCACTAATTTTCCTTGAGAACAGGTTATACAATTAGCAGCCCTATTTAAACAACTCCCAGAATACTCAGGCAGCTGTCTGTAGTCTTATGGTTTAATAACAGCAGAGGTTGTTTTTGTTTTAACCATAGGCATAGAAACGATGAACTTGCTGGCCCTATGTTTCCTTCTGTAAAGACTCAACCCTTAATCAGCGCCATATGCCTATCCCAACCACGCTTAAATTCCCTTTTTGTGTTGGCCTCTACCTCCTCTGCTGGGAAGCTATACCACCGATCTTTGCTGCTATTCCACTTCTGACCCTTTTTTCCCCCATACCTCCCTGTTTTTTATTTTACAGACTACGCCACAGAAGTGAACATGAGCGATCTGTCCTCTTCACAAACACCGCTACTAAATGAAAACTCGGAAACGCTTATTTCCAGCAGCCCTCCGAAGACCGCCGCCACGTGGATGGGCCACAGAAAAGGTGCTTGTCGATTCTCTGTAAGCGCGTGGAGGTAACCAGTAATACGCTGAAGCCGGCGGTTTAAGGGGCGGCTCGGAACGCTAGGTTCAGTAATAACCGCAGCGACTTCTGTCTCACGAGTGTCTTTCGATTTCACCCAGTAGATAATTTGCTTATCTAACCCCCAGAGGCTTTCCAGCGGGGATAATATCTGTTTTATTGGCTTATCGCGTTGAAATATGTTTTTTCTCTTTTGTTTAGTCCCAATGTGTCCTCCAAAAAGAAAAAAGCAGAAGAAATATCGGAGCGTGATATCGGACATTTTTGATGGCACGATAATGAGCTCGGTGCAGTGCCTGACGTGCGACAGAGTAAGTTCCCCCCCCCAGCAGCGCAGCCAACTAAACAGCTTAACATCAACAGATAAGAAGCGCATTAAATGCATCGTTCCTGCCATGCGTGGCTTCTCGCTGCTCATTCTGTTCCGGGGGTGGGGGGCTGACTGGTTAAAAAGGGTTTTATTCTAAATTGGATTTCTTCTTCTTCCCCGCACTAGATTTCTGTAACACTGGAAACCTTCCAGGATCTGTCTCTGCCCATCCCTGGCAAGGAGGATCTGGCTAAACTACATTCGGCGAGTCACCAGACGTCCATGATGAAGGCGGGTTCCTGCGGAGAGGCGTATGCCCCCCAAGGATGGATCGCCTTCTTCCTGGAGTATTTTAAAAGGTAATTTAGCGCCGGTCTTTGCTCCTAATCCTACGCGGCGGGTTCCGCCCGGACCCCCGGACACAACCTGCAGCGTGTGATTGTTTTTGTGTCTCCCCAGCTGGTTTTGGGGTCCCACTGTGACGCTGCAGGATTGCCTCGCTGCATTTTTTGCCAGGGATGAGCTTAAAGGTCAGTTCCTCTTTAAGTTTGTAATCACCGGCTCATAAAAGTCAGTTTAAAGCATTTTCTCCAGGGGGGCTGGTGTACTAATTGCCGCGTCCCTCGTGCTACCGCGCTGTGCTTAGTCTGGCGGACGTTGGCTCGTCGAGCTGACGGTGGCTGCGTGACTTTTTTATTGGCCTTTGCTAATGTTTGAAAGACCTCGGCAGAGGTTTCCGGTAATCTGCTGAAGGACAAAAACTGGAATGTAAAAAAACATCTCATTTTCACAGAAAAGAACAGAATTTTATGAATTGGTCTGAATTTCCTGCCTCTTGGGCGTCTTTGTTGAGCTCGAACAATTTATTAATATTCTGTAAACCCAAACCAATGACATTACTGTATAAATGAAATTGGGTTTTAATTTCGGGTGAACGGCTTGTGTTATCTACGCGCTTCATTTCTCCGTGATGGCTGCGCAGTCACCACTAAACAGAAGGAAAATGGAAGGATTGGACGTGATTTGTATTTATTTCCATAGGTGATAACATGTACAGCTGTGAAAAGTGCAAAAAGTAAGTTCATGTCTTTAAAGGCAGTCACCGGGGGTTTGGTTAGACGGACGGGTGCGGGACAGGTGGGAATGGGGGGATATATATATATATATATGTATATGTGTGTGTATATGTATGTATGTAATACGGCACTGTGGAGGGGTATGTGGAATGAGTGTGAGGGAATAGTCCAGAAATGATGTCTGTATCTCTGGGGTTACGAGTCTCCTCTGCAGGAACCGCTAACAGATTTAATCTTTCCTTCAGGTTACGAAACGGCGTCAAGTTCTGTAAGGTGCAGAAATTCCCAGAGGTAGGAAACGCTCCTCGCTGGATAACTCGCATACCCCCTAATCGAAATTATTACGCCTGTGTACAGCACGTCTTTATTTTCCCTTTAAGTGTTAATATAACCCCCCATTATCCTTGTTGCGCTGAATGCGGGAGCCGCCATCTCGCTGCCCCGTCACGGGGTATAAATCGCCCGTCGCCCTGAGATATCTGTGATAATAGCGTTACGGAGCGACCTGCGCGGCCGGAAACAATCTCTACCGCTAGAGGCTCATGCGCCGTCCACTAAAACAACGCGGGGAGAGAACAGGAAGTGGTTTACAACTTCCTGCTCGGGGTGACGGGAGGATTCTGAGGGATCATGGGGAAAAAGAGGGGAAGTTGCATGAAATGCTTCGGCAGGTGTCTTTTACTTCTTGTTCTCACGCCGGGTATCTGTGTATCTGTCTTTTTTTTACACATTTATACATTTCGCTTGCTCGTTTGAAGTGACGATTTTTGCGATTTCTCCGGCAGATATTGTGCATCCATCTGAAGCGCTTCAGACACGAGCTCATGTTTTCTACAAAGATTGGGACCCACGTGTCCTTCCCGCTGGAGGGTTTAGATCTTCAGCCATTCCTTGCTAAAGACAGCCCTGCCCAGATCATAAACTACGACCTCCTGTCAGTGATCTGTCACCACGGGACCGCCAGCAGTAAGTACCCGTCCCAGATCCTCCTGGCTGTAAGTAATGCCCCTTTATCTGGAGCCGCCATCGCTGTCAGTCATGTGATATTTTGGCTCAAAAACCACACTGAGCTGATGCTTTATGGCGATGCTAATGAAGTCCGTTCCTCCATAGACTTTCATTAGTCAGAGAGTCCGACTGGGTGATTAAGACTGAGCCATTCTATTGTTCCCCACAGGCAGTATGATAAGGAGTCGGGGTGTTTAGTAGATTGGGGATAGGAAAACGGCTGATATGCAGCTGCCTGAAAACTTTATATTACGGGGCAAAAACTGCAACTGGGGTAAAAAAAGAAAACTGCGGAATATTTCTGAAAACTAATTTTCAATCTGATAAAAGGAATAAACGTCTCGGTGGGAGATCGACTTTAATGTTTTGCGCATGTGCTTGGGTGTTTTTAATTTCCGAGGATTTCTTGAAACGCGCTCCGTGTGTAACGCTGGCTTCGTGTCTCTCCGCAGGCGGCCATTATATTGCCTACTGCCGGAATAACTTGAATAACCTTTGGTATGAGTTTGACGACCAGAGCGTCACCGAGGTGCCGGAGTCCGTGGTACAGAATGCCGAGGCCTACGTGCTTTTCTATAGGTAAGCTGCGGGGTTTGGCACAACAGACTGTTGTATGTATGGAAAATTACATCTTCCTGACTGGGGGGGTCATTTAATGAACTGGGCGCAGACTTTACCCCGACGCGCAGCGACCGGGTCTCTCGCCCAGACTGCTGCCAACGCTCAGCAATGACTTTTTAGGAAAAATGAGTTTCTGATGTGAATCTTATGAAACCTCCAATGTAATAAAATGATATTTTTTTTTCTCTACGTGTGGCAGGAAGGCCAACGAGGAGGCGCAGAAGGAAAGACGCCGCGTTTGCCGACTCCTCGATATGATGGAGACCAGCCTCCTGCAGTTCTACGTCTCTCGCCAGTGGTTAAATCGGTTTAAAACCTTTGCAGAACCCGGTCCCATAACCAACAATGACTTCCTCTGTGCGCACGGCGGTGAGTTCGGGGCCGGATGGGCCGCTGGTATAAAGTTGGCTTATTAACTCATATTGTGGACACCAATCCGGTCAAAACAAACTTCCCTTTACAGAATGGTATGAGCCGGGCACAGGGCCAATGGGGGTTTATAGGAAACCGCAGCTCGGTGGTTAATGGAAATAAGGTGCTGAGCGGAACTCGGGACGTGGGGTGGACCTCTGGGGTTTTCTTAAAAGTATCCAATAAAGGATAATCGATCTGAGCTCTGTTACTGATACAGAGGCTGCCGGCCCCCCTCGTTTTACGTTGAGACGAGCCGGAGGCAAAGAAAGGGCAGGTTTCATGATAAATAATTTAAAAGCACATCTGTCCCCTAGTAGGAGCACAATCTGTACTGTGCTGAGCCTTTAAAGTACTCAGCAGCAGGATAGTGCGGGGCTTAACCCAGAATTATCCTTCATGGTAATCATCGCTAAGTGGAACTAGCCATCCGGCCCCCGTCTAGTCGCCCACTTTTCCTGCTATAAAACCTTAATCAGTCGTTGGTCTCGTCTTAGATTCAGGAGCCGTATGTCTATCCCATGCATGTTTAATACCCTCACTGTATTACCCTCTACCACCTCTGCTGGGAGGCTGTTCCACTTCCTTTCCACCCTCTCAGTAAGATAAAGCTTTTTTAACACCTCTAAATTGGCTTCTTTTACACGGATTAATTATTTCTGGATCTTTTTGGTCACACTGAATAAATCTTTCTTTAAACCGCAGGTGTCCCGCCTCGTAAATCCGGATTAATAGAAGACCTTGTGGTGATGCTTCCCCAGAACATTTGGGATTATCTGTATAGCAGGTGCGCCCCCTGTCCGGTCAGAGGGGTACTGCAGCCAAACCCCAGACTTTTATTATTGTGATTATTATTGGCATACACCGGGGTCTCTATCTGGACTTCCCATCACCTGTTAATAAGCAGATCTGTATATAGATGCCGTTCTGGAGACGCCACGTTTATCTCTGATACATTGTTTGTTTGGTTTTTTTCCGTGGTGTAGATTTGGAGGCGGGCCGGCTGTCAATCATCTCTACGTGTGTCATATGTGTCAAACCGAACAGGAAAAGATTGAAAAGAGAAGAAAAATGGAGCTGGAAACGTTCATCCGGGTAAAATACCGACGCCGTCCGAGAAATCGGATTCTTTGTAAAGTCAACTTTTTCGGTTGTATTTTCTCAGTAATCCTGTACTCTGAAGCCTTATTCTTTATCGGCTCCTTTTATATCTTTATGGGGTCTGCAGATCGCTCACCCTTTCCAAACATATTTTTGAGAGTGTTTTTAAAGGGTTTAATGTCCCTGTCACCACCTATAGGTGTTATAAAAGGGACACTCCAGCCATTATATGCTCTTTAATGCATTGACACCCCCCCCCCCCGAAATTGCAATTTTTAAGGCTTCTTTAAGAAGAGAAATAATAATTTTTATTTCAACAGCTAAACAAAGCGTTTCAGGAGGAGGACTCGCCGGCCGTTATATTCTGCATCAGCATGCAGTGGTTCCGGGACTGGGAAGGATTTGTCAAAGGCAAGGACTGCGGTGAGTGCGGTTACTTCTGGCCTGTTGCTAAGTGCAAAGATAGGACTTAAATGCTTGGTTGCCGTTGCAGCAGAAAAACCTCCTGGGCTTTTAAATCATTTGAATTGTTACATAACGCCCTGTCTATATGTAATGGCCGACCTAAAGCACTTTTTTTTTTTTTTTTACCTTCCATATGATACTCACCTGCAGAGCGCTAAACACCCATAAAAAACCAGAGCAGGGCAAAAGGTGAAATCGGCTATTTCTGAACGAAAACAAAATATGCTTCCTGGTTGTCTTCTTCATGAGGGTCTTAAAGTAGTTTCTTACCTTTTTACCTTTCTAAGCAAATAATTAAAGTTTCTCTGCCTGGAAAGTCGGCGTTTTTTTCATCTCCAGTGCTCTGCGGCACGCGCTCTCATCGTGTTCTGTCTCTTTCAGATCCGCCTGCTGCAATCGACAACACAAAAATCGCTGTCACCAAGTGTGGTCACATTTCCCTTAGGCAAGGTAAGGGTCTCCAGGTGCTGACGTCCTAGGGGCCGTATGATGCCTTCAGCGGGTCCTGGCTTTTAAGTCAAGTACTATCCATGCATTTTTGGCGTGCCCTGGCTTCTCGTGGGACGCCGCGGACCCCCGGCGCTCTAGGAACGTTCTTTTGTTTTGGTTCTCTTTCCGTAACGGCGTTCCCTGCTCTGTGCTCCGCAGGTGCCGATTCTGGGCAGATTTCAGAGGAAACCTGGAACTTCCTCCAGTCCATCTATGGCGGCGGCCCGGAGATCACTCTGAGACAAAGTGTCCCAATTTCAGAATCGGATGGCTCTCAGTCGGAGGATAAGATCGACATGGAGACGCGGAACATCTAATTACGCACTCGAGATGACTCCCTTGTTTTTTTTGTTCGAATCATTCCTCCCGTACATTGTGAGATTACGAGGCCTCCGCCTCTCCCCGCTGTGATTGTACCTGATTTATTTATGCTTTCTGAGCGAGCAGGGAATGACCTGAGAGTTTTATTTCAGACCACCTGTCTACACTATCGCCGAGCTGCTTTATTTCGCAGCTGACCTGTAACTATTTACAATGTGAAAAGATGGAGCTGTTTTGGTGGCAGAATTACAGCTGCCAATGGGACCTTAGTCTGAGGAATCCATTCCTGATCATATGCCACCTTTCCCAGCCAATGAGACACTGACCTGAGGAATCCATTGCTGATTGTTTGCCACCCTTCCCAGGGAATGGGATCTTGAGCTGAGGAATCCATTCCTGACCCTACGCCATTTCCAGCCAATGGAACCTTGGGCTGAGGAATCCATTCCTGGCCCTCTGACTGGCTGCCCTTCTGTCGGTGGTCGGTCTTCCCCATCCATCTCCTTTTGGGAAGGAGAACCTGTTTTGTGCTGGTTGGAAGGAATTTCGACCTTGTAGATGTACGTAACGGTGGGTGTCGGGAATGGGTGATGAGCGTCCCGTCCGCGTATTATTTTTGTAGAGATAATAAATGTGGCCGGTATCGGGGGAACCGTCTCCGGTAACGGTTGGGTTTTTTCGTGCAGTCTTGCACTCCTGTGGATGACCCGTGGAGCACAGCGACCAATCCCTGGTGTTTATTGTATGAAATGTTTAAAAACCGCGAAGAAAACTGAAAAGGTTCCACTAAATCTTTTAACCCTTTTATAGTCGGTACTGTAATGCTGCACAGACCTTCTAAACGCATGGCCTGCCCGAAGCGCCTCTTCAAAGGGACGTTTGGTGCGATTATGCGCCATTTTTTCTTTACAAGCACATTCTTGAAATACTGATAGGAAGAGCCTCCTTCGCCAGCCCTTCCGCCCGTTTTATATCCGCACGTCCGGGAGACACAATGTGTTTTTATTATTATTCAATATCTCTTCTGCCCCCCCCCCGGATCCCCCGACACGTTGGAATAACCCGGGTTCTGACCTGTAACATGTAAGCACAAGGACATAGAGAATGTTCTATCTTGGTTCTAAAAACCCGTTTTTCTGTTAATAACGTGGCAGTTACTCGTTAGCGCCTTTCTCCGCCTGCGCTGCTCTGCGTATAAGCCATGCGACGCTGCGTATCCGCGGTAACCTCTGCTTTCTGCTTCTGTAAATTGCATGAATAATTTTTCCGATCGACAATAAATAAGAATTTTGATAATTACAGAAACTTCTGACGGATTTCATCTCCAGCAGGGCTGAGCGGCTTCGGGGCGACAATAAAAAAAAATTAAAAACCAGCCTCATTAAACACCAACTGCAAAACGAACCTTGATTGGGATTCTAAAAAAAAATCTCCATTTATTGTATCAAAACACGGGATTCCCGGTACGGATGCTGTTTCCGCTCCTGTTTCCAGTGTCTGCATCCATTTATCGGTCTGTTCTAAATTTTTATGGAAAGCCGGGTCGTTCTGACCCTCGGTCATGTGACCAACTTAACCAGAGAATCCAGAAAATTAACAGAGCGGGGAAAGAAGTATTCCCTCGAATGCAATCGGCACCCTTTTTGGAGTGAAAAGGTTAAATTGGGTCCCTGGGGTGGGCTGGAAGCGACTGTTTAGCATCTGTTTTGTTTTTTTAGCCTGGCAGAGGATGATGGGAGTTAGAGTCCACTGTAGGCAGGAAAGCCGCACCTGTCCGCTGCTCCGTCTGGTGTCTTTCTGGGGCAGATTGTGGCAAAAACCTGTCACTAGTGACCGGCGGCCGGCAGCATGTTGTGAAAATGTGTTTTAATCTTAAATAAAGTGGAAACGGAAAACATAGAATTTTTGGATTATTTAAAACCTCAAATGTTTTAAATCGAACGCCTGATTAACCCTTGAGTTGCTTCTACAGCTTGATAATTAACCTGTCGCAGAGAGTTTGTGATCTCATATCAGGGATATTTACATAACTAAATCGTTTATCGGTAAAATGCGCATCTTGAGAAAAATATCAAACTTGGTATTTCATCGGCTGCTTGCGGTGCCAGCGCTGGGATTTTTATACCCGGTGTTCAGAGGAAAAGAGAATCAATTAGTGCATGCAAGGAGCTGCCTCTCCACAGAGGGGCTGAGAAGAAGTAGAGCCCCTGGTGTGGCCCCGGGAACAATCTATTGCTCTAGCCCAACTCCTACGATCCTCAGCGAAGCTCAGGCATACGGCGCGCCCTCCCAAGGTCTGCTGCCCAATAGCAGATCCCGAGTTTGCTGCAGGTCCCTCTCTGCGCAGTTCCCACAGGCGCCTCTAGGTGTCGCTGCGTCGTTCTCTAGACCGGAAGTGGCTGTGGCGCGTGGGGCAGAGCGGGAGGAGGGAACTTCCGGCGGGAGCGTGAGAGCCGTGTCCGGAGAGCAAAGCCAGGGGCTGAGAGGTGAGCACCGAGGCAGGTAACCCGGGGTGGGTGTATTAGTACTGACACCCCGGTAAGGCTACTGCGGTGGGCTATACCGACCCCGGGTGTGAGGGAGGGAAAGCTGCACAGCATCAATACTGAGTGAGTGAGTGAGTGAGAGAGTGAGTGAGAGTGTGTGTGACTGCACAGCGTCAATACTGACCCCCTGGGGAGGGGGGTGAGTGCACAGCATCAATACTGACCCCCTGGGTGAGCCCCTGACATACCCACTATAGAAGAATTGCCCATTAAAATACTCTGTGAGTAACCCTTTAACTTGCATTCTTCTGAAACGAAAAATCTGACCACAAGATGCAGCCCTGCTGCTGCGGTTCCCCTTCTCCTCCGTGGTCTGACTGTTCCTGCTTAAAGCACATAAATACGTTTAATTACATTAAAGTGCATACGATGCCTGAAGTGTCCCTTTAAAATACTCCTGTGTGCCGAGGGCTGTAACGGTTGCTTCCTGAACCCCCCTGCAGTACCGCCTTCTGCCCCGTTACCCTAATTCTGTGTGTTTCTGCATCACTGTCATTACATCACACCTGTGTATAGTACGGCTGCTTATCGTTACTTTTGTGTAGTAAGTTTATTTAAAGGGACCCTGCAGCCATCACGATGCCCGTCATACGTTTCTGTGCGGACCCCATTTCACAAGAAAGCAAGGATTCAGATTTCACTAAAACTAGTGAGCAGCTGAAAACTATTCAGTTTAGAGTTACTGGAAATCTGTGTCAAGCTTTATAAATATACATTTTCTGCTTTATATCTATTATAATATCTAATAATATCCCTGTGTGCTTATATAACCCCCAGCGCTGTAAACAGTAATATACCCCCCAGCGCTGTATACAGTAATATAACCCCCCAGCACTGTATACAGTAATATAACCCCCAGCACTGTATACGGTAATATAACCCCCAGAGCTGTATACAGTAATATAACCCCCAGCACTGTATACAGTAATATAACCCCCCAGCGCTGTATACAGTAATATAACCCCCCGGTGCTGTATACAGTAATATAACCCCCCGGCGCTGTATACAGTAATATAACCCCCCAGCGCTGTATACAGTAATATACCCCCCAGCGCTGTATACGGTAATATAACCCCAGCACTGTATACGGTAATATAACCCCCAGCGCTGTATACAGTAATATAACCCCCAGCGCTGTATACAGTAATATAACCCCCAGCGCTGTATACAGTAATATAACCCCCAGCTCTGTATACGGTAATATAACCCCCAGCGCTGTATACAGTAATATAACCCCCAGCGCTGTATACAGTAATATAACCCCCCAGCGCTGTATACAGTAATATAACCCCCAGCGCTGTATACAGTAATATAACCCCCAGCGCTGTATACTGTAATATAACCCCCCGGCGCTGTATACAGTAATATAACCCCCCGGCGCTGTATACAGTAATATAACCCCCCGGCGCTGTATACAGTAATATAACCCCCCGGCGCTGTATACAGTAATATAAACCCCCGGCGCTGTATACAGTAATATAAACCCCCGGCGCTGTATACAGTAATATAACCCCCCGGCGCTGTATACAGTAATATAACCCCCCGGTGCTGTATACAGTAATATAACCCCCCGGCGCTGTATACAGTAATATAACCCCCCAGCGCTGTATACAGTAATATACCCCCCAGCGCTGTATACGGTAATATAACCCCAGCACTGTATACGGTAATATAACCCCCAGCGCTGTATACAGTAATATAACCCCCAGCGCTGTATACAGTAATATAACCCCCAGCGCTGTATACAGTAATATAACCCCCAGCTCTGTATACGGTAATATAACCCCCAGCGCTGTATACGGTAATATAACCCCCAGCGCTGTATACAGTAATATAACCCCCAGCGCTGTATACAGTAATATAACCCCCAGCGCTGTATACTGTAATATAACCCCCCGGCGCTGTATACAGTAATATAACCCCCCGGCGCTGTATACAGTAATATAACCCCCCGGCGCTGTATACAGTAATATAACCCCCCGGCGCTGTATACAGTAATATAAACCCCCGGCGCTGTATACAGTAATATAACCCCCCGGCGCTGTATACAGTAATATACCCCCCAGCGCTGTATACAGTAATATAACCCCCTGGCGCTGTATACAGTAATATAACCCCCCGGCGCTGTATACAGTAATATACCCCCAGCACTGTATACAGTAATATAACCCCCCAGCGCTGTATACAGTAATATAACCCCCCAGCGCTGTATACAGTAATATAACCTCCAGCGCTGTATACAGTAATATAACCCCCCAGCGCTGTATACAGTAATATAACCCCCAGCGCTGTATACAGTAATATAACCCCCCCAGCGCTGTATACAGTAATATAACCCCAGCGCTGTATACATTAATATAACCCCCAGCGCTGTATACAGTAATATAACCCCCAGCGCTGTATACAGTAATATAACCCCCAGCGCTGTATACAGTAATATAACCCCCAGCGCTGTATACAGTAATATAACTCCCAGCGCGGTATACAGTAATATAACTCCCAGCGCTGTATACAGTAATATAACTCCCAGCGCTGTATACAGTAATATAACCCCCCAGCACTGTATACAGTAATATAGCCCCCAGCGCTGTATACAGTAATATAACCCCCCTGGCACTGTATACAGTAATATAACCCCCCTGGCACTGTATACAGTAATATAACCCCCCAGCGCTGTATACAGTAATATAACCCCCCCCAGTGCTGTATACAGTAATATAACCCCCCCCCGGCGCAGTATACAGTAATATAACCCCCCTGGCAATGTATACAGTAATATAACCCCCCCCAGCGCTGTATATAGTAATATAACCACCCTGGCACTGTATACAGTAATATACCCCCCAGCGCTGCATACAGTAATATAACCCCCCCCAGCACTGTATACAGTAATATAACCCCCAGCGCTGTATACAGTAATATAACCCCCAGCGCTGTATACAGTAATATAACCCCCCCAGCGCTGTATACAGTAATATAACCCCCCCCATTGCTGTATACAGTAATATAACCCCCAGCGCTGTATACAGTAATATAACCCCAGCGCTGTATACAGAAATATAACCCCCCCCCAGCGCTGTATACAGTAATATAACCCCCCCCAGCGCTGTATACAGTAATGGGAATAATAAGGTTGGGAGATCTGATTTGAGTTATAGCGTGTGTGTGTAATCTGTATGTGTGTGTGTGTCATGTTAAAGTCAGGTTACTGAGAGCAGCCAATCACATGTGGGCGTTACACTCAGCAGCCAATCAATGCTGAGATTGTGGGGACATTCACCTCCATCGCAGAGAACCCGAGCAGGCTGGGGAGGAGTTACCGGGCGCAAGGGGCGGGGCGATCGCTCGTGCTGTGTCCGGGGTATTGTGAATAATGCGGTGTCGGTGTGTCTGCGAGTGTCGGTGTTAGCTGTTCTATGCTGCTGTTGTGTATCTCCGTTGCCGGTGCGCTATTCTGTTTAGTTGCTGTTAACCTGTTCGTGGTTGTTGTGTTGCCCATGTGCAGGGCGTGCTGCGTCGCTCCGCCCCTGTAGGGGGAGTGGAGATGTTCTGACGCCATGTTGACCACCCCCCCCCCGGTCTCGCGAGGCTGTACCGCCGGAGAGAGGGGGATGAGAAGGTGAGGGCCGGGCCGTGTCGGGGGAGGAACGGAGCGAGAGGGGTACACGAGGCGGAGTCTACGGCCCTCTCGGAGGCGGGGCCCGTTCTGTGTAGGTGGTGCTAGAAGGTCATGTATGTAGAGGGTGTGGCTTGTGGGGTCATTTAGTGATTGGCCGACTGGTAAGGGGTGGGGGCTTTGAACTGGGGGTTGATAGGAGGCAGTGCACCCTCACTTCTGAGTACACTGACAGGGCCCGCTGAGTGTACGGCGCTGAGCTGGTCAGGACAGGTGTGTTGTGGTTTGTGCAGGTGTTCAGGAACACGGGTGGGCACATGTGACTTGTCTCCTGGCCCCGTGCGTGGCTTGTCTAGCTGCATGATATTGATCGTGTTGGTTGCACTGGCCTGTAGAACGGGTCTTATTGCCATAGCAACTGCTGAATTGTTCCTTCTGATTGGGCTATAGTATTGGTTGCTATGGTGATCAGACCACTTTTCAGAATTTGCACCAGAATCACTTTTTATACAGGCGTGTGTCACGGCGGGGCTGGCGTGTGGAAGGGCTTCTTATTCCACCTCCTGCTGCAATAGCCCAGAATGCGGTTTGAAATGTCATTTGTAATTTAATAGCCCAGCGCGTTCCTACTTCTATTGGTTAAACATATTGCGATGGCGCATTTACTGTGAGCCGAGCAATTCCTTAAAGGGACCCTCGTGCGTCGTATGCACCTTAATGCGTGTGGCAGCTGCATTATGGGGGGGATTTTTACCCTTAATGGGGGCAGACCAGAGGGGTGTCCGGGGTAAGTAACTCTGTGTTGCTCTCTAGGGCTGGAGCTGGAAAGCCCAGGTTAATGTGAACACAATGCCGTCCCCGCTCTGGGCTCGTGGTTTATTTTAGGCGTCACAGAGAACTCCCTGGGCTCAGGACCCCCCCCCCCCTCACTCCTGCCCCAGTCTGATGAGTAAATAAATGCACCGCAACCCTTGCCGTGTCATCTCGGTAAGGAGCTTTTCATTAGTTTGGCCCCAGACTGTTACTCGCTCTTTGTATTTGGAACTAGTCCTCTCCCTTCTGTTCTACCCTCCGTGTAGGGCTCTTGGGGGCAGTTGGGCATGTGGCCTAATTATGTAGGGACTGCGGGGTGACTCGCGGTGTCGGACCAAGCTCTCACTCACTTGTGTTTTGTTTTGCAGATGTCCCAATGAGTGGATCATGTCGAACTCAAGCTTGGGTTGATCCATAGCATGGCTGCTTCTCGATCAACTCGTGTCACAAGATCTACAGTGGGCTTAAACGGCTTGGATGAAAACTTCTGCGGCCGAACGCTGAGGAATCGCAGCATCGCTCACCCCGAGGAGGTCGTTCCCCAGTCGCTGCTGAGATCCAGGTCCCCCAAAAAGAGGCCGGAACCGGCGCCGATCCAGAAGGGCAGCGGTACAAAAAGCGGGGAGCCAAAGCAGCCGGCGTCTCGCGAGTCTTGGGTGAGTCCGAGGAAGAGAGGGCTGTCCGTATCGGAGAAAGAGAGCGCTGAGAGAGACAGTGTGGAAAACCGCGACAAAAAGTCGCCAGGATTGTTGTCTCCCGTTCTAAAGAAAATCAAACGGTATCTGCGCTCGGAGGAACCCAACGGTCCGGAAGAAGAAGAATCGCCGAGTTCCCATCCCAAGGATCCTTCCAACCGTAGGAGCTCAGCTTCTGACAATGAAACGGATCCCCCCCAAGCTAAACCGTCGGAGCGGGGTCTTCTACTGGATGACGGTAACCAAAGGGAGGTCAAAAACGAGCCGGAGGAGCAGATTAAAAAATCAGTGACGGCCAACGAAGTCTTTAATCATCAAACCGTTAACGGCGTCAGCGACGAAGTGACCGCAGCTTTAAAGTGTAACGACTGCGAGGCAGACAGGAGTAACAATGTATCGGACCCCCCAAAGGAACTTATTTTGTCCGAAAACGGGAGTTCGTTGAGTTCCTTTTCGGAAGAGAATAAAAACGAGAAGGAAACTCTTTTAGACCACAGTGTGCCTTGCACAAACTCAGAGGACAAAGCAGACATTCAGGACCATTGTGTACCCGGCGGCCGCGTTCCCCCGGCAGACGAGCCGGCGGGCGCGCCGTCAACCATAAGAGATTCTGAGGAGGAGGTGGACGTTGTAGGGGACAGCACCGCTAAGGAGCGCGTCTCTGAAAGTTCTAAGAGCCTCTTCGGTGCTGATCAGGAGCGCTGCGTCTCGGGGGATCCTGACTCCGAACTTTCCCTGTCGGAGATCGAGTCTCCGGGCTCTCACGCGGCCGCCTTTTCAGACACTCAAGAACACAGATATACTCTTAGAACCTCTCCGAGGCGGCCCCTCTCTGCGAAGGACAGCCCGTCCAAAGCAGACCCGCCGTTTGGGGAGAACGGGCAGATCGAGGAGGGGAAAACCTGTTCCGGTGCCGTTAACGGCTCCTTAGTAAACAGCAAAGACATTGCGCTCGGTGACAAAAAGCAGACCTCTAACTCTGAGAAATGTCCCCAAGAAGAGCCGACGAGGCGTCCCTGCGAGACGGAGCCGGCGGCGGAGCCCAAACCGCCAACCAAGGCGAGCGTCGGTGTGCGCCCGGCCGACGACGACGAGGAAGAGCCCGACGTCTATTACTTCGAGTCGGATCATCTTGCTCTTAAACACAACAAAGAGTACGTGTAACTATGGTAACTGTGATTTCTGCTGTTTTGTTCATCAACGCGTTCTGTGCATATATTGTATTTTTCTCAGCTGTTGCATATTATGGTTCCCGTTATTTTCCGTCCGCTGTGGCGGAGAAAATCAGGGCCGGAATGGGACGAACCTGCATTATTCGTGTTCCCTTCCTCTGACACCTGCCTGTCCGCACCACGGCCCCCTGAACCTACAAAGTGTAGTTGGCGTGCAGCGCATTGCTTCACGGTAAAGGAAGTTTTAAATGAAGCTGCTCCCAACGAGCCCCAAAACAATGGAAATACTTTTATGGAGAAGCTTCCCACCCCCATCTCATGAGACCCCCGCCTGCCGTGATAAATGCATCGTGTCGAGATGCGTTCGACCAACAGTTGGGGGGGATACGAAAAGGGCAAATGCAAGAGGGGCAGCAGGTAAATTTAAAGGGACCCTCAGCTGTCATTCATTAAAGAGCATAGGATGGCTGGAGAGTCCCTTTCATAGTTTTTCTCTGCACTCAGTAATGTATAGAATTCTGCCATTTCTCCCAGAAACGCGTTGAGGAGGAGGCGGCGCATGCTGTTAGTTGTTGTTGAGGAGGAGGCGTGCGGTTGTTGTTGAGGAGGAGGCGTGCGGTTGTTGTTGAGGAGGAGGCGCGCGGTTGTTGAGGAGGAGGCGCGCGGTTGTTGAGGAGGAGGCGCGAGGTTGTTGTTGAGGAGGCGGCGGCGCGCGGTTGTTGTTGAGGAGGAGGCGGCGCGCGGTTGTTGTTGAGGAGGAGGCGGCGCGCGGTTGTTGTTGAGTAGGAGGCGTGCGGTTGTTGAGGAGGAGGCGGCGCGCGGTTGTTGGTTGTTGTTGAGTAGGAGGCGTGCGGTTGTTGAGGAGGAGGCGGCGCGCGGTTGTTGGTTGTTGTTGAGTAGGAGGCGTGCGGTTGTTGAGGAGGAGGCGGCGCGCGGTTGTTGGTTGTTGTTGAGTAGGAGGCGTGCGGTTGTTGAGGAGGAGGCGGCGCGCGGTTGTTGGTTGTTGTTGAGTAGGAGGCGTGCGGTTGTTGAGGAGGAGGCGGCGCGCGGTTGTTGTTGAGTAGGAGGCGTGCCGTTGTTGAGGAGGAGGCGGCGGCGCGCGGTTGTTGTTGAGGAGGAGGAGGCGGCGCGCGGTTGTTGGTTGTTGTTGAGTAGGAGGCGCGCGGTTGTTGGAGGAGGCGGCGTGCGGTGGTTGAGGAGGCGGCGCGCGGTGGTTGTTTAGGAGGAGGAGGTGCGCTGTTGGTTCTTGCTGCGGGGCATTTAGCTTGGGGGGGGGGGGTCATTTCCCGCGGCTGGACACGTCTGGGTTTTAAATCGAGAATCACCTGAAATGTTTTTTTTAAATAAATTAACCCATTGTGTGTCTTCCTGTTTTAATCCTCATGAACATTACTTTTAAACCCAATTTTATATGGGAGGTTTTGTAAAGTTAGGGAGAGGCAGCTCCTTTCGCGCACGTTCGGTGCAGATCCATACGATTTAGACAAAATATATATTTTTAATACGTTATTAATGTTTCATTTTTGAAATCTCAGCATCTCTTTAGATCTCTTGGAGCGGCCCCATCGAGCCCCTCGCTGCACATTGAATTACTAGAGGGTCAGATTAGGTGGAATATATATGTACGGCTGGCCACCAAGAAACAGACTACAGAGGCATCTATGGTTTACACAATAAAGTCGCTCTTAACACAGATATTTTGATTTATGTTGGTAATTTTGTGGTTTAAGCAGAAGGATTTTTTTAGTTTAAATAAGCTAATTTCAGCCCAGTTCTGTATCCCGTATTATATCAATAACTTCATAATAATGACCTATTTGTAAGGAAAAACTCGAGCAGAAATGCTTACTAAGTCCACCAGGCGGCAGCATTCCCTTCCCCGGCTCCTCTGTGCCTAGTGCCCCGTGCTGAACTTCTACGGCAAACGGTGCGCGTGGCCCCGGGGTCCCGGCTCCTAATCATTCAGTTCTGAGATGTGGTTTGCTGTTTTCACTGAGGTCAGAGGAGACCTGAAAACACCAAGGACATGATGGTGGATGGAAAGAAACGTAGGCTGTTTATTCTCAAACTAATTTAACTATACATTATACAGGGGCCGGTCACTGATTTATCTATACATTATACAGGGGACGGTCACTGATTTATCTATACATTATACAGGGGACGGTCACTGATTTATCTATACATTATACAGGGGCCGGTCACTGATTTATCTATACATTATACAGGGGACGGTCACTGATTTATCTATACATTATACAGGGGACGGTCACTGATTTATCTATACATTATACAGGGGATGGCTCTCTGATTTATCTATACATTATACAGGGGACGGCTCGCTGATTTATCTATATGTTATACAGGGGCCGGCTCACTGATTTATCTATACATTATACAGGGGGCCGGCTCGCTGATTTATCTATACATTATACAGGGGGCCGGCTCGCTGATTTATCTATACATTATACAGGGGGCCGGCTCGCTGATTTATCTATACATTATACAGGGGGCCGGCTCGCTGATTTATCTATACATTATACAGGGGGCCGGCTCGCTGATTTATCTATACATTAAACAGGGAATCTCACTGATTTATCTATACATTATACAGGGGCCGGTCACTGATTTAGTGTTAGATTCCGCTCTCTTGTTGCTCCTGTCCTTTATTAACCCCTTGATGTCTTTCTGCGTTTAAGTTACCAGAGGCTGCTGCAGACTATCTCGGTGCTGGAGGCTCAGCGCACGCAGGCTCTTCAGGACCTGGAGCGGTTGGCGCGTCACCAGAGGGAAGCCCTGGCCGACCCGGTGGGGTTTGTGGAGATGCTTCAGAAAAAGGTATTTTATTTCACGCCTTAAACGAGTGGCTGTTTATTATTATTGCAAATTATTTTACAAACATTATTTTTCTCTTTCGGTCAGCTCAATCTGGGGATCCCGTGCCCGCAGAGAATCGTCCAGCTGCCGGACATCGCGTGGGATCAATATACCACCAGTCTCGGGAACTTTGAAAGAGAGCTGAGGAACCGGAAGCGCCCCTCGCGAAGGATAAAGTTAATTTTTGATAAAGGTGAGGAGATGCTCTGCGGCGGTTTTTTTGCGTCTCCTGCGGGGCTTCCGTGTGACATTTATCTGCCCTTTGCAGTCGGGATACCTACGAGTCCCCAGATAGCCACAGAGGGTAAGGATCGGGAGTCCTCGTCCTATTCCATGCTGCCCCAGAGTGATGGCCAGGAGTGCTCCACGAGTCACGGCTCGCAGGTAACAGGAGATGCTTTCTTTTTCCTTAATTCCTAAAAATCTACCGTATTTGCTCGATTATAAGACAAGGTTTTTTTTGGTTTGTCTTTTTTAGAGCAAACGCTCTGAAAAATGCCCCTCGTCTTATATTCAAGGCCGTCTTCTAATCAGAACTCGAATAGAAGTCTGACTATAAGACTAAGATCCAGATCCCCCGCAGCGCTGCAGGGGACCCGGATCCTCCTGCCTGGCAGCCGGTAAACGTCATCCGCTGCTGCCCGGCACTTCCTCTGGGGGCTGCTATGACATGATCTTCCGGGACTCCATTATAGAAGCGCCAGCGGAAGTGCCGGCCAGCAGCAGAGGTTGTCTACGTGTATCGGTGCAGACATCCACCGGCTACCACCACTAGACACCAGGGAGTCTGAAGCACGGGGGGCAAGTCTGGGGATGCACTGGTAAGTCTGGGGGGGGCAGAGTGGCATATATAAGGCATATTTGGGGGCAGAGTGGCAGATAGGGGGTTATAAGGCATTAATTTTACTTGTATTTATAAGCAAAACCTTTTTTCCTGTAGGGTCATCTTATATTCAGGCTTTTTCTCTTTTTTTTTTTCCTAAATTAATATTCAACATTTGGGGGGTCTTCTTATAATCGAGCAAATACGGTATTTACTTGTATCGAGTTTTTTCGAGCTGCTGTCCGAGCTTTCACAGGACCAGTAGCGTATGTGGAATGTATGGGCAGGTAACCCGTGTATTGTGGGGGCCGGTTGGACGGCCTGGGCCCCTCATCCTATTTTTGCTTCTTTGTTCCCAGCAGGTAAGAGGAAGGCAGCCGACGGAGCACAAGCCCGGAACGTTTAACCAGTTATGGACTGTAGAGGAACAGGTAATCACTGGTGGGGGGTGGGGTGGGGGGGCATATTTTCTAATTGCAATTTCTTTAGACTGGATTTATACAGAAAGAGGATTTCAATCCCGGAATGTTCTTTTAATTCCGTCCCGTGAAGATGGGGGGATTATTGTAAAATCCTGTTTATTTTATGTACCAAAAATGACTGCAGCAAATCTCACTGTAACCATTAATTTAACCCTAAACTCTCCTCCATGTTGGTGTTAACTGTTTATACACCAAAGGATTGTGCGGCACACCGTTGTCTGCAGGTGTAATAAGCTGGTGTGTCCGCGGCGCGCTCCCCGGGGCCGAAATCACAAAAACCCTCTATTAATGTAAAAGTGAGGTCTGTTACGCTGCAGAATATCACACCTTTGGGCAACAAATGTATCGGTTTGTTACTGAAATATCGATGAATATTCTTCTATTGGAATAATGTGAATATTTATTATATGGCGCGGAGATCATGGGTTTGGGGGGCTTTGTCGGTTCACACAGTGTTTCGAGGCTCACGATTTGACCATTTTTCACACATTATGACCCAAATGACTGGTTTATTTCTCATGTTTATCTGTAATAGAAAAAACTGGAGCAGCTTCTCCTGAAGTTCCCTCCGGAGGAAGTGGAGTCCAGGCGCTGGCAGAAGATCGCCGATGAGCTGGGCAATCGGACGGCGAAGCAGGTGATGGAGCGTGCCGGGGCCGTGATCTTTGGGGGGCCGCCGGTCCTCGGCTTCTGTAGCCAGTGCTTCGTTTTTTTCTGGACTGAAACCGTGTGTTTCGTTAACAGGTCGCAAGTCGGGTGCAGAAATACTTCATTAAACTAACGAAAGCTGGAATCCCGGTACCAGGGCGAACGCCAAATTTGTATATGTACTCCAAAAAGGTGGGTCCTGGATCTGGGGCCATATCCCGCTTGATGACCCCCATGACATCACTTTTTATTTTATAGAGCATCACCCACTTCCGTAGCTCCGCGGGGTTATAACATTCACATTATAAATAACATTATATATAAAAAGCCTTACTAACATCACTTTGTTGTTTTTTTACCCCATAAAAAGTCTTCAAGCAAGCGACAGCATGCGCTAAACAGGCATCTCTTCAGACCCTCTACCTTCATGACGTCTCACGAGCCTCCCGTTTACATGGACGAGGACGACGACCACTCCGGTTTCAATAACAGGGACCTCGATGGAGCCGGGGAAGACGACATATCGGTAACTTTGTACATTTCCAAACTTCTGGTTCAGAATAGCAGATGTCAGGAACCCTGCACTGTGCAGGCGGTTAGGGCAGAACGCACACTATAGCGCCTTTGTGCCCGGCGATGGCGTGTTGCCCCTGCGCAGTTGCCCCACAGTGGTGAATCCTTCCTGTGAGTTCAGGCTGGGTTGGGGGGGTAACCACACGATGCCCCGAGCGTGGTGGAGTCCGAGTGCTAAAATCTAACGGGGAACATCTTCCTCCAGCCGTAAATATTAAGCTGAACCAGAGAGCCCCGCGGGTATTGAACACATTTCCTCATCTATTTAAACTGGATACGTGCGAGTGTTTGGGCTTTACTGACTTAATGCTGTGTAAGGTGCCGTTAGGGGGCTTTTGTCGCTGTAGGAAGCGCCGAGAGTCTGAAGTTAAATGCCGGCGACTTGTTTCCCACCGCAGGATGAAGACGATATTCCTGAGGCCTGTCGCCATCTGGACGAATATAAACAGTTACTGGAGCTGAAGAAGATGAAGAAGCAGAGAGTGCATCAGATGCAGGCGGAGAGCGGCTTCGTCCAGCACCTCGGCTTCAAAGTACGTCTCTTGCTGCAGTGCGGGGGGTGCAGCGAGTACGAGTGAGGGGGTAATGCGCACTTACCCGAGTATGCCTCCGGGTGATAAGAGTGGTCAATGCACTCTGTCTCTATAGTACCCCGTGGCATGGAGGGCCCTGTGCCCATTGGCACCCTCCTGCTATTTTATAAAAATCCTCAGCTGGTACGCAGGATGTGCGTGTTAATACCCCAGAGAGGGGGCGCGTGGTGAGGAGACCCCCGGTGAGGATTACAGGGTGAACTTCCCGTGCGGGACACAAGGTGGCGCTGTTTGCCAAGTTAAAGCAAATTTAAAGAGAACTGGCAGCGCTGGCTGCAATGTCACTGATGCCGGAGTCTGGGACCGATTAACTCGAACGGTATTAATCGAGGCCGTCACTTTCCGAGTTTCTCTTTGCTGGATGTGGGTGTTTTTCGTGTTTATGTATTTTTATCTGTATCCGGTGTTTGTGACTCAGAGATGTTTTTTTCCCGCAGTGTGATAATTGTGAAACGGAGCCTATTCAGGGCGTGAGGTGGCACTGCCAGGACTGCCCGCAGCACATGTCTGTGGATTTCTGCGATTCGTGCTCCGACTGGTGAGTGCAAATTGGCTAAAAACCTGCAGGCGAGGGCACATGGGGCCGGTCCCAGTGCAGGGTGTGTGGGGCGAGGGCACATAATCTGTTGTCACTGCTGGGCGTGTGGGGTGAGGGCACATGGGCCGGTGTACACGGCCTGCGGTTCTTCCATATCGTAGATTCTGCAGATTTAGGGTTTGTTGGGGAGTCTTCTGCCCGTCCTGACCCTGCGGGCCCTGTGCCTCTCGGCCGTGCGAGGAATGAGATTGTCGGCGGGATCACACGGGGGGGGGGGGATTGGGGTGTTTGGGGACGTTTCCTAGCAGACCGAACTTTTACCCCAAAGATACTAAGTTACAAAACCTTAACGACTTACAAATTAAAGTGAAAAACAAGACATCTTTATGTTCTAAATGTTAACGATTCCGTCTATAATATTGGGGTGGAACAAGCAGTAAGCCTGTTATTTATTAACTTGCCCTCAGCGTTGGTCTCGGCCCCCGTTGGCCAAATCCAGAGGTTGATCCAAATAATTTTTTATTTTTGTGCAGTTTATATGAAACCGAGTTGCACAAAGAGGACCATCACCTGCAGCCCATCTACAAAGTGGAGACTTTTCTAGACAGAGACTACTGCATGCCGCGTGGCACCAGTTACAATTACCTGGATCCAAACTACTTCCCGGCAAACAGATGACGCGGCCGGGCGGCGGACCAGCTCGGTTATCTCCAGACACATGGCCGGTGAGGGGGGGGCGTCCGATTTCAGCGCAGGAGGATACTGGACTTTCTTAGAAATACCGCTTCCCGGAAGGACCCATCACACTGCAGCCCGGAACAGCCCGGAACATTCCACGTGTGCTAGAAGGCGACCTCGCCGAGGAGGGGGGGGGGGCTCTCCCTTCAACGCAAAAAACCCCACCTCCAGAAACGCAAGAATCCACAGGGGCGTTACAGTAACTCGCCCCCCGCAGGCTTCCGAAACCCACAGATCGGTCAAAATGTGAACTATTTATATTAAAACCTGTTTACTAGCTTGCGGTTTTGTTGTGAAATATTATTCTTTTTGCACAGAAACTGATATTTCAAGAAGGTTTTAACCATTCACAGTGTTTGCTTAGGGGAACTACTGTTGGGGGGAGGGGGGATCCCCCTAAAGCTTTACTTCCCCCGCGGACCATCGGAGGTCTCTTGCTTCGGTATGAGCTGCTTTTAATCACTTATTGACATGATATTCCGTGCGACGAAGCCCCGCGGGGGGAGCTGCTCCCGGGGGCCGGCCGGCCGGCTGGCCGCACCAAAATTTTCACTAACATCAACTTTTTTTAATGTAATGTTCGACCGATCATGTGACGTGTAAAGAATATGGTGAAAAGTGCCAGTTGTAGTTAACGGTGTGAAGTCTAACACTAGTTATTAATTCCTAATAAGCCCCCCCCCCCCTTTTTGTTCAATCAGACGCACGACCTTCGACCTCTTCGTTGAAGCCGCAAATTCCACGCAAAAAAAATTATGCGTATCATTTACTTCTCTGCAAAAAAAAAAAAATCCTTAAAAGATTGTATTTTTATTAATATTTAAGCGATTACATGTAGTCCAAGCCGCTCTTTTATACGGCTGGATCCATTAACCCTATGAGTGCCGAAGGGGTGTTCAGTGCTCTGCATCGTGTGTCTCTTTGGCATCTGGGGTGGGGGAACAACTTTGTTTTGCGAGAGGTACCTGAAACACCCGGCAATGAATGAGTTACTTATTTTGTATGTTTCTTTTTTAATTATATTTTCTTTATCTGTGTATACAGTATGTTCTTAAGTAATCGTTTGTCAGGAAGAAAAATGTGAGAAATAAATGAATGGGTTCCAACCATTTATACATCCGAGCTCACAGTCATTCTTGGCGCCTCAGGGTCTTTAATATCATAAAATGTCATATAATGCGCTCTCGAGTAACTCATCCGAGGCAGAACACAGCCGCCCGTCTCAAATATCTTTATATGGTTCAATTGGTTAACGTAATGGGCATTTAAGGAAGTTTTACTTTACTGAGAGGGGGGTAGATAAGTGGAATAGCCTCCCGGCGGAAGTGGTAGAGGGTAATACAGTGAGGGTAATAAACATGCATGGGATAGACATACGGCTCCTGAATCTAAGACGAGACCAACGACTGATTAAGGTTTGAGTCTTTACAGGAGAAACGGTGACTAAACGGGGGCCGAATGGGGCCGATCTGCCGGCAGGGTCTGTGTCTGAATATTACCCGCAATAAACAGGCGTTGGGAAGTTGGAATTCTGGTTTTATTGGCAGAAGCCGCGTCTGGAGCGCAGAGTTTGTTTCGGTTTCTTGGTTTATTTAGAAATGTTTTACAATTTGTTGGATTTCATGCAAACTGAAACTCAGCGACATAGAAACGATACACTGATTGACAGCGGCGTCCATCGCCGACCTTAACGTATATCCGTCTGTGTGTGTTGGGGGTTCGTATGTTTCTGACACTGTGGGGTTCAAACAGTTTGTAAAAGTGGGGGAAAAAAATGGGAGATCGGCCCTCAAAACAACTCCGGTTTTTGGCTGTGGTGGTTAAGCGGACGAGTCGTGCGGCGAAGGCTTCGCTGCGGTTTGTGTGGATTTGGTTGCCGTCGTGTCACCGGGGAGAATGGAGCGTTTCGGGGGCATCAGTTGCTGGGGAAATGGCGCATGTATGTGCTGGAAACGTGTCGGACCGGTCCTAGTCATATAGATTATATAGATTATGGGTGTTGTGCAAGGGAATGGGGTGGGGTTTAAATGTAGCCCCAACCAATTGCTCCTATTTTGACCTATCCCCTCCTATGTGCCGCCCACAAAGGTCTTACCAACCAACCAACGTGTGTAAATCCAATTATTTCATGAATGTATCCGTAAAATGCTATTCCTGGGTCACTTGCTCCGTTATCTTAATATTTATCAATAGGGCCAAAAGTCACATGAAAGCCACGCCTCCAGCCGCTAATCACAAAACAATGCGTCTTCAGCCAATCGAAATGCAGAAAGCGTTGGCCGAGCGTTCCCAGAAACCAGAAGCCCCTGGAAATTTTTTTCTGTTTGATATAATTTCTGCGTTTGACGCCTTATTTTTTGGTGTAAATTTATTAACCCTTTCCGGTTCTCCCAGGATATTCGCACCGGGTGTGTGATGTGCCGTTGGCTTCGCAGCTCTCCAGCTACACGTGAGGAAACACATACGAGTGTGAACAGAACCGCCTCGCACGGCTTGTTTCACGAATGTGTCACCGCGATGATCTGTAATATGTACACGTTCTGACGGCAAACACGCTTCTCCCCTTCCTTCAGAAAATAGAGTCAAGCGATGTGCAAACGGTGAGGAAAACCTGATCTGGAGACTTTTCAGCATCGATCTGCAGGAAAGATACAAAAAGACAAAAATCTGATGATACTTTGTGGCAAACTGTAGCAACAATGTCCCAAAGTTCTGATCTATATACAGTATATAATAGAGATACATATACACACACGCAGTGATAAATATATATATCTAATCCACACACACTGTATACAATATATATATAATACACACATACTGTATACACACAGTGATATATATATATATATCTAATCCACACACACTGTATACAATATATATATATAATACACACATACTGTATACAATATATATATATATAATCCACACACATACTGTATACACGCAGTGATATATGTGTATATATTTATAATATATAATAATGCAAAAAAACAGAATGTTGCAGAATCTTGTAATACCTTTTTTATTGGACTAACAGTATTTAAAATAATAGACGAGCTTTCGGGAGTCCTCCCTTTATCAAGTCAAAAGCATTTCTGACCAAGCGAGTGAAAAACACAGTTTAAAACTGACCAGTACATGTTCTGATACAGGGGTTAAAACAGGGGTTAAAACAACACGGTGGAGAATTTGCAGACAAAAAACTAAGAGGGTCGTAAATAGTAAATAGTGGCAAATACTGCACAGATAAGGCTAGAGGGGGAGCAGGGGTGAGCGTGTAGGAGAGAGAAGAAGAAGAGAAAGAAAAAAACCAAAAAAAAAATAAGTGCATTCTTATACACTGGACTAATACGGCTACCCCAAACTACAGTAATATATAATACACACATACGGTATACACACCGTGATATATGTGTATAAAAAATATATATAATATATAATAGACACATACTGTATACACGCAGTGATATATGTGTATATATATATATATATAATATATAATCCACACACACTGTATACACGCAGTGATATATATATATATCTAATACCCCTGTCATGCAGCCTTTTTCTTTGGCAGAATATTCTGCATGTTATTAAACTTGCTTATTATTACGCCTGTAGCGGGTAATATGGTCGCTGGTCGGGTCAAGAGCCGATTAGCAGCCTCCGCTACACCGCAGAAACGCTTTTTTCCCCAGCAATCACTTTGGGACCCAAGAGGACCACCATCTATGAGATACATGGATGGCTCCTGGGGTCCACTTTGCCAATGACATATAACATACATGTTTAGCACTGATAGGGTTAAATGACGCGCCAGACGGTCACTGTGTTTCTGGTCTCCGCAGGTGAATCCGCCGCAAATCCCGATCCCCTCCTGGCTATTACTTTTCTTTACTTTTCTTGGTTTATACAGTGGCCTCGGAGGTCCCTGCCTTAAACGTCGGCCGTTTATCTGGGGCTTCACATGGAATATTTACATTTCCGTTCGGCCGGTTTCGGGGCTCGGGGGTATTTACGCCCGGAGCCCGTCTGACAACCAAGAACATCTGTCTGGAGACTCGCGCCAAATCCCGTCCTCTGCGTTTATCAATACGGATCCCGGGCTGTGCTGCTCATCCCGTGACCCGCGGACACACATGACAGTCACGTGTATTTTACACGCATCCTGACACCGGCCTGGACACGCGGCCCGCACATTAGAAACTAGGACAGGATGGGGTCGCCCAGTTTCCGTTATTATCTGCTGTTTGTCGGGGTCGTCCTGCCGGGGGTCCTGCCGGGGGTCCGCGTCGCTCTGAGATTTATGCCTTGACGAGCTGAGACTGTTGTGACATTTACGGGAATTCCGCTTTTCACTCACCCCCTCCCATACAGCGCTGCGGAATATGAAGGCGCTATAGATAATAAACACTTACCTTACGCAGAAGGCTCTTCTCCTCGTAATATGTGATCAGGGGCTCCGCGCTCTGGTAGTAGCCCTCCAGTCTCCTGCGCACGGTCTCCGCGCATGCTTCGCTCCGCTGCGCCGCTTTGCCTCTGGTTAGAAGACGCCGGCTCATGGTTTGGGCCGAACAGTCCAGGTAGAGAACGGCGTCCGGTTTACGGACCTGCGCGGGAAATATTCCAATTAAAACAATGGCAACATACAATATTTTTTTATTAGAATGCCCAAATCTTATTAATTTATTAAATTACTACAAAGCGTTTTTTTAAGCAGATTTATGAGAATATTGAAACCAAAAAAGGAAGCCCAACTTTACATCGCGGGGGTCAGTAACGCAAACGGCGTTACCGGGGTGTTACCGACAGAACCGGACATTTTATTGCAATACAATGATATTTGGGTTTAATGCTCCGGCCGCCTCCTCTGGGCGCCGGTACTCGCCTTGCGCTCAAACTCCTCGGCCTGTTTTATCTCACAAGGAAAACCGTCCAGAAGGAAACCCTTCGCGTTCCCGACGCAGGCGGCCATCGCGTCCTTCAGGATCTCAAGAACTACGTCCTGCAGAGAAAACAAACAAAAAAAGGTTAATATTTTTCACCTAAAATCACTAATGGCGTCTGGATTCAGAATCTGCCCCGGCTGAGGGTAACCATGGGCCACTCCGGAAAAAGTTACCCCCGGAGTGTATAGCGGCTGCTTATAGTTATTATGGGTTTCAATGTAATATAACTGCCCGGCCAGGAAACCTGCCAGCAGATCGGCCCCATCCGGCCCCCGTCTAGTCGCCTGTTTCTCCTGCTGTAAAGACTCAAACCTTAATCAGTCGTTGGTCTCGTCTTAGATTCAGGAGCCGTATGTCTATCCCATGCATGTTTAATCCCCTCACTGTATTACCCTCTACCACCTCTGCTGGGAGGCTGTTCCACTTATCTCAAAGAGAAGGTTTAATACACTGATTTCTCTCCAGTTGTATCGCTCACCAGCTGCACCGGTTCTCCTCGTTCCATGAAATCTTTGATCAGTTTGCTTCTTTCTGATGCCGTCAGCAGCTCGTTCTGCAGGAGGTCGCCGGCGGACAGCTGACACATGCCGTATTTCTGTGCCAGTTTTTCACACAGAGTTCTTTTCCCAGACGCCGGTCCTCCTATTCGCCACCGAAACAAACGTAGCAATTACACGATTAATGTCCCAGCTATGATTCCATACAGCGGTAACAAAACCTGTCGGCAGATCGGCCCCCATCCGGCCCCCGTCTACTCGCCCGTTTCTCCTGCTGTAAAGACTCAAACCTTAATCAGTCGTTGGTCTCGTCTTAGATTCAGGAGCCGTATGTCTATCCCATGCATGTTTAATCCCCTCACTGTATTACCCTCTACCACTTCTGCTGGGAGGCTGCTCCACTTATCCACCACTTTGCCTTTATTTCCAGGACATGCACAGTGCTGCCCCCCGCAGGATGTATGATGCATAAACTCACAGAAGGAATCAGTTACTTGGTAATACACCCGACGTACAGCAGGGGGCAGCACTTTACACCCGCAGCTTTTTAACATATAATGTACTGCTATGGCAACCGTAATTATAACAGACCACCTATGATGGGAGTAAAGCCGCGTCGTGTATATTTATTATCATGTTTTAGAATTTCGGAAACGCACCCGAATCTTTTATAGTTTCTCCCCCAGAAAGTTAATGAAAATCACTCAGAAAAGTAAAAACGTAAAAATATTCCCAGTGACGCCGGACTCAGCAGACTGCGGGGGGGCAAAGAATTCTCAGCAAAATGCGTTTAGCTGCAGGGGAAAAAAAAGCCCAATTAGTTTAAATTTAGTCTGCGAAAAATGTTACTTCTGGGAGGTAAATTAATTTCCTGAAATACGGCCAATTAGAGAAAATCCAATTATTAGTGAATTTGTGTAATTAGTGCAGAGAAGGGAGGGTGAAAACGTAAAACGCGTCTCTCGGAGTTGATTCGCGGCTGGGCTTTAGCACTGATTCTGGTTTCTTGTTTTCGAGGGTCCCGCAGACCCCTGAGACACGATGTATAACGGCGATGGAATTTACTAAAAAAACCAAAACAATCGGAACCACAGCCTGCATCAAAATCATGATTATTATTATTATCTGGTATTTTGGTTCATTTTAAGCTCAAACTCCCATGACGTGGACCTGCAGAACGAGGGGGTATCGTATTTGGGGGGGGCGTCTCATCCATCAAATCCTTCTTCTGCTTCGGAGAACTTGGCAGAAAAGTTTGGCTTTAAAACATTCCGTCCGGAACGGCCAATCACTGTTGGGGGTTACGAGCGGGGGGGGTCTAACCTGAGCGGGGGTCAGGGCTGGCATTGGGTTCTAGCTTTGCATTGTTGTCAGGTTTGGATACCAGATCCGACGCACGTTGGGGCCCCCTGGGGCGAGTTCTGCAGGTGGACGGCACACAGGCCCCCCCGCGACAGAGGTGCCAAGCGGGGTCACGTAACACACATTATTAGCAGCAGTAGAGCAGCAGCTCGCAGAGAGTGGGAGCCGCAGTGAGACGGAACTCTGGGCAAGGAAAAGAGAGAGGGGTAGAGCAGGGTGGGAAGGGAAAGGAAGAGCGTGAGTGTGTGAATGGGTAAGTGTAAGTGAATGGGTAAGTGTAAGTGAATGGGTACATGTAAGTGAATGGGTACGTGTAAGTGAATGGGTACGTGTAAGTGAATGGGTACGTGTATGGTGATAGAAGGTCAGGGGTGAGTCTGGGGATAGTGGGCGATAGCGTGTGTACGTAGGGTTGAATGGGTCCGGCGTCACTGGGAATATTTTTATGTTTTTACTTTTCTGAGTGATTTTCATTAACTTTCTGGGGCAGAAACTATAAAAGATTCGGGTGCTTTTATGAATTTCAAAAACATGATCAAAAATATACATGACGCGGATTTACTCCCATCATAGGTGGTCTGTTATAATTGCCATAGCAGTACCTTATATGTTACCAACCTGCGGGTGTAAAGTGCTGCCCCCTGCTGTACCAAGTAACGGATTCCTTCTGTGAGTTTATGCATCATACTCTGCCCAGCTTTTCTCCTATTGGCTACCTAGTGGTGTAATACAGAACACTGACAGGCGGATACAGACTCTTTACAGAGATATAAAACCCGCAGATCTTTCGCTCACCGACAACGAAGACGACTCTCGACTTCTTCAGATCTTCTGTAAGATCAAAAAAAGAAAAGAATTACATTGAGACGGACAGACGGACAGAAACGCCTCCAAACAATATCACTTAACGAGTAACTTCACACTAACAGAGCAGACTGCGATATCTGAATATTATCCCCGAACCAACCTCGCTGGGAATCCGCTCCGTACAGACGACCCGTTTCCTGCGCCTGAAAAGATATGAAAGGAACAGAATTATTACCACAAAGACCCCGGGTTTCATAAACAGTTAATGAATGATAACTGATATCAAAGGGTTAATGTGTCAGGTAATATGATAAATTCATCGATTAATACATTTTATATAATTTTTTCTTCCTATTAGACCCGAGTGTCCAGTAAATCCTGGAAAGTCCTGCTGAGTTTAACATAATTTGGAGAGTAATTAGAATGCTATCCAACGGCCGATGTATACAGTAATATTACCCCAGCGCTGTATACAGTAATATAACCCCCAGCGCTGTATACAGTAATATTACCCCAGCGCTGTATACAGTAATATAACCCCCAGCGCTGTATACAGTAATATAACCCCCCAGCGCTGTATACAGTAATATAACCCCCAGCACTGTATACAGTAATATAACCCCCAGCGCTGAATACAGTAATATCACCCCCCAGCGCTGTATACAGTAATATAACCCCCCAGCGCTGTATACAGTAATATAACCCCCAGGCGGTGTACACAGTAATATACCCCCAGCGCTGTATACAGTAATATAACCCCCAGCGCTGTATACAGTAATATAACCCCCAGCGCTGTATACAGTAATATAACCCCCAGCGCTGTATACAGTAATATAACCCCCAGCGCTGTATACACTAATATAATACCCAGCGCTGTATACAGTAATATAACCCCCAGCGCTGTATACAGTAATATAACCCCCAGCGCTGTATACACTAATATAATACCCAGCGCTGTATACAGTAATATAACCCCCAGCGCTGTATACAGTAATATACCCCCAGCGCTGTATACAGTAATATAACCCCCCAGCGCTGTATACAGTAATATAACCCCCAGCACTGTATACAGTAATAACCCCCCAGCGCTGTATACAGTAATATAACCCCCAGCGCTGTATACAGTAATATAACCCCCCAGCGCTGTATACAGTAATATAACCCCCCAGCGCTGTATACAGTAATATAACCCCCAGCGCTGTATACAGTAATATAACCCCCCAGCGCTGTATACAGTAATATAACCCCCCAGCGCTGTATACAGTAATATAACCCCCCAGCACTGTATACAGTAATATAACCCCCAGCGCTGTATACAGTAATATAACCCCCCAGCGCTGTATACAGTAATATAACCCCCAGCACTGTATACAGTAATATAACCCCCCAGCACTGTATACAGTAATATAACCCCCCAGCGCTGTATACAGTAATATAACCCCCAGCGCTGTATACAGTAATATAACCCCCCAGCGCTGTATACAGTAATATAACCCCCAGCGCTGTATACAGTAATATAACCCCCCAGTGCTGTATACAGTAATATAACCCCCCAGCGCTGTATACAGTAATATAACCCCCAGCGCTGTATACAGTAATATAACCCCCCAGCGCTGTATACAGTAATAATACCGCTGTCAGCTCAAAGGTCAGGACATCAATTCCCTAAAATCCGACCCCATCTGACTTTAAATGCAGGAGATTAAACTCCATCGTCTATCGGGCTCCCGGCAGCGCATGGAGATCAAACTGTTTTCTATAAGGTAATAAAATACTAATAGATTTCTCGGCGTTCACCCAGAATCTCGGGAAATATTCCGCCATCTAGCAGCGAACGGCAGACGATACGAGGCCAACTCTGCGAGAAAAATACGCTTTTTACATATTCATGTGACGGGAAAACTGAAAACACTCCGTATACAATCTGCTGAAACATCTCGCGGCTGGAATGCGAAAGAAAATAACAAAAAATCTTTCCGGATAAATGTAACAAATTCTATAACACGGAACAAGTGATCTCTCCCTACTAATACATCCTTCTTTTACTTTCTTCTTATTCTTTTTTTATCATTATAGGAGAGACCGCGTGCGATGTGCTGTCGGGGGCAGGTAGGGGTTTCTGATTCTCTCCCCTCTTTCTTGGTGGTTTTTTACTTTTTTTAATGTTTTTTTCATTATTTGCTGTGTTCTCGAGGTGCGCGGAGCCTCCGCTGCTGTGGACCGGAGAGCTGCACGCCGGTGATTATCGTCAGAAAGCCGTTCAAAAATCTAGCAAAATCTTTCTAATCCGGCAGAATTTATTATTCTTTTTCTTTTGCTGCTTTATTATTTAGAAACCCAGAACCTGCCGGCGGATCGGCCCCCGGAGAGCTGCCGGGACGGAGGACCCCCTGACGGGTTCACCGTAACAAGCGTGGTTTATAATGTTTATTATTCTAACAACGTTTCATCTCATTTTATTCAGAATATATTGATTGATTTAATAAATTAAATTCGTATTTATTTTATTTAAAATACATTTATTTTTTTTTAACTAAAATTAATACTTTTAATTACGAATCTAATCACTGATCAGCCCTTTTTTTTTGTATTAGGTCGGCTCCATTTTCCCGTTCAGACTCACCATAGCGAACCCACATTATTATTATTTATTCATTATTATTATTTATTAATTATTATTATTGTTTATTCATTATTATTATTATTTATTCATCTATATAGCTCCAGCATATTCCAGAGCGCTGTACGATATCCTGGTTGCGATTTATGTCTGATTTTACTCCGTTTGGGTCTATTGGTTCTCGCTCTCCCCGTTTAACCCTCTCCTGGATATTTGGGGATTTAATGCTAATTTCCTATCAATGTGACCCAAACATCTGTTCCTTTAAGACCCGCTTTACGTTTTTCTCCCCAATATCCCAGAAATAAAAAGAATCTACATTAATTACTCCAAAAATAGGACAGGAATGATGTGAGAGCGGGACACGCAGCAGCGTTTATTGCTGTTTTTTCACCCGTTTATTCCTTTTTTGATTAAATAAACCCAGAAGCTGCCCCCGGGCTCTCCTTTGGCTGTCAGTCTGAGCGTTGAAGGCGACGTTTATTTGATGGACGATTGGGGGGGGGGGGTTTCTTGGATATTTATGTTGTTTTCTTATCGTCAGTGAATCGTTGTTTCTCTGTCATCGTTTTTTTTTCTTTTTTCTTTGTGTTTATTCCACGCATCGAGTCCGTGCGGATCCGTGCTGATGAATATATAGGGAGGTGAGCTGGCTTTTGCATTTATTCTATCGTTGTTTCTCCCAGAATCGGGTGACGGATATCGCTTTCGCGTCTCATCCTGAGCGCCGTGGAGGTTATTTTTACCCCCGTGAGCGGAGAGACCGTCAGACGCAGATACCGACGTCTCTGTTTAGAGATCTGCAGAAACTTCTAGCTTTTCCCGCAGATTGCTGACAATATAAATGGATCTGGTGTCGGGGTAATTGTTCTAAACCGTTCCCTGATGAATAAAGTTGGGAATGAAGTCCATCATCCATAGTTTGGCCCTCTTTGGGCTCCTAATCTCCATCCTCCATTTCTTTTTTCTGATGCCCCTTTCTCCTCCCCTGATGCCCCTCTTTCCTCTTCTGACACCCCTTATTCCTCCCCTGATACCCCTTGTTTCTCCCCTGATGCCTCCGTTCCTCCCCTTTGGCCCCTTTCCTCCCTTGATGCCTGATACGGAGAGCGTCCAGAGACGAGCGAGAGAACAGATTATAGAAACGGGGGGCAAGTGAAGTGAAGTGGCTCCGCCCCCTCGCACTCACCTTTCACCCCTCACGCTGCTCCCATCACTATGCGGCCATCAGGCTGCTGGAAAACTGATCTAAGCGGCCGCTGGGTGCTGATGCCGCCGGCCGGAGCTCCTTTAATACTTTTTTTTATTTATTTAATATGCCGGATCGCTTGCCATATTAAAAATAATTAAATAAAGTATTAAAGTAGCGCCGGCCGGCGGCATCAGCACCCAGCGGCCGTTTAGATTCGATTTCCAACAATCTGATGGCCGCATAGTGATGGGAGCAGCGTGAGGGGTGAAAGGTGAGTGCGAGGGGGCGGAGCTTTCACCCCTCACGCTGCTCCCATCACTTGGCGGCCATCGCATACGGCCGCTGGGTGCTGATGCCGCCGGCCGGCGCTGCTTTAATACTATTTTTTTTTAATAGCCGGTCCGGCTTGCCATATTAAATTTAAAAAAAAAGTATTAAAGTAGCACCGGCCGGCAGCATCAGCCCCCCGGCCCAGCCCGCCCCTGAAGATGGGGAATGTACTACCGAGGGAAGTGGTTTTTCACAAATTTGGTTAATCTTTTCATCAAATGTCTTTCTAACAACGCAGTCAGCCTTTCAGGGTTATAAAGCTTGTGTCCTTCCGATCCGGGGAAATATCTCATCGCCTCTGCAGTGAAGATGGGTTTGCCTTTTTTACTCCTTTGGGGCATTATCAGATAAATGACTCATTGGGGTTTTCTGGATCTATATTTATGGGACTCGGAATTGTTGACGATCGTGGACTTTGTAACAATATAACTATGATGTGCGCTGAGTGCGCCTCTGAAACACGCCCCCCGCAAAACCACGCCCCTCAACATTCCGCTTCTTCCTATCTGATTCTACATCTGCTACCCGCTTCTTCCCATCTGATTCTACGTCTGATACCCTCTTACGCTCAAATATCCACCATTACCCAGGATGTTTCTGTGCAGAGCAGGCACTCTAATCACTCACATAAGAAATAATGTTTTCAGCATATTCTGGGTTTTTTGGAAGGAGATTTTTTTTTCCCAAAGGCTTGGCTGATAATTCCAAGTCACGAAGCGGAACGGAGTCGTTGTCTCTCGTTCCACCGGAGCAAAGATCTTGTGTTCTCTGCGTCTGTCAAAATATTGTGGGAACGATAAATAAAACCAAGACCATCGACTGAAAAAGGAAAATATCTCATGTGACAGATGAACTACTTTCCCTCGCAAGTCTTGTTGTCATGACAACCGTGATATACCTGCTTTTCTACAGATTTTGTTAAAATAGAAGATTTGGAGAAGAATAAAAGTGAGCGTGGAAGATTTTCAACATAGTATCGAATTTAATAAAAAATAAAAAGATTTACACATTAATTTGCTATTTTCAGAATATCATTTTTTTAATTTAATGAGTCAGACCGGGTATTTTTGGATAGTCTGAGTATAATAAAAGAAATGAAAAAAACCCCCAATTATTCCCTGTTATGCTGAATGCGGGAGCCGCCATCTTGCTGCCCCGTCACAGGGTATAAATCGCCCGTCGCCCTGAGGTATCTGTGATAATAGCGTTACGGAGGGACCTGCGCGGCTGGAAACAATCTCTAGCGCTAGAGGCTCATGCGCCGTCCGCTAAAACAACGCGGGGAGAGAACAGGAAGCGGCTTCCAACTTCCTGCTCGGGCTGACGGAAGGGAGAGAACAGGAAGCGGCTTCCAACTTCCTGCTCGGGCTGATGGGAGGGAGAGAACAGGAAGCAGCTTACAACTTCCTGCCCGGGCTGACGGGAGGATTCAGATACCGCCTGCACTGAGGGATCATGGGAAACGGAGGGGAATTTGCATGACATGCAGTTGCTATGGCAGATGTGGGAGCTGGAAATATCAATCTGAGTAATTTAAAAAGGGAAAATGAAATAATAATAAAATAAATGACAGATGGACTTCAATCTGGAACCAATTACAGTTTTATCTGAATTGTGACAACTCTGCTTCAAAAATGTGTTACCGTAACTTTATTAAACAGCCCCCCTCCCCCGAAGCCTTCTAGATGGATGTAAATGTAAAATGTAAAAATGAATCGTTTCCATAAAAACAATGAAACCCATTTCCAGTTTTGTCTCCTTTGTTAAATTTGTAAGAATGTTTCCCGTTCTCCAGAAGTAACAGAAATCGAATTCACAAATAAAATAATTTTATACAAAAATGTCTGGAGGAGTTTGGGGCTCACCTGCTCCTCAAAGCGGAACCCCAACGCCTCGGCTTCTCCGCCGTCCGCGATGAGACTGATGTCCAGATCTCCGGGTCCTGCCGGGAATCACACAAAGTCAGTAGAAATCCCCAGGAGCCCGAGGCGCTCAAACTCTACCCCGAGACGCTCAAACTCTACCCCGAGACGCTCTAACTCTACCCCGAGACGCTCTAATTCTACCGCGACGCTCTAACTCTACCCCGAGACGCTCTAACTCTACCCCGAGACGCTCTAACTCTACCCCGAGACGCTCTAACTCTAGCCCGAGATGCTCTAACTCTACCCCGAGACGCTCTAACTCTACCGCGACGCTCTAACTCTACCGCAACGCTCTAATTGCAGACTGAGACGGCCTGGTTCACTTCTCTTTTTCCACCTTAAATGTTGTCATTTTTTTGTCATTTCAGTGACACATTTTATGGCTCTTTGTTGCGATTCTTTGAGTTTCTTCTAATAAAACGGATTTATTGGAGCCGACTCTTATTTTTTATTTCTCGAGGTGCACATCTTTCTGACGCGGTCCGGAGGGGTTCCCGGCGCTCGGAAAATACGAGCCACGAAGAGATATCCGAAAGCCACGGACAGCCTCGTTGGTTATGGGGGTCTTCGGGAAGTCAGTGCCTGGGAAGTAACTTTTGTCTTTAAGGATCAGTAGGTCACAATAAATGACTACAATGACTCTTGGCAACAGGAAAGATCACGTGACCCAGAGCCTGCAGGCAGATCGCCCCCCGTCGGCCCCCATCTGGTCGCCCGTTTCTCCTGCTTTAAAGACTCAAACCTTAATCAGCCGTATGTCTATCCCATGCATGTTTAATCCCCTCACTGTATTACCCTCTACCACCTCTGCTGGGAGGCTGCTCCACTTATCTACCACCCTCTACAACCACCCTCAATCCACTCTTTCAAAAATGTCATGGCTGCTGCTCCCTTAAAGCTGCTGTTCCACTTAGACAAAACATTAGTTGCGCTCTCTGCAATGTTCAGCAAGTAAATCTGTCATTTTTTAAATTCCCTCTGAAGGTTTATAATCAGATAAAACGCAGAACCAAAACCTTTAAAAATCTGTTTCTGGTTTCTACAGCAACGGCCAATAAACAGCTGCTTTTGTATCGCTTGACAACGGTTTGATGATACGAGCGATGATCTGTCTAAGACTGCATTTAGAAAGTGCTTAATTCAGCAGCGTAGGTGGAACAGCAGCTTTAAAGCCCCGTGCAGCCCACGCTGTGCAGCAGCTTTTGATGATTAATGATGTATTTGTTGGCTGTTTTTCCATAAATGTAACCCAACAAAGCGCTATACAACGAATCCGCTAAATGAAAACGGAGCTCAGATTTCTGTGATGTTCATTAAACTGAAGCTCTTCTACCAAATAAAAAACTCCTCCTGATTGGCCGACGAAGAGAACAGAAATCATTCTTACTCAATCAATATTAATCATTTTATCACTACATGAATCAGCTCTTTATTAATCATTCATAAAAAGACCAACATTAGTGTCAATTGGATCGGCTAGTACCACCTCTGCTGGTAGCAGATTCCATATTTTCACTGCTTTCACTAAAAACACCCTTTCCTCCAATCTCTTTGATGGTTGACCCCGTGTCTGATATCTGCAGAGGAGAAATGTTACAAGAAGAAGCCAGAATCTAACACTAGAGGGTCAGAGTCCTAGAAGGAATGGAAGAAAGTTTTACTTTACTAAGAGGGTGGTAGATAAGCGGAACAGCCTCCCAGCAGAGGTGGTAGAGGGTAATACAGTGAGGGTAATAAACATGCATGGGATAGACATACGGCTCCTGAATCTAAGACGAGACCAACGACTGATTAAGGTTTGAGTCTTTACAGCAGGAGAAACGGGCGACTAGACGGGGGCCGGCGGGGGGCCGATCTGCCAGCAGGTTCAGGAAAATTAGGAGTCAAAGGATCTGTCCAGAGGGACGTCTCGTCCGGAGCCATGAGGACTCTATAAGCACCGGCTGCCGTAACGGGAGCTCAGCGGTCTCCCCGCGGCCGGGCATCTCGTACGTTACTTTATTTATTATCGGCGGGGATTGCATTATTTTTTGATATTTTAGGGAATTGCTGGATAATAAACGCAGCGATGATTTCTCTTCCCGCAATCTCCTGATTATTAGAACGTTAGCGGTTGTTGCGCGGATCGGGCTCTCGGACGCCGCGGCTCATTAACATTTATCAGACTCCCTTCAACTTGCCAAAAATGTATGTTTTGGCTAACGAGGGAAAAAAGTGATTTCCCTTCTTGGGTTTTTCCTTAGTAACAAGAAATACGCAGAAATATGCGGAGACGCTCGGTTAACCCTTTCAGTGGGGCTGTGCAGACCGGCATTCAAATGGTTAAAAGAAGGGTCTCCATGGCAAGACATGCCCCCTCTATCTGCATTCAAACCCCCTCTTTATGCTCATACCCCTTCTCTTTGTCATTTTACCCTCCATGGGTTTTATGCCCCTTATTCTTACCCCCTCCCTCTGCATCATACCCCCCCATCTCTCTGTTAATACCCCTACCTCCCACTCTATGTTATGATTGGATGGAGACTGTTACGCCATCAGTATTATTTATTGCCCCTCGTGTTATTGCTTTGTGCCCCGGGAGGCAGTTTGTGTTCAGTCCTTTCAATCAGACGGTATTTACTATGAAGGCAGCGAGCGGAGACTCGGAATCAGTCACTGACGGCGTCTGTAGCTCACGGCATCCATCCGCCACCCCAACGAAGAGCGACTAATTAATACCCCAGGTCGCCCCGGGGGGGGGGGGGCGGGCGTTGTGACCCCTCGGTTTATTATACTACCCCATAATGTGCAATTATTCGGGGCTGTCAGTCTCTCGCTCTATCATTCAGCTAAAAGCAGAGAAGAGAAGTCATATCGGCGATGAGTAACTGGATTAGTCTCCTTGCTAGTGGGAGTATAATACAAGGTGAAGAAGAGACCACTGAGGTCTTGATAGCTTATGCAACATTTATTTGACGAAACTGCCACGGTCACACGACGTGAGACGGACCTTTCTCAGATATACGCTGATATAATACACCTGAGCCATACAAATAATCATTACACTGCATTCATAAGTACGAGTACAGAGATTTATCCATGTGCTTTAGGACTGATGTACCCCTTTCTTTTTGTAAACTTAACCCCCTGATTGCCAGACAGCGTATCGCTCATCTCACCGTAAGGAGAAAGAAAATGACATTTCTGCAGTTTGCTTTTTAGTAAAACATTCGCTTTTAGCTATTATAAGGTTTTTATTGGCGATGTACCGCTTGCTGTCGGTATACACAGGGAAGCCGCGACTTTGTCACGCGGTGATACTTAGTATCTGAATTAATAGACAATGATGAGGAATCCTTCAGACTGAGAGTGGATGAGGAGCAGCTGAGCCGGCGGCCAACTTCAATCTAAAAAGCTGACACTCTATCTGTAATGAGAGCTCCCTGGGAATGGTCCCTGCCCCCATTCCCCGCAGTCCGCCATTTCCATCCGTGGGTTAATTAATGACCTCCCCATTTATATACGCTGTAGATGCGGCCATCAGAAGAACTATTTCTATATTATCGTCCCGGACAACCTACGGGATGTATAGAATTTGCTCATGAGAAAGGCACTAAAGGGTTAATCAAGAATTTATGGTATATTCAACTATCCTGGAATGTTTCTGCATTGAGGTTGTTGCCCCTGGCAACGGTGCTTAAAGACTACCGGAGCCAAGCGCCAAACCGGCAGCGCGCATACCGACTCTCCGTCTCAAAGTTTGAAGGATGCCAGCAGTTTAGTGATTAGTGCCCCAGCATGGCTCCAGGGTCCATAAAGGGGGTCCGGGTTCTACCGCTTCCCGCCTGGACAGGTTAATGTATTCTATATTTTGTTGCTCGTTATTTTTAGTCGCAGCAGCGGAAGATCCCCATTGGTGGAAGTTCTGTTACCAGAAGAGGCGCCCAAACTGGGCTCGTGGCCCCCGCTGGACTGGGACTCGGGTTGGCGGGTTGTTGGTTAATGTTTGTCTTAATGCCCTCATATTGGCGTCTGAAATATTCACAGATTATAATTTAAGTTATAAGTAAATGTTATTTTGAAAGCAGTGTTATTGTACAGCGTTATTTTGAGGATATTTAGAGTTTTTTGGATAACGCGTCCCCTACGTAGAGTTTTTCTTAAATGTAAAACTGTAAATTAACTCATTAAACTCCTATAAGATTGTGGGAGTTTAGAAGCCATTTGTGGATTTCGTGGGGCCGTTAATGTCATTTCTAAGTAATTCGGGCTGTAGGCGCGCATGCGCAGACCCGGCGGCCGAGTCACGTACCTGCGATGGGCTCCTTGGCAGGGAAGATCTTACTGTCAACCGCGACGCTGATGTCATAAAACACTTCCTCCTCGTCCCTGTCAGCGTCAAACTGTAAGACACGGAGAGACAGGGTCAGCGGCAGAAACAAAATACCCTCCAGTTACACAACAACCCCACTCCCCCCCGTCTACCACCAGCCTCACAAACACTCCCTCCGACACCGAACAATTGCACAACATTTCCACGATGAGATGACTGTAAAGGAGACAATAAAAAAATCAGAGCGTTCCCTAACAGCAACCGATAAATCCCAACAAGATCATAGGAGACGTTTAATCTCAAAACACAGAACCCCCCGCAGATCGGCCCCATCCGGCCCCCGTCTAGTTGCCCGTTTCTCCCGCTGTAAATACTTTAATCAGTCATTATTATCCGGCGGCTGCATATTATTATTATTTATTGTTTTTTATAGGGCCATCAAATTCCGTAGCGCTGTACAATGGGATTTGTATTCTTGAGTTCTCGCTCTGTTATCTGAGCCCCAATCTATTAAACAACTCCCCGACTCCTTATCATACGGCCTGTGGGGAACAATAGAACGGCTCAGCCACCCAGTCGGACTCATGAGAGTCTATGGAGGAGCGGACTTCATTAGCATCGCCATAAAGCATCAGCTCAGTGCGGTGTTTGAGCCGCACCAACGGACACCACTGTATACAATGGGTTATATTACTGTATACAGTGCTGGGGGGTTATATTACTGTATACAGCGCTGGGGGGGGGTTATTACTGAATACAGCGCTGGGGGGGTTATTACTGAATACAGCGTAGGGGGTTCTGCTGAAGAAGAAGAGCGTGTTTTTTCCATGGAACATCCCCTTTAACGTTGAGTTATATCTTGTAAATTAACCCGTTCAGTACTCAGGTATCTTATATTCTGCGGATGCATAGAATCCGTTACACATTCTGTAAATTTGTAAATTCTTCTAATGAATCTTTTGGAAGGAAATAATTTAATAAAACAAAAGTACAAAAGAAATAAAAAAACATCTAAAAAGCAGTGAACAGATTTTACGCCCAGTTGATTAATGTTGCAAATTCAGGTCTCTTCGAAGTCATTTTCAGTTGATGGCTTACGGGACGACCTCACGCGTTAAAAAGCTCCCGTGTTCCTTCTGCATGGATCGCTCCGCCAGAACACGGAGCGAAACGCGACGTATAGAGAATGACTCGACGGCCCCGACGCATTCAAACTCCGAGCCGCGGGATGGGATTCTGATTTTAGTTTCTTTGCATTCATTCCAAGTTGAAACAAAGTTACCGTACAAATGAAACATAATTTATTATAACATACGTTTTTTAACCCTTATGTGTCGTGGGGCGCTAGGATTTTGGGGGCCATAAGCCCAGACATTAATGAGGGCCCCATGTTTAACACGGGCGATAAAGGAATAATTTACCAAATACCATAAAGTAGAACAGAAGACAGAAATATTACTCTTAAGGAATCTTTATTACGTTTCTGTTAGAATCTCCCAATCAAACTGAAAGGGGACAGAAAATAAATGTGGTAAAACCTGCAAAATAAAGAAAGAAAGAAATCAAATAAAAAACAAATACCATTCATTCCACCCAAAACACCAACCAGGATATTATGTTATTTATTTATTATTCTAATTTATTTAAAGATTGATAGAATTTCAATTCAAGGCCGTACGTTAGATATAAATCATTTTCTCAGACTATGTTACAAAAACAAGCAATTATCAGATGTTTAATAAGTGCCGCTCCGGCCCTTTAATTCCCGAATATAAATATATCTCATTTACCGGACGTCTTTCCGCTGGATTTTTCCGCGGTGGAAACGTCCGGGCCGTCGTTACATTCCCTGCCTATAGCTGCTGGTAATTGATTAGTAACAATCTCTGGGTGGCGGATGCCGCGCCGTACGGGAATATTAAAGTGATAATGAGGGTGAAACGCTGGTCTCAGCGTCAGGGAGATGAAATTAGACAAATAAATAAGGCGAGAAAATCAGGAAACTGAGTTCAGACTCTTCACAAACCGGTTCTATAACAGCGCTACGGCATCTGCTGGCGACATATTTTTAAATGTAATGTAATAACCCCCCAGCGCTGTATACAGTAATATAACCCCCCCAGCGCTGTATACAGTAATATAACCCCCAGCGCTGTATACAGTAATATAACCCCCAGCACTGTATACAGTAATATAACCCCCCAGCGCTGTATACAGTAATATAACCCCCAGCACTGTATACAGTAATATAACCCCCCAGCGCTGTATACAGTAATATAACCCCCAGCGCTGTATACAGTAATATAACCCCCCAGCACTGTATACAGTAATATAACCCCCCAGCGCTGTATACAGTAATATAACCCCCAGCGCTGTATACAGTAATATAACCCCCAGCGCTGTATACAGTAATATAACCCCCAGCACTGTATACAGTAATATAACCCCCCAGCGCTGTATACAGTAATATAACCCCCAGCGCTGTATACACTAATATAACCCCCAGCGCTGTATACAGTAATATAACCCCCAGCGCTGTATACAGTAATATAACCCCCAGCGCTGTATACAGTAATATAACCCCCCAGCGCTGTATACAGTAATATATCCCCCCCAGCGCTGCATACAGTAATATAACCCCCCAGCGCTGTATACAGTAATATAACCCCCCAGCGCTGTATACAGTAATATAACCCCCCAGCGCTGTATACAGTAATATAACCCCCAGCGCTGTATACAGTAATATAACCCCCAGCGCTGTATACAGTAATATAACCCCCCAGCGCTGTATACAGTAATATAACCCCCAGCACTGTATACAGTAATATAACCCCCCAGCGCTGTATACAGTAATATAACCCCCAGCGCTGTATACAGTAATATAACCCCCCAGCACTGTATACAGTAATATAACCCCCCAGCGCTGTATACAGTAATATAACCCCCAGCGCTGTATACAGTAATATAACCCCCAGCGCTGTATACAGTAATATAACCCCCAGCACTGTATACAGTAATATAACCCCCCAGCGCTGTATACAGTAATATAACCCCCAGCGCTGTATACAGTAATATAACCCCCAGCGCTGTATACAGTAATATAACCCCCAGCGCTGTATACAGTAATATAACCCCCAGCGCTGTATACAGTAATATAACCCCCCAGCGCTGTATACAGTAATATATCCCCCCCAGCGCTGCATACAGTAATATAACCCCCAGCGCTGTATACAGTAATATAACCCCCCAGCGCTGTATACAGTAATATAACCCCCAGCGCTGTATACAGTAATATAACCCCCCAGCGCTGTATACAGTAATATATCCCCCCCAGCGCTGCATACAGTAATATAACCCCCAGTGCTGTATACAGTAATATAACCCCCCAGCGCTGTATACAGTAATATAACCCCCCAGCGCTGTATACAGTAATATAACCCCCAGCACTGTATACAGTAATATAACCCCCCGCGCTGTATACAGTAATAGAATACCCCAGCATGAAGCTCTGCCAATGGAGAAAGTGAATGACCCTGAGACTGAGGTAAATACCCAGAGAATTTGCCCATTTACCCCAGCATAATGATGTCATGAAGAATAAGTCAATAAATGTCATATTGTTATGGGGAGTCAGTTTGCGGAGTTTGCAGTTTGTCTGCTCCGTATTATTTTGTGTTGATTTATTATTTTTTATTGTAACTATTTTTCTATTGTTTAAATATTTTTAGCCGGTTTCGTTCTTAGTTACGAGTGAAGAAAATCGCAGCTCACCCGCCGAGGATCTGTGACCCAAATCCATATTCAGGACGTTGTTCTATTTTCGCTTCGGCGCCCTGTTTCCTGACGATGCTAAAATCCATCATCTTCTAATAAATTCCCCAAAGTCCAACCCGTCTAATTAGCATTAAAGCCAGTGAATGCCCGAGGGGCGTGTGTAGAGTGTCCGCGTGTACGTTTCAGACGGGACACACGTTTGTTACATTTCATCCCCACATAAAAGGACCTTCTCTGAGATAATTCTACAGCGTCTAATGTTTACCGCCATAAATCTATTTCTTATATATATTCTTATTTTTCCCCACTTAGTTATTAAAAACTTTTGTTACCCCCCTGTTGGTGCTGAATGCGGGAGCTGCCATCTTGTTGCCCCGTCATAGGGTATAAATTACCCGTCGCCCTGAGGTATCTGTGATAATAGCGTTACGGAGGGACCTGCGCGGCTGGAAACAATCTCTAGTGCTAGAGGCTCATGCGCCGTCCGCTAAAACAACGCGGGGAGAGAACAGGAAGCGGCTTCCAACTTCCTGCTGGGCTGACGGGAGGGAGAGAACAGGAAGCGGCTTCCAACTTCCTGCTCGGGCTGACAGGAGGGAGAGAACAGAAAGCGGCTTCCAACTTCCTGCTCGGGCTGACAGGAGGGAGAGAACAGGAAGTGGCTTACAACTTCCTGTTCGGGCTGACGGAGGGAGAGAACAGGAAGCGGCTTACACTTTCCTGCTTGGAGGGAGGATTCCGATGCCGCCTGCACCGAGGGATCATGGGAAATTATGGATTATTTACATAAAAAGCCCGCCCCGTCGATGCCGTTGGCACAGAAGGCCATTAGATCAGAGGACGATGTAAGTAAGATACTTCGGTAGAAGGAAGTTTCGAGAACCTTAATATTTTCTGAAACAAAAATAATATAAACACACAATTTTTTCTTTAACGGAACCCAAAAAATAAAAAAGGAGCGCGGCCCCCGATCGGCGTCTCATCGTCGTGGAATAGATCCCGCCGGTGAGGAGCTATTTTCAGATGATAGCGAGGTTGTGGACAGCGCGGGGTCGCTCGGCGGGTAATGTAATCTCGTCTCCCCCGTGTCCAGTTTCTCGGGGTCGTAACATCCGCGATCTCGAAACGTTTCGCTTCTACAGACGCCGTCATCGGGGGCCAAAACTCGTTTATCTCCCATAACGCTTTAACGGCGAACCTGGGTATCGTTTTCCAAGGGCTCCCTTGCAGCAGTTGCCATGGCGATAACTTGAATTTATATAATAATTGCTGGGATTCCAACAAGAATTTACTTTGCTAACGACCCCAAGGGCCAGTAAAGCGGGAGGAGGGGGGCAGATGATCGAGTTTATTGGACGGAGGTTACGGAGGGGATTAGGAAATGTAACGACGCGATGATTCATGCGATGACTGTGGAATTATTTGTAATGTTTTTTGCATTAGACGCGGCATTAAAAACATTTTATGTGGATACATTTCACCCTGAGTAGTTATTAAATCTCGTTTCACCCTTTCCACACCAGCTTCCCCAACAGAATATATAAATGTTTATATCCATACATTATTTCTAGTCCTCCTTGGCCAATCAGCATCAGCAACTTGATAATAGGGCAGAGAGAACTTAATGGGGAGGAATAATTATGCGGATCACAGTACTACTCCCATGATATACACAGAATGTGGGTTTTTATTTTCATTCACAATATACCGTAATTAGAATATAATTAGAATATATACATTATTTTAGTTGGTAAATATTATTTTTGTATTATTTATTGTATGGATAGAATAAAGGAAGGTGACGGATACATTTTTTAAATTAGATGGGGAAAAGAGCAAATATATTTTATTATTAATAATCCATATTCCCTGAACTCGTACCAAGCGTGTGATCTTATTAAGATGTCAGGTAGGAAGACGCGATGGATTCTCTGGCGTTCGGGAATAAAGGGCACAGAGAATTATGGACTCCCGACGTCTACAAAACTTTAAAAACCTTTTTATACTAAACCCTGATTTTTAAAAATAACACAAAATCCAAACTCCCTTCCGCCTCCCACCGAGTCGATTTCTTTATAAATGGCGGCTGTGAGATCTCCGGGTTCTGTATAGAAATATATTCATTTATTTGTCACTCAGAAGTCTTGCGGGTCTCATGAAATCTGCTACGTTTGGGACGATCAGAGTTTTATTTTAAGGGACCCTCCGATGGCCGAGGCAGCCCCTCAACAAATAACGCATAATAAAGGACTCTGATAAAGCGCACGTGACGGCTGAGAGTCATTATTCACACAATTTTCAGACATTTTTTAATCCTGTAATGATTTTTGCGGACCTTATCTCTACATAGTAACTTAGTAATTAAGGCTGAAAAAAAAGACTTAGGTCCATCAAGTCCAACCCTTCCACCGATCCTTCCTGATTTTAATTAAAAAAAAAATAAGAAGAATTAGGCAAATTTACGGATTTTGCCACATAGGGGAAAAAATTCCTTTGCGATTCCAAAAGACGATCAGATTTTTCCTCGGATTGGGAAGCTATGTATGATTTTTTTTCCCAGTGACACTGTCCCTTTAAGTAAAGATTGCCTCCCCCCAGCCAAAGTGCAGTCACTGCAAGCCGGCACTAAAAGTGAATTTTTTAGCCCATTTCTGCAGGTAGATCAGAAACTCCATTTATTGCGGCTGGAATTCTAGTTTGGTTACGATTGTAACGCGGCCCCCCGCCGCGGCTTATATTCTGGAAGAATTGGATTCCCAAACATCAAAGACCTGAGGTTTAAAACATCTTCTCTGACTGATGGGATATAAGTGCGGGATTGTAAGGGGCCTTTTTTTCTCTTTTTTCAGCTCTTTTAACACTTTCTATGTTCTTAAGCTCCAAAACTGAGCAGAAAACCGAAGTCCTGACTCACTCTCTGATTCTTGGCTCACGCTGGGAATATTTATCCAGAAACTAAGTGGCTCTTAATCACTCTGCGTTTAGTGATTGAATAGAATTAACATTTCACCCAAAACGAGAGAAAACGGGCTGATTCTTACATTTCATTCTCCCGACGCACTGCGGCCCATTCCACGGCTGCCAAAAAACCCTTCATGTAGAATTTTTAATACGAGCTGCCAAGGACGTGGACGGACGGACGGACGGACGGCTGGCGATGGGTCTGACGGCGGTAAAACCACAATCAGCCTGAGCCGTCAGCAAAGACGTCTGTCCTCCTGCCTGTAACACGTCGGCGGCCATGTTTACACCTGTATACATCCCCAGCGAGCGGGTCCCAATGCAACCAAAATGGACTATAACCTTTCTGAGCATTTTATCCAGAAAATCTATCTGTATAGACAATACCTCCCACGTGTCTCTGTTTAGTTTGGCCAGTCTCTCTCCCAAGTCCCTGTGTCCTTCTTTCCTCCCTTGATTCCCCTCTCCCCTCCCAATACCCCTCTTTCCTCCCTTGAAGCGCCTCTTTCCTCACCTCATGCAACTTGGTCCTCCTCTGTGTCCCTCTCTCCTCCTCTGATGCCCCTCTCTCCCCCTCGATACCCCTCTCTCCCCCGCTTTCCTCCCTTGATGCCCCTCTCTCCTTCCCTGTTACCCCTCTTTCCTTCCTTGAAGCCCCTGTCTCCTCCCTGATGCCCCTCTCTCCTCCCCTGATGCCCCCTCTCCCCCCCCTGATGCCCCTCTTTTCTAGGAGGTCAGAATGTTTGCTGGGTATGAGGGGATCGCAGGGTTCTACAGCCCTAAAAGCCCCGATAATGTGTATAGAAACAGCAGGGAACGGCTTTATAAATTAAACGGGTAAATAAACCCCATTCTTCTTCTTCTAAATGCCCCTCAGTTACACCAATTGCTGTTAAAGAAGCTTTTCCGTATCATTTGCTGGCATGAGATAGAATTTGCGTATAACTTACATAACACAGTGACATAAAAGACAGATTTAAACCTGCAATGAAAGCTTTTTTTAGATTTCTAACAGATAACGTAAATATCTCCCGACTCCCTGCCTGATTCCGAAAACACAAAAAGATGGATAATTCGGCTGCCGTGACAGCCGTCGGCTCCGGACATGCGCAGCCCCTTCGCAGCGCGGTCAGCATTCCCAGCAAATTTAGCAAATGTTTCCACTGAATTTAATAAGTTAATGAAATGTTTCATATCGGCAAAAAAAAAAATGCTGTTGGACTTAATACTTTTTAGTTACAAAGAAACAATTACAAAAAACCCGACACTTTCGAGCAGCTTTTTCTCTTTGATGGGATAAATATTTGGACATAATTTCGAGGTACAATATAAAAAAAATGCCCCTCTTTGGTCATTTGGAATGTTGAGATCATTTGTTTATTTATTATTATTGTTTATTATTAAATTATGTAATATTTTTAATGTTTTTTTAATAACGAATCCAATTAAAATCTGGAGATGTTTCTTAATAAGCATCATTTCTTTCCAAGTCATTTAAAATTCTTCTGAAGTCATCGCCTTAAGGGCTGCGTTTTGGGATCGTTGGTCAAAAAGGAAAAATATTTCAGAAAGAATACCTTTTTCACCTTATTTTTATATTTTAGTTATAATATATAACGAAGAGACATGAAGTCTTCTAATGGATCAATGAGGGGTGAACTACGACTCCCAGCAGGCTCATGCAGTCACAGGACCCCCACTGCCCCGGTTAACGTTAGTCGGGTTACTGGTAGTCGGGTTAACGTTAGTCGGGTTACTGGTAGTCGGGTTAACGTTAGTCTGGTTACTGGTAGTCGGGTTAACGTTAGTCTGGTTACTGGTAGTCGGGTTACTGGTAGTCGGGTTAACGTTAGTCTGGTTACTGGTAGTCGGGTTAACGTTAGTCTGGTTACTGGTAGTCGGGTTAACGTTAGTCTGGTTACTGGTAGTCGGGTTAACGTTAGTCGGGTTACTGGTAGTCGGGTTACTGGTAGTCGGGTTACTGGTAGTCGGGTTAACGTTAGTAGGGTTACTGGTAGTCGGGTTAACGTTAGTCTGGTTACTGGTAGTCGGGTTAACGTTAGTCTGGTTACTGGTAGTCGGGTTACTGGTAGTCGGGTTAACGTTAGTCGGGCTCCTGTGACTGCGAGGGCTGACGTGGACAGACGGCGGAGAGTGACCGGGTGTGATTGTGGCCCACGGGACTCTTTAGATGAGCGTTAAAAGGTTATGACCCCGGCTGACGGGCAGACGAAATATTGCCAGACTTCATTAACCCCTCGCTGGGCACCAGACAGCAGTGACAGGGCTCTCCTCGGTCGCTCATATTATGAGAATTAGCTTTTAAACTGAAAGTTCAGTTTCAGAGTGATTTTCTGATCCTATTCACTAAGATGTCAACATGAAAGTCTGGATTTAACAAAGTGCGATCCTTCAGGTCTGCCTGAGTTTGTGGTTGTAGATGAAGTTAATGTTAAGATGAAGCAGGCTGGTGGTTGGCGGGCTGATGGTCGGCGGGCTGGTGGTCGGCGGGCTGGTAGTCGGTGGGGAGGCAGTTGGCGAGCTGGTAATCGGCGGGCTGGTGGTCGGTTGGCTGGTGGTCGGTGGGCTGGTAGTCGGCGGGCTGGTAGTCGGTGGGGAGGCAGTCGGCGGGCTGGTAGTCGGCGGGCTGGTGGTCGGTGGGCTGGTGGTCGGCAGGCTGGTGGTCGGTTGGCTGGTAGTCGGCAGGCTGGTTGGCTGGTGGTTGGTGGGCTGGTGGTCAGTTGGCTGGTAGTCGGCGGGCTGGTGGTCGGTGGGCAGCATACAGTGACATTCACCCACACCCCCGATTAAATCAGTCAGTTTGGCTGGCGTCAAACTAGGGATTTTAGACGAAATAATCTGTGATCGCATTGTAAAAGGCATCGGCCGGGAAGCCTCCGCCGTCCCCGGGGTCTGAGCTCTGTCCGCGGTGCTGAAATCACTGCTCGGAGTGCGTCCATCCGTCTGTCCGTCCAACCGAGGGCCGGAGAAATACATCTGCGTCAGTCATCGCGCAGGATTTCTCACAGGCAGGGCCGGCCCAAGGCAAAATGCCGCCTGGGGCGAATTTTAAAATGCCGCCTGTGACAGGGCCAGGCTAGCTGGCTCGTGTGTCATATGAAGTTTAGCCGGGTCACGGAGCACTTTTGTGTCCGGTTCTGTATACCGTGACCCGGTAATATATTATATTGTGTTTATTGTGTAACCGGCCCAGAGACTGATGTGGCTTCAGCCCCAGCCTTCAAAGAGACGATCCTATAATCTGGCTGGGGCTCTTAATCAGCCAGCACAGCCCTGTCTGCCCAGACGGCCCCCACACTACAGGGGGGATAACACAGGTGGGGGAACCCATTGTATTCTGTAATCCCCTCACCTGATACATCCCCTGTATACTGATGGGATTTGTGATGGGATGTGGCTGATGGGATTGGGGGTTGGGTTCGGTACACATTGCATTGAGATTGTATAAAGTTCTGTGTGTTTGTAATAAAGAGAGTTCTTCTTGGTTTGCTACGAATGGTGGTCTGGATGATCCGTGGATAGCTGAGTGCGATCCGTATGAGGGACTGACTGGTGATTCCTCAGCCCTCAAACAGGGGGACCCAGCCTTGGGTACGGTGACCCTGTAACACCGCCCCCCCCCCCATTATCTACCCTTTCTCTCCCTCCGCCCCCCCCCCCTTGTACTTACCTTTCAGCAGTCCTGCGGCGAGTCTCCCTGTTTGGTCTCGGTGCCGGCTTGTAATGCTGAGCGCCGGAAATTAGGTAATCTTCCGGCACTCAGCATTACAAGCCGGCACCAAGACCGAACAGGGAGACTCGCCGCAGAGGAGAGAGAGAGGGGCGCCGAGCGGTACCGACAGCTTGGTAAGCGAAAACCACTCAGCGCCCCTTTCTCTCTCTTTCGCTTTTAAAAAAAAAAAGGGCTTGGGGCGGCAAAGTGCCCCCCTTCAAAAGTGCCGCCTGGAGCGGCTGCCCCACTCGGCTCCATTGTCGGGCCGGCCCTGCTCACAGGTCGGGTTTAGTTATTTCAAAGCAAAAATGTTACTTACATTTTCTGGCTCTATGTGACCAAATTTACAGATTCAATTATTATTAATATTCTTCTTATTATTATTTTAGATAATATTATGAGGATTACTATTATTGCTAATATTGATATTATGAGGATTATTATTAATATTATTATAGATTATATTATGAGGATTATTATTCATATTATTATAGATTATATTATGAGGATTATTATTCATATTATTATAGATTATATTATTGCCATTATTAGTAATCCTTATTGATTTACCGAGCGCCCTCGTATCCCTGCAGAAAGAGTACATAACAAATTGCATCAAATAATAAAACGGATGCATTAGGTGAGGAGGGTCCCGGCTCGAAAGAGCTCACAATATATACTTCAGAAACCCCCCTTATGTATTTACTGCGGGAGCAGCCATCATACCTTCCTGTTCTCAGGATCCACATGATTATTCCTCCCCATTAAGTTATCTCTCCCCTATTGTTAAGTTGCTGATTGTTGCTGTTTTTTGAATGCTACAATTTTCAAAAGCACCTCTCATGGAGGGTCAGAAGATTAGATGGAATGGAGGGAGGTAGATAAGTGGAACAGCCTCCCAGCGGAGGTGGTAGAGGGTAATACAGTGAGGGTATTAAACATGCATGGGATAGACATACGGCTCCGGAATCTAAGACGAGACCAACGACTGATTAAGGTTTGAGTCTTTACAGCAGGAGAAACGGGCGACTAGACGGGGGCCGATTCCCATCGTAATGACTGAATTATACAGATTTATACATCATCAATCTGCACGTATGGATGGTTTCCTGCTCCCGGCCCCCCGGCCCCCGGCACAATCTAATGATAATTTCAAAATAAAGATATGGGAAGGTCCCGCTCTGCGGATGATAAAGAAGCCGCGTCTCGGGGTCACGGAAATCCCTTCATTATAAAGCAGCGGCTGTCACACAAACGCCTCTAATTAAGTTTTCTAATGGATCAATGAGGGGTGAACTACGACTCCCAGCAGGCTTAACTGGCTTAACTCCAACCTCCAGACAAATCCAGACGAGGAGCCGGATTCCTGAATATGCAACAAAAGCCAATAAACTACAGAAAAAAAAACTGATAAAACCATTGTTAGCAGTTGAGTTGATAGTTAATTGGAAACCAAGTACGTATTTGCAGATAAGTTACATCGTACTTAAGGGTGGAAAACGGCCACTAAAGGGTCAGAGGCTGAGATGCAATGGAAGGAAGTTTTACTTTACTGAAAGGGTGGTAGATAAGTGGAGCAGACTCCCAGCAGAGGTGGTAGAGGGTAATACAGTGAGGGTATTAAACACGCATGGGATAGACATCCGGCTCCTGAATCTAAGACGAGACCAACGACTGATTAAGGTTTGAGTCTTTACAGCAGGAGAAACGGGCGACTAGACGGGGGCCGGATGGGGCCGATCTGCCGGCAGGTTCTGGGTTTCTTTCATAGGAAAAGCTACTTGGGGGGGCTCTCGGCAGGTAAATCCTCCCCGTGATGGTTTCTCGCCCGGCGGTTTGATAAGCAGTTTCTAAGAATACCGTTATTAGCCGTTCTGCGCGTTTTATAGCCTCGGGGAAGCAGCTCTGGTCGGTTCTTTCGCTGTCGCGTTGGAAAATAATTAGCTGCCCGGAGATAAAATAAATCCAAAGAAATCCGACAAGCCGGGACCTCGGAAAGAACCCGGAAAGAATGTATCCAATTAGAAAAGCCGAATGTAGACCGGGACGGAATAAGTCACTGCGAAGCTCCGCGGCACATTAACCCTTCCGTCTGCCGGTAAGTAATTATCGCGTTCCGCAGATCCCCGCTCGCGGAGTTATTACCCTCGTAACGATCTCTCGTTAATGAGTGCAGGGTATTTATTAGCGGATGCGCGGGATCAGAGTCCTCTGATTGCTGGCGCGTTTCGCTGCCTCCGGTTAGATTTTAGACTCTTTTACGTCGAGCGCGATGCGGGTTTATAAGAAGATAATTAAACGAGAAGAAATCAGACGTATGAATAAAACATAACAATTCCGGGAATGAGATAAATGAAAAAAGAAATAAAACACGGCAATAAAACACAACGATTTCCCGGATCGGAGAGTTACGGAGGAGAAGCCGAGGGCCGCGGGTGCCGAGAGTATGGCACAAAAAGTTTCATGGGTGTCGGTCCAAGGCTGTGGTTTTCTATAGCGCCATCATATTCCGCAGCGCTGTACAATAAGTGGACAGGACTTAACAAGTGGTATATAACACAACAATTAGACTTACAGAAACAACAGGTGAGGAGGGGCCGGCTCAAAAGAGCTTACAATCTAGAGGGGCAGTTAGAAAAACAGAATCTGCCGGCAGATCGGCCCCATCCGGCCCTCGTCTGGTCGTCCGTTTCTCCTGCTGTAACGACTCAAACCTTAATCAGTCGTTGGTCTCGTTTTAGATTCAGGAGCCGTATGTCTATCCCATGCATGTTTAATCCCCTCACTGTATTACCCTCTACCACCTCTGCTGGGAAGCTGTTCCATTTATCTACCACTTCCTTCCATTCCATCTCAGTCTCTGACTCTCTAGTGTTAGATTCGGTCTCTTGTTGTAACATTATAAATAAACTCATGCCTCTCTATATTGCGACCCCTCAGCCTTTCCTGATCATTTTTATCCCGCAGACCGCTCCCCGTTTTAGTCGCCTCCTCTGATCTCTCTCCAGAATGTCGCTATCCATCTAGAGATGGGGGTCTCCAGAACTGCCCCCAATACTCCAGGTGCCCAGGGATCTGTAAGATTTGACATCGTTGACCCCGAGATATTCACAGAAAACAAGTTTCTCTTTAAACTGTAGAAATAAAATAAACCCTGCGGGCAGCGAGTGTTGGGGGGGGCGCTGCACGCAGATAGCGGGGGAGGAGCGGGAATTATGGAGATGCTTAACCAGCCTTTAAAAGACACCGAGGGCTCCAGCGATCGCTGCCGGGGGGTTAAGTGCTTGCGAGGGAAGCGATTACAAGCTGACGGCGCGGCGTCTGGAGAGGAAAGCTGCAGGAAGCGGCTTCTTCTAATTAACGCGACGCTCGTCTGTAAACGTTCCGCGATGTTCCGGGGGAAGCTATAATTACGCGAGCCCCGTCTGTATTGGAGAATCGCTGGGTTTCACGCCTTCCCTGCGCCCCATTATGCGTCATTTACTTTTACTTAACGCGATGCGCTTTACGAGGCTAATATTATTACAAAGACGCAATTATTTTATCAACAGGGGAGAAAAAAACTGGAAAATCCTTCTTGAAACACAAAAACAGGAAATAAAATTATATATAAACCCAGAAAAAAAATCTGCAGATTGTTACGGCGGGATGCGTCAGGCTAAAGAGAGCAGGGGGGACGCTTTACTGCCGCTGTAAATACACACCGCAGAGCGCAGGTCCCTATCCGGCACTGCAGGTTCCAGATGCTGCAAACACTGCCGTAAAGCAAGGCTGCAGCTTAGTCTACGGGAGCGGGGGCTTCACTCGATGTACGTGAACTTGACACTGTAACAAAAATCATATCATTTATCTAAAATATTGTATTTTTAAGTGATCATTTTACATGTACCCCAAATGTCCATCATTTCAGGTTAAATTAATATTGGAGGGGGTTTGGATGGAAGCAGCAATTTGCACCTGCATGAAATGGATCAGAAATCCAGCGCAGACGGGGTTAATGTTGTTAAGGACTATTGTAGTTCGAAACGGCTGATTTGTAACGGAATCTCTTCATAGGCGAACAGAGGCCCTTTATCACTCCCATCACTCCTGTGTTCCAATGGCCCTTTATCACTCCCATCACTCCTGTGTCCCAATGGCCCTTTATCACCCCCATCACTCCTGTGCGCCAATGGCCCTTTATCACTCCCATCACTCCTGTGTTCCAATGGCCCTTTATCACTCCCATCACTGCTGTGTTCCAATGGCCCTTTATCACTCCCATCACTCCTGGGTTCCAATGGCCCTTTATCACTCCCATCACTCCTGTGTTCCAATGGCCCTTTATCACTCCCATCACTCCTGTGTTCCAATGGCCCTTTATCACTCCCATCACTCCTGGGTTCCAATGGCCCTTTATCACTCCCATCACTCCTGGGTTCCAATGGCCCTTTATCACTCCCATCACTCCTGGGTTCCAATGGCCCTTTATCACCCCCATCACTCCTGTGTTCCAATGGCACGTTGTGTTTGCTGATCCAAGTTTAAGTTTAAAAGGTTAGAAAACCATTTTGTAATTATGTTAGCGCCAGACATTTCTTTGGTTTCCATGTAAACAGCTCAGTGACCCCAAACTTTTGAACGGTGGTAAAGGTACAGTCCCTCTTTCAAATCCAGATAAAATTAAATGTAAATTAAAAACATAATCCTTCTTTTAAATGTTTTCTGTGTGCATCGATCCCTTAACATGCATGTTTTATAGACGACATTTGGGTAGAGATTAAGAGTAATAACGGCGAGAGGTTATGATGTAATAAGTTTGATACATTGTTACATTGTTACCGGGTTGCACGGCCGTTGGGGTAATAGCATTGAGATTTGTTACGGATTTGTGAATATTAAAACCTAGATAAATGTATATATATAGGAGGGATGTGGCCCCCAAAATACGTCACTCGAGGTCCAATAAAACCGGGCTCAGCCTTGGAAGTAGGAGGAGCTCCCGAGGAACGATGTGATGGATTATTCTTCAAACATTGAAACTTTTAGAAATGAAGAATTCTAGGGTCTGATATCACGTGAATGAGGTAACTATCACCGGAACTGCAAGAAGGCAGCGTTGGATTCCATTGTAAACGGAAGCCCTCGGAATGTCAGAGACCTCCCCGAAGACGCTGCGGACCTCCTGAGGCATCTTCTGATGAAGGATCCTGAGCATCGCCTCTGGATCACGGGGTGCGTCAGGCGGCATCCATTCTTTCAGAACATTAAGTGGGAGGATTTAGAGAGCCGCCGTTCAACCCCCCCCCGTACCGGCCGACACCAGATCTCCGCTCACAGACACTTCAGGAGATTCCATCAGTCTTGGAGAGCACGGAGGACTCGTCCTCTTCATCTTCATCGTCCTCTTCCTCGAGCTGCCAGACTCTTTTGTGACTCCAGACTGGATGGCCTGAAGGATGGACTGAGCCCCGGCCGAGTGCATCAAGAGCGCCTCCAAATAACATCAGAAAAGCAGAATAAATTCCAGAAACACCTACAATTTTTTGTTATTTTTTTCCTTCTTACAGCTGCCATTATCCACAGATAGCTGAACACAAGAGAGCTTCTGCCTCTATGACATCACAAACAGTGTTTTGTAATTCCTGGAGACAGGAATCTCCCAAACAAAACTGAAACCTATAATTGTTCATTTCTAAAAGTTTCTATTTCTCTATAGTAAGCATTTTATGGATTGTGAAATGACTTCCACTTCTCAGCGCTGTTCAGCCTCCGATTCCTTAGCTCGTCTTTAATAACTTTTAAGTATAATCCATCACACCCTTCCTCATCAGATCCTCCTATTACCAGGGCTGAGCCCGGTATCATCGGCCCTGGAGTGACGCTTTTTGGGGGCCACATCCCTCCTGTATGTATACATTTAACTAGATTTTAATATTTACAAATCTATAACATTCTATTAACGTTACAGCAGTAACAATGTACTAAAATGTATCACCCTTATGACATCACAACCTCTCGCCGCTGTTAGCCTTAATCTCTACCTTAATGTAGTCTATAAAACAGGCATATTACCACGGGGTGAGACGCCCCAAAAACTACCTGTGCCGGGTGACTCTCCCGAGGGTCCTTTTAACTCCTAATTAAATGTATTTATTATTTATTACCTACATCTTGTGCTTTTTGATTTGGAGGACATTTAGTTTAAACCTTTGCCTCCAGCAAGCTGAGACTGGTGGCAGCCTGTGGCAGAGCCAGCATTATCTGATCAATTCCCTGCCCTGAAATTATTTCTCTTCCCCTCCCCCACTCTTAGAAAAGCTATCTGAACCAATCAGCAAGTTTAACAATAGGGGAGAGATAAATGAATGGGGAGGAATAACCCTGCAGATCCCTTTTCTGCAGAGGATGGGTTTCTAATATATACGCAATATTGTTTATTTGGTTCTGGTTTAAATCTCTAAAGCCAGGCAGACCCCAGGTGTCTCAGCAAATACAGAAATTATTATTTTTTGGTATAAATCGATGTTCACTGACTTCCAATCTTTCATTACTTTAAGCCTCTTTTTCTTTAACCCCTTTCAAGCCACAGCCGTCTAACGTTGGTGGAATGTTTTTGATTTAAAGGGTGAAATGCCATGGAAGACATAGAAACACAGAACGTTCATCATTCGACTCTCCAGGAGAGAGGGATTTACGGATCCTGAGATCAATAAACTAATATCAGCCCCAAACTGCTATTGATATAAAAATAATTTATTACCCTCGGACTCTCTGACTCCCTGACTCTCTGACTCTGCCACTCAGACCTTGTATCCTTGACGGCATTCATTTTTCTATGTATATTGTATGTTATTTATGTATTTTCGGTGGAGGGGGAGCCTGTGATCGGACGTACTGGTTAAACAGCTTGGCTGGGAGTTAGATCTCTGGGTCAGTAAAGACTACATGGATAATCCGAAGGGATACATTTATTCGGCCACTTGTTATATTAATACGCTAAATACGCTATTAAATGTAAAGTAACTGCACTGATCCCCCGGGAATGAATAATTCAACAAATGATATTAACGGAATCCGCTAAACTGTAATCGCGGTTTAATTAAATCACCCAATTAAATCTATTGTTGGAAATAAAACTATAAGGAAGCCACGAAAATGTAACGTCCGTGGAAATCCACTCACATTCCACAGCAACGGAGAAGAAAGAGAGAGAAAAGGACAGAAGGAATTGTTACTTTTCTGATGATGATGATGAACGGATTGATTTGCCCAAATCCCAGGATTTTACACCACAACCTCAGGGTCATGGGGTGAGTGGGCAGAATTTTAGGGGTCCCCCCCCATGTTCTTAGAGTGGGCAGATTCTCATGGTTTTTACCCCGATCTCAGGTTATCTGGGTGAATGGGCACATTTTCAGGGTGACCTCTCCGTGATGCTTTTTTGCCATGTATTGATCCCTGTTATACCCTAACACCCAAACTGGGTCTGACCTCCTAGAAATGGGGTATCAGGAGAGAAGAGAGGGGCATCAGGGACGGGAAGAGTGGCATTAAGAGAGCAAAAAGAGGGGTATCAGTGAAGAAAAGTGGGGCACTAGGAATGAAAGAGGGCAACAGGACTTTGGGGACCAGAGAAGGACTTGCCAAACCAAGCAGGGACACTTGGGCGTTATGAATTTACCAATATCATGTGTAACTTATAGAAACTTGAGGGTCCTCCGATGCTATAAAAGGCGCAGCAGGGACTCATGACTTCTTTCTTCAGTTACACGCCGCTCCCCTCCCTGATGCCTTTGTTTTCGGGGGGGGGGCAGAAGGGTTCGCATTAAATATATAATTATTTCTGCATTAATCTCCGTTCTTCAGTTCTTTTTTCTCCTCCGTAGGACAAACTCTGTGCATAATAAGAGACGTGAGAAGATTTGAAGGATAACGCGTTTCGCTCCTTCGGGAATTCACGCCGCCGCCGAAGCTGTAAATTCACCTCGGCCGATCCCCTGCTGCATATTTTATTTTCGGTTATCTGCGTCTTAAGATGAACCGAAGAACAAAGAAAAAAAAACACGTTTAATTAGAAAGAACCGTCAGAGACCAAACGTCTGTTTATCAGTCCTGGCGTTCGGTGGGGAAAAACGCGTCGGTGAACGATGGGAGGAGTTATCGTTATCACGGGCGACCCCTGACCTCTATTGTCCGTCTCTGTGGTTCTTGCTCCTTTCCTGTGAATCCTTTTTCCAACCGTGGATACTTTGCCTTCTTTGTGAATAGAGGTATATAATAAACCTATATCTTATTCCAACTATTAAACACCGCAAAAAAGATGCATTTAGTGTATAGACTGAAACACGCAGGATTTGGGAAATTTGGGAAAGTGACCGATCTGCTCTGCAAAAGGAAATTTGATAAAGATGATATTTTATTGGCTGACTGAATTGCATTAAATCATAAGAGCTCGAGGTCACTTAAACGATCGTCTTCAGCAGGACACTTTTCCCACTTATTCCTCCCCATTAAGTTATCTCTACACTATTGTTAAGTTGCTGATTGTTTCAGGAAGCCTTTGTAAGCGTCAGATAATCGATGAGATGATAATTAAAGTAATATAAAGTAAATAGCGCTAGTTTCATAAATGAACGTTATGTTTAAAGCTGTAAAGGAGACGAAGTCCCTTAAATGTGTTTTCAGTTCTGGTTTATCCAAACCCCCCAAAAACTACATCTCCAGCAATCACCAGAAGCCCCTCATCTGCTATATTTGTATAAAACCCCATGAGGAGAACACAAAATATACCCCCAGCTCGACTGACGGAGTTAAATGGAGCAAACCCCCCCCCAACCCGGAATATCGCCCACAAAATCCGCTCGTAAATATAAAGATACAGAAAGAGTAAAATATCGGTTTAGCAAAGAAAATGCGCTAAGAATCTGGGGATGTTCTGATGGTAAATAATTCAACATACAAAACCTTAACGTTCCGAGCAGATGGCGAGAAATCACGAGCTGAGTCACGTTAAACACGGTGGGCGACGTTACCCCAAATGCAAATTTAACACCTAAAAAACACTGAATTCCTACAGAAATTGTCTTCCTTTTGTAGCCACACAGAGCCTGAGCCCAATAACCACATCGGCTTATAGTTTGGGATAAAACATAAACATACATCGGCCCCATCCGGCCCCCGGCTAGTCTCCCGTTCCTCCTGCTGTAAAAACTCAATCAGTCGTTGGTCTCGTCTTAGATTCAGGAGCCGGATGTATATCCCGCGCATGTTTAATCCCCAGAAAAAACACCAAAAAAAAATAAAAAAATCCAATTTTACTTCTTTCACAAATTATGTGTCACTGAGAAAACATCCCCTCGAGTAGAATAATATCTCGCATGCATGGTTTTTGGGGTTTTTTTAAAATGCTCCATTACATACATAACATTATTTTGTATTGGAGCAAAAAGCTTTTTTTTTTATGCCTATTTCTAGTGTGGGGGTAAGAGGGTATTGAGTACCTATTTTTAAAAAAAATCTTAAGTTTTAATAATTATTTATTTATTTTTTTACCACTTTTTTAAATTATTTTCATTATTATTATTATTGACGGAGATCCCTTTGGGATCTTGAAAGTCCTCTTGAATCTGGGTGGTAACTCTTACGATGTCATGGCAACATTGTTGCAGTCTGTTTAATTATTTTTTAAAATTTTATTTAAATGTATTTATTTATTTCAGAGAATGCCTGAATGCACTGGATTGGTCAGCAGTAGGCTAGCGGTGCTCCCGCTGACAGAGGAGATACCTGGCCACATCCCCGCTGGTGCGAAAACCACAGGACGTACTATTACATCTCCGGTCATCTAGGGTCGGTTTTATAGGACGTAATAGTACATCCTAAGGTCACGAAACGGTTAAAGCTTCTGTTTATCATAATTCCTTTATCGAGTCATTTTCATTTCCTTCGAGTTTTCGTAGAAATATATATTTTTTTATTACTGGTTTCAAAATAAAGTTGTTTTTTTGATTTTTTTATTAATAAGTGTTATTTCACCAAAATTGGAAAAAAATAAGTTGTCATGACTGTGGTTTTGCATCTATTGAGATATAAGTTTAATTTCTACGAGCAGCCAACCCAAAAGTAAAACTTGCTTTTCAATCCATTTCTTAAACCAAAGCCTGCTGTGCAAATGTTCCTGCCGGACGCCGCTGCGTTATCACGGATTTCAGTAAATTGCAGAGTTAACAACATCCCGCCGAGCGTGAGATAAACAAACGCTCCATTCTGCTGATATATGAAACACTCTGTCATTAGGTGACTCAGGGTTTGATTCTCCTGCATATATTCATATGAGAGGCTCTATAACCAGAGACAGAAACCTAGAATTTTCCAACAGATCGGCCCCATCCGGCCCCCGTCTAGTCGGCCGTTTCTCCTGCTGTAACGACTCAAACCTTAATCAGTCGTTGGTCTTGTCTTAGATTCAGGAGCCGTATGTCTATCCCGCGCATGTTTAATCCTCTCACTGTATTACCCTCTACCACTTCTGCTGAATCTAAGACGAGACCAACGACTGATTAAGGTTTGAGTCTTTACAGCAGGAGAAACGGCGACTAGACGGGGGCCGGATGGGGCCGATCTGCCGGCGGGTTTCTTTCACAAGCTCCGTCACAGTTGGTAGACACTCGTTAAAAGCCCGGGGCCCATCGAACTGTCTCTGACTCACCGTCATGATGAGACCTTTCTCCTGGAAGTAGGTGACCAGCGGCACCGCGTTCTGCTTGAAGTTCGTGAGTCTCCTCTGGACGGCTTTCAGGTTGTCGTCCGGTCGGCCCTGCTGCTCAGCGCGGTTCAGCAGACGTTCCTTCAGCTTGTGGTTGGCGCAGCCCAGGAACACGACGAGATCCGGCGTGCAGATCTGACAAGGAGAGCAACAACGTTACTTTATCATTAATACCATTTAGTCGATACGATCTTCACCCGGCTGGAGGGCATCATAACAGTAAAAGTTCTTTTGTCTCTTTTTACATGCGCACAGGTGACCTCTTATCACACACCTGAGATAAAGACACTAATTGACCCATCTGTGCTCATGGAAAAAAATCTTGAAAAAATACCTTTTTGGTTAATTTCAGGTCCAGTTTTAAGAACCTGAAATAATCAGTATTGGTGTCCGTGTTCTAAATGAGAACCTTGGGCAGCCAATGGGAAACAGAGTTCTAGCTTTTCATTCTCCTATTGGCCGAATACAGTTGTATTAGGATAATAACCAATAAGAGTTGAGGAAGGAGCTATTTTGAGCCTAACATTTAGATGTCGGGTTCAGGTGCTGGAGATAAAATGTATCTCCTGGTTTTATCTCACATTTTCCTGTAATAGTACAGGTAATAGTAAATAATACATTTATTTCAGCCAATGAACTCAGCACTGTTTATTATTAATAATCATTATTATGTATAAGTATTATTTAAAATTATTATTTATTGTTATTTTTATTAATGTTTTATATATTTTATTGTTGTTTTATATAGCGCCATCATATTCCGCAGAGCTGTAAAATGTTGCCATAGAAACTAAAAATGGTTCTGAAGACAGACTGAAATATATGTGTAAATATCATGCAGTCTGGGGTATTTGTAGTTTTATTGCCCCATTTTAAAGAAGATATGGGGCTGTTTATCCTTATATGTGGATTTTCTATTCAGTGACCAGGATTTCAGGTCTAGCTATCTGTTGATTGGCTGAAAACACCAGGAGCCAATCAACAGACAGCTAAATCCATGTTATACATCGCTCCAGGGTCTTATTCTCTAAATATAGCGGTTTGTCTACCAGATATTTCTCCAGGGCTAAAATCCTATAAAACCGATACATTAATTACATTTGATGGATTAAATTGCCTTCTAAATGGGTTAAAATCCTCATTATCTGTCAATAATGCCCCTATTAATGAAAGCGCGTTCCTCCGTCATCCATCAATCTGGATTAAAGAGAAGCATTAACCCCTTATTTACCTTTATTTACTATCTTTCCAAAATACTGGTTTCACCACCCAGATCCCTTCTCTAGATTCTCAGCTCAACACTTTTCCTGCTATTTTTCTCAATGAGTTTAAAAGGAGAAATGCCAGCAAATTTTATTTCCAGATAAAATTCAGTTTTCAAAGATATTATTTTAACCAATTGTAATTATTGGCCCATAATATAATGTTTTCGGGCAGCTGCATATCAGCCATTTGTATGATTCTCGCTCTGTTATCTGAGTCCCGATCTACTTATATATTACTGTATACAGCGCTGGGGGTTATATTACTGTATACAGCACTGGGGGGTTATATTACTGTATACAGCGCTGGGGGTTATATTACTGTATACAGCGCTGGGGGTTATATTGCTGTAGACAGCGCTGGGGGTTATATTACTGTATACAGCGCTGGGGTTATATTACTGTATACAGCGTTGGGGGTTATATTACTGTATACAGCCCCCCCCCCGCCGCGCTTTGTACAGAGAACAGCCGGCCGTGGAGGGCTCTGGATTTGGGACTCGGCGTCACTTTATGTGGCTGTGAATGATTAAGGTGACCCCGTCGCCCCGCGGTTCGCTGGAGGCATCTTCATGGGGATTTGGGACAATTTTGGAGTCCATGGAGTTGTATTTACAGGGCATGCGGCTAAAGCCCCTCGGCAGCAGATTATTATTTATCACTATTATTTATTAATTATTATTAATATTATTAGCTTTTATTTCTATAGCACCAACAATTCCCGCAGCGCTTCTTACAGTCCCTCCAGTCAAAGGGTCCGACAGAACCAGAACCGACAGACTGAAACAAAACGATACATTAGGTAGCAAGGACCCCACTCACAGTCTTACCATCTACATAATTGATTGCAAGCTCTTGGGGGCAGACTCTACGAAGTGGACCGTAAACTGTTCTTGAATGAGCTTGCAATATTTTGTTTTGGAACTCACAGATCCCAAAAATTCTGAAAACCCCAGATTTTTAGATCAATCACACAGACTGAGCTTTAGAAGAAATTAACAAGGAAGCCGTAAGCTCACAAAAAGAATTCACTCCAAAGGTGAACGAGAAGAGACATTTTTTACGCAATCAGGGGATCGATGGCCAAATAAACCGGAAATTGCGTCCAATCAAAGATTTAGCTGAATCGCCGCAATCCGCAGAATTCCACGGAGTGTTATTAGTAGCGACTTTCAAACCACAATCTGTCATAAATGTATCCAGATAATAGTAATAATAATAAAAATACTGTCAAAATAATATTAATACCGTAATAATAATTATGATAAAACTTTAATAATAATAATAATACTGTAGTAATAATAATGATAATAATACTGTAATAATAATAATAATACTGTAATAATAATAATAATGATAATAATACTTTAATAATACTGTAATAATAATTTTACCACTGTTATAATAATAATGCTAATAATATTTTAATAATATTAATACTGTAGTAATAATAATGATAATAATACTTTGATAATAATATATAAGATAATAAATAATAAGATCTCTGACATTAGTTGATGAATTCTGCTCTAATTTGATATAATGAGGTTATTCCCGTTTAATTTAAATGTCAGATTCTAATCACCAGCTTATAAGTGATTAATATTCATTCTCAGACGCGCGTCGCTTCGTTTAATGTGGTTTTTTTTTAGCAGATATGATATAATTAGCTATTGTTAAAACACAAGCACGCCCCCCCCCCCCCCTTATATATAGAAGCAGCTCGGAGGAGGTTATTATAGGAAGTTACCGGAGCGTCGAAGCCAAACACAAATTAAGATGTTTTTGGCCCTAATTAGACTAATAATATTAAAGATGAAAAAAGTATCAAGAATAGAATCTCTGGAGACGCTCGGTTCTTACGGCCAAAAACCAAGACATTTGGCAGAAAAAGTAGAATCATTATTTGAAATTGGATGGGAATTTTTACATTTAAAATTATTATTATTGATTGTTTTATATATCGCCAACATATTCCGTAGCGCTGTACAGAGGATAGACAGGACATAACAAGTAGTATATAACATAACAATTTGACTTCTAGAAACAAATGAATATATATATATATATATATGTGTATTAGAGAAGCCATCGTAGCGTTCTGTTCTCAGGATCTGCAGGATTATTCCTCCCCGTTAAGTTACCTCACTCCTGTTGTTAAGTTACTGGTTGTTGCTGATTGGTGCAGGCAGCCTTTGTAAGGGTGGGAGGGGAGAGGACGTGGCAGATAATGCTGGATCTGCCACCGGCAGGGCCGGCCCAAGACAAAATGCCGCCTGGGGTGAAGTTTAAAATGCCGCCCCCCCCATTATCTACCCTTCCTCTCCCTCCCTCCCTATTATCTACCCTACCCCCCCATGTACTGACCTTTGAGCAGTCCTGCGGAGTCTCCCGGCTCGGTCTCGGTGCCGGCTTGTAATGCTGAGCGCCGGAAATGACGTCATCTTCCGGCGCTCAGCATTACAAGCCGGCACTGAGACCGAGCTAGAGGGCTCGCAGAGGAGAGAGGGCGCCGAGCGGGTACTGACAACTTGGTAAAACCACTCGGCGCCCCTCTCTCTCCTCCGCTTTAAAAAAAAAAAGGGCTCGGGGCGGCTAAGTGCCGCCCCTTCAAAAGTGCCGCCTGGAGCAGTTGCCCCACTCGGCTCTATTGTCGGGTCGGCCCTGGCCACCGGCTGCCACCGACCTCAGCTTCCCGGAGGTAAAATAGTCCCTCACATTTATTTATTTATTTAGACGGACAAACTAAAAGCTGTTTAATCCGTTAATCTAATCAGCTAAAAACTAATAAAATGATAATAATCAGCCCCGCAAATATATTTCAAAAATTCCAAAAAATGATTAATTTTATTTATGATTCAAAATAGAGAAAAATAACTAAACTTAAGTGGCGAATCAGAACAAACGGCTGGGGTTATCGGGACTTTTTCTGTGTAATATAATTGGACAAACTTCAGTTTCTTCCTGAATCTGAGGATGAATATAATATATATATATATATTATAAATATATATTATATAATATAATCTGATATTAAACGAGAAAAAAGCTCCATAAATCTCTTCTAAATCTTCCTTTCACCTTCTGTATCTTCAGTGGAACGGCCTCCCAGTAGAGGTGGTAGAGGAGAGGTTAATACAGCGTCACGGAGGTAGCAATTTCTTTGAAAGATTCTGAATTATTTCTGTACGGCTGATTGTAAAATGTTATAATTCTGATATTGATCCAAGAGTTTTTATTATTAAATCTTCTCTGGTGAGCGGATGGCATTAGCATCGATTTACTGCGCAGAGAAACCCGACAAGGACTCGTCGAGAACCCCCCGCAAACCCAACATATTTCTGTGAATTTACATGAAATAACTGGAAAAAAATAGAAAATATCATTACTGAGAGGGTGGTAGATAAGTGGAAGAGCCTCCCAGCAGAAGTGGTAGAGAGTAATACAGCGAGGGGATTAAACATGCATGGGATAGACATATGGCTCCTGAATCTAAGACGAGACCAACGACTGATTAAGGTTTGAGTCTTTACAGCAGGAGAAACGGGCGACTAGACGGGGGCCGGATGGGGCCGATCTGTCGGTTTATTGAAAAATGAAAACCTGAAAATGTGAAGATTTGGGCCGTTTCTACCAATCTTAGCATTTTTCTGGATGAATTCACATGGAGTCTGTGATCAGACGGAAAGAAAAACATCCCCCCCGTGTGTCAAATGCCCACCTTCCCTCTAGATTGTCAGCTCTTGTGGCTAATCGGGAAATGCCTGACTGGGTGACAGCGCATCGCGGAATCCATCGCAGGTTTACTGCCCTCAGCACGTACTCGGTGCGGATTATAGTTACACACATTCCAGGGCGCCGGGTAATCTTCCGAGTTGGGATTTTCCGCACGTCTCGCGCTCGCCGGGAAGCGGATGATTGCAATTATTTTGTGACTTTTATGTGAGTTTAGTATTCTGAGGGTCTGAAATCCCCCCCCCGGCGGCCCCCGCGGGATCAGCTGTCGGCAGATTGGAAACGGCTCGGAGGGTCTTAGCATTCCAGACACGCGTGGGGGGGGGCGCGCTCGTTGGCGGCTGGAATGAGTTTCGGGGGGACGGTGGCTGCAGGACGCGGCGGCCCGGTGTCATACCTCCTCTGTAACAACCTGCCCCCCTGTAACGCCTGTTACCATGGTTACATGCCCACAGACGGTCTACATTTACAAGGCCTCGTCACTACTGTACACAATTGTACTGCTAAATGGGAAAAGTGGAGCAGTTACCATGGAAACCAATCGAACGTCTCTGCTGCGCATTGTACCAGAGTCGCTCTGCATCATTTAACCATTTAGTGTCCTCCCAACACATTAATACAACAAATGTGCAAGTGAGGCAGCCCTGTATAATGTATAGATAAATCAGCGAACCGCCCTGTATAATGTATAGGTAATATACAGGTAATTGAATCCGGCTTTCAGGTTTTAGCGAGGAGCATTCGGAGTAATTACCGGGCGCTCTTATGTCACAGAGTGCGGGGGTATGATGTCATTCGGCCGCAGCAAGGACGGAGGCCGAGGAGGGGGCAGCGGATTGTGGGGATTCCTACCTGATCCTCGAAGGAGAGAGCCTGAGCCACGTCGCGTGGGAATCCGTCGATGACGATGCCGTCCGAGTCGGGAATTTGCATTAATTTCTGCTTTATTTCAGTAATCGTCGTTTCCTGTAACGGCACCACAGGCACCGGTGAGGGTTACGTGGGGGGGGGGGGAGGGTTACGTGGAGGGAGAGTTATGCGGGGGTTATGTGGGTGGGGAGGGTTACACGGGGGGGGGGGGGGGTGAAGGTTACGGGTAGGGAGGAGTGAGTGCTCGGGGGAGGAGTTACGGGTGGGGAAGGGTTCTGCGGGGGGGGGGGTTGAGGGTTATGCAGGGGGGCTGAGGGTTACGCGGGGGAGGGGCGCGGCACGCGGTACCTGCGGAGCCAGCTCGCCCGTGGTTATGATCTTCGCGATTAGGCTCCATTTCCGGTTGCTACTCGTGCTGTGGATCTTCTTGCGCAGGAGCTCGCCCACGGAGATGTACTCGAAGCCGTAGCGCTCGGCGATTTTCACGCTCTGCGTCCCTTTCCCGCTGCCGGGACCCCCTGCAAAAATTCCAAAAACATACAAAAAATACAATTAATAAAAAAAAATTCAAAAACAAATACACACCCCTCCCCCAAACTGAAATAAGCATGTACAGAGGATAAATGGGCAGCAGAAAAACCCTCAGCAGTCATACTTTACATATCAATATTTTATCCAATAACTTAATGCATGAAGGTAACCCTAATCATTAACCCTTTTGGGTTTGAGAGTGAAGGACTACACCCTGCATTATGGCTCTTTAAATACTTCAAGGGGAACTTCCAATTTTTTTTTATTCCTTTTTATGAGATTAAAAATTAGTTTTCAGAAATATTCTTTTTTTTCTTATACCCCAGTTGTAGTTTTTTGCCCCATAATATAAAGTTTTCAGGCAGCTGCATATCAGTCATTTGTATGATTCTCGCTCTGCTAGCTGAGCCCCCGATCTACTAAACCCCCCGACTCCTTATCATACTGCCTGTGGGGAACAATAGAATGGCTCAGTCTTAATCACTCAGCCGGACTCTCTGACTAATGAAAGTCTATCACATGACTGATAACTGGGGTTATATTACTGTATACAGTGCTGGGGGTTATATTACTGTATACAGCGCTGGGGGTTATATTACTGTATACAGTGCTGGGGGGTTATATTACTGTATACAGTGCTGGGGGTTATATTACTGTATACAGCGCTGGGGGTTATATTACTGTATCCAGCGCTGGGGGTTATATTACTGTATACAGTGCTGGGGGTATATTACTGTATACAGCGCTGGGGGGTTATATTACTGTATACAGTGCTGGGGGGGTATATTACTGTATACAGCGCTGGGGGTATATTACTGTATACAGCGCTGGGGGGTTATATTACTGTATACAGTGCTGGGGGGGTATATTACTGTATACAGCGCTGGGGGGGTATATTACTGTATACAGCGCTGGGGGTTATATTACTGTATACAGCGCGGGGGGGTTATATTACTGTATACAGTGCTGGGGTTATATTACTGTACACAGCGCTGGGGGTTGTTACTGTTAATTGAAGCCGGGCACTCTCAGCGCATGCATTGCAACTTAACCCTTCCAGTACCCGGCCCTCTCCCCAGAACTACACAGATTCCTTTATTCTTAGTTAATGAGTGATGAATTAATCTGTTATTTAGTTATCGGGGGGGGGTTCGCACAGAGGACGTTTTCGGTGACTTTGCTGCTTCCAAGTTAAACGCGAGCAGAAAACTCATGAAACATTCAAAGCGCGTCGGGCTCTGCGGGGAGATCTGGCAGCAGCCGCCGCCGCAAACATCAGCCAGGAATATTTTTATGAGGCGATTAACTATTTAAAAAGGCTGTGAATTGGGAGCCACCGATCCACCGCCGCCATCGCTTCACCTGGATTCCGGGTCAAAAACACGAATTTAACATTTAAAACTTTCCCACATCGGATTAAGCATTTTAGATTGTAAGCTCCTTTGAGCAGAACCCTCATAACCACATTGTTATGTGATGCGCTCCTGTCTGCCCATTGTACATTGTACTATCCCAAGAAAGTAATGGAGTCTTTAATCAAATTTGAATAATTTTATCAAATCAACTTGGAAAAAAAAGACCTCAGATGTCTCTTCATTACATCTGAAGAAGAGACCTCCGAGGTTCCGAAAGCTTATGTGACTTTACATCTTATCCTGTGTTGGACTTGGACCGAATGCTTTTGTCAGGAGAATATCTTTGGGAAGAATCTGACATTTGTTTTATTTTCAATGTTTAAGATTATTTTTGAAAGAAAGTAACGATTCGGGGTAAACTAGTTCATTTGTAACAATGTTTCTATTTAACGTTTGTTGCCGTTATCGAGGTTTATAAACAGAACGTTGATTATTAAAAAACAAGAAATATTCATTATGTACATTTTTGTTCTATAATTAAAATTAATTTCGTATATTTATGTATTTTTTATTAATTTATTCAAGAACAGCATAAATATTCAAATAAAACAGAGGTTTGAAATGCGTGAAGCATCAACGCCATGAACTATGGAGGAGAAACGTTAGAACAAGCGGCCAGAATCTAACACTAGAGGCTAAGACTGTATGTAAGGAAGTTTTACTTTACTGAGAGGGTGGTAGATGAGTGGAGCAACCTCCCAGTAGAAGTGGTAGAGGGTAATACAGTGAGGGTATTAAACATGCACCTGAATCCCCCCGTAATTCCGCGTCTCTCATTCCCAATAAAATCACCGAATAAAAGCATTTATTGATTTGTGAAAAACTAAGAAAAAGGTTTTGGCTTCTCCCGGGAAAGCCGTCTCCGCAGGGAAGCTGCAGTATGATGCCCAGCGGGGGGGGCGGCTCAGGCGGGGTTACCCCATGCGATGAGCCAATCACAGAAATCCTGACGCTTCTTGATGGATATCGCAGTAAATGATACATTTCAGACAATTCCGCAGACTCCAGCTGGGGGTCTCGGTATTTCTCGGGGCAGAGGCTGCGGGGGGGGGGGGGGGAATCGGGGGGTCGCTGATAACCCGAGAAAGCCGCGCGTTCCCAGCTGCAGCATCAAAGAAACGGGATTTTATTTGGATTTAAAACTCAGATAACACAGGAAAAGCTTCTAGATCAGGCGCCAGAATAAAGAGTGTAAGCTCTATGGGACAGGGACCTCCACTAATTTATTTGTATCTACGATACCCCAATGTCTTATTATACGACGTCACTTATTGCAGCTCCTCTTATACTGTAAAGTGCCGAGTACATCAGCTGTAAATAATATATACAGTGTGAGGCTCTCTGACCCGGGAGATCCGGCTTTAGAAAGACACCAAAGACGGGCGGCTGAATCGCTACCGGGGGGGGGTAAAAAGAGGTTTATTAAAGGAGGGATTAAGTAAAATCTAAGAAAGAAGCGCAACTACAGGGCGTGATTAAAAGACTGAAGTGCAAGGATGATGTGGAGTAGTGCGAGAGAATTCTGCTGTACAGAAAGTAGTAGATGCCTGGAATAGACCTCCAGTGGAAGTGGTGCAGGAAAACACTGTAAAGGACTTTAAGAAAGCTTGGGACTTGCATAAAGCAACTATAAAGAATTAATGACTGTATCTGTAATCTGTATTTTTTATTCCTCGTATCAGATTAAAAACAAGTTTCCAAAAATATCGCTCTGTTTTCTAGAGTTTTTGCCCCATAATATAAAGTTTTCAGGCAGCTGCATATCAGCCGTTTGTATGATTCTCGCTCTGTTATCCGACCCCCGATCTACTAAACCCCCCGACTCCTTATCATACTGCCTGTGGGGAACAATAAAATGCCTCAGTCTTAACAACCCATTCAGACTCTCTGACTCATGAAAGTCTATGGAGGAACGGACTTCATTAGTTTTTCCAGCTTTTAACCTTTTATGTTTTTAGGTGGGAATCCGCATGTATTCGAAGAATCGGGAAGGAGGACTGGTTATAGCCCCCCTCTCGTTATATATATTATAGTATATAATATATCTATATAGTATACTGGGGCAGTTTTTGGGGTTGACTGGTTCAGTCTCCAGTTACACCAGTAATGGTGGTATAAGGGGGCAAATCATAATGATTTATCGGATAAAAGGAGGAATTCGAGTGTTTTTTCTTACCGATGACGAGAATGATTTTTGGCCGAGGTCTCGAGGGGTCGAACACCTCGTATTCTTCAATCAGCTCTGCCGTCTCGGACAGGTCCGTGTCGCTTTCTATGGAGAATTGGTGAATCGGGGGCAGGCGGTCGTATCGCCGATACGGAAAATTCCCACTTTCAGGCAAAACTATTGGAGAAAAGTAAAAGAAAAACATTAGACCCAGTCCAATAAATACGTCCCTCTCTGAGCATCGGCCGCCATACTGGAAAATATTACACCGTATAGTAAGGAGCCACAGGACAGATAAATGGAGCCTTTGGGCCGGTCTAGTAATCTGTACTAAAAATATATAAAAAAGCACAAATTTCGTACAATTTGAATCAAAGAAACCCAGAACCTGCCGGCAGATCGGCCCCCATCCGGCCCCCGTCTAGTCGCCGTTTCTCCTGCTGTAAAGACTCAAACCTTAATCAGTCGTTGGTCTCGTCTTAGATTTAGGAGCCGTATGTCTATCCCATGCATGTTTAATCCCCTCACTGTATTACCCTCTACCACCTGTGCTGGGAGGCTGCTCAATTTAGCTACCATTCTGTGATAATTTAGATAAATGGGTATTTAATACACTCAGATGCTCCGTAGATTTTTTTCTGCCACACCCCGTTTACAGAGCTTGGATAGTTTTTAAAATGATTCCTATTTAGGTTACAATGTTACTAAATTATCAAGATTCAGAAAAAATCCGCTAAATATCCCCCAGCGCCGCGTTCCGAACGCGTCTCTTCCCGGCGCTGATAATTTTATTCCCCTAAATGCGAGCATCGCCAGCATGCGCGGCCCCCGGCTGCTATCCGTATGTGTTTATTTTTACCCAAAATCATGTAAATTTGATTAAATGTGTATTTTTTTCTCCCATATGTTACCGTTTCTGAAGAACGACCTCCGGGCTTGGCCCCCGTTGAGAGGAGGCAAGTTCCTCTTGTCTGGACCCACAAACGTATCCCACTTCACTTTCTCGGACCCCCCGAGCTCCTTCACTTTTTGCAAGCAGGTTTCCAGGTAATCCACTGGATCCTCCGGTCTGTGATACATCAATCCGTTTATAAGCCCCTGAAACAGAAGGAGCGGTGCTCGGTGAGTATAAAAGAGACGAGTCTGCGCGATATTCTCATCATACAGAGTCAACGACATCGCAAAGAAAGTCCTACTTTACTCACAGGGTAGTAGATAGATGGAACAGTCTCCCTGCAGAGGTGGTAGAGGCCAATACAGTGAGGGAATTTAAACATGCATGGGATAGACATAAAGCTTTCCTCACTATAGGACCTGATCAAAGGCTGATTGGGGTCACAACAGGAAGAAGGGGCGATATATTAACTACATATTAATGTGAGCAAACCATAAATCTATAAAGCAGCTTTGTTGGAGACCGGGTAACATTTGGAAAACGTATGTTTTTTTCATATTGAGATCGGAGAGAATTGTTCTGAAAGATCGGTGCGGGGTCCGGAGAGAAGTCGGGGGTCTTTATAAAGCCACGAGGGGCTACGAGCCGGTATCGACGGGATATAACGTCAGAGAGGGATCTTCCAAAGCACCTGGATGCCCAAAATGCCCACAGTATCAGCTCCATAGTGCTTATTTTATAAATGTATTTCTTAGAATCCTAATTTAAAATAAATATAAATATATAGAAATAATATAGATATATAACGCATATAAATATATTCAAATATATAGAGAAAGAAAATAATGTAAATAGAATAAAATATATATAACACTCATTTTGTTGAATATATGATATGAGCCGTCCTTGAACATTTAAAATATAAAGGATCCGCGGCTGCTGCCCCCTCCGGCAGGGTCTGGGGGGTATAGGATCGGTTAGGGCATCGTCATTACACGCAGCGTTGCGAGTTCCGGTGTCTGCCGCGTTACTGAATCTGAAATTCTCAAACAAGCTGGCCGCCCACGAGCTTCGTCTGGATCGGCCGCGCGAAGCGTTTGGATAAAAGCAGTTTTTTTCTGGAGGAGATTATTCTATAAAAGGAGTATTTTGCTGATTCTCGCGCTGCGTTCACCGCCGGGCTGCGCATGTTCTGCGCTGAATAAAACATTTGTGCTTCGTTTATTGTCTGCAGGCCGGTGAAGGCCGCGCGTACGGATCAGTAACGTGCGTCTCCAATAGCCGGGGCGGCACTGAGGCGCCCGGTGCAAAAACCGGTGCAAACTACCCCGCAAAATAACAGTGAGGCGCTGTGCAGAAGTAAAACGTAGCCGGTGTTACTGTACAGCGCCGCACACCATCAGTCAGTGAACAAAATATAAAGAGACTTTGCGCTTCAGTAAGGTGCCAATAATTATGAAAACGAGCCTTCACTGGCGCTGACTCATAGCCGGCGCTGGCACCACGGGGTGGGACGGTGAGTTTGTCCCCCCCCCCCCAACGTCCAGTCAGAGCCGAATGTTTGGAGAAGTACCCCGCTTTCTACCCCCGGGGAGGGCGATTCCCCCGCAGGCGGTTAATGTATCAGCGGAGTCAGAACGCTCAGTGCGGGCTGCAGTATCTCTTATCATCCTTAGATTAGAACGACGTAAAGCAGCAGGGGCCGGAGCAGCGCCATGAAAAGCCCCCACACCTCCTGCAGGTGCCACTGTCCCGGTACGAGCACGGTAAGAGTGGCAGAAAATGATGCCATAGCCCAACAGAATGCAGATGGGTCATGATGTCAAATCCCAGCTAGTCATAGACAAGGAATGATGTCATATGCTAGTGAATCACAGGTGGGACATGATGTCATATCCCAAGCGTACACAGGTGGGACATGATGTCATATGCCAGTGGAATGCAGCCATGACATGATGTCATATACCAGCAGAAAGCAAAGAATGGCTCCTAGAGGTGGGGAGAGGCACAGATCTGAGTACCGCAGACGAGCCCCTCGGCTCAGAACCCAGAAGAAGGGGAGATATGCGAGACGGGCTTCATTTTTACCCCAGAAGTGGTGGGTTGGCTGAGGACTCAAGTATTATAACTGGGGGGGGGGTTAGCAGTTATGGGTTTATAAAATATACATCTTGTATAACACGATAAGAGGGGTTTATTCTCTGTAATAGTTACACCAGGATTTGGAGCTGCCACAGAAAGGGTTAATCTCCTGTGTAATGCTATAGAGGCTTATTTTAAACAGGATTATGTTACGGAGCTCCGAGTGCCGGCCATTCAGGGGTTAATAAATATTATTAGGAGGATAACAAACAGAGCTGGCCGTATATATCATACATTATATAAATTCCATATTATACAGCAGATTGTATACATTACATATTACACATCATATATTATACACATCATATAGTCGGATGCTGCTTCTGCATTTTGCCGGTTACGGGGCTAGTAGGGGCCCCGTTACATTGATTATTATATCCATGTTTATTGAGGCTTTGACTATTTTTCCAAAACACACATTTTAGTAAATTTACTCCCCAGAAACATTTTATGATCATTTGGCTGTTTCTGTCTAAATCGGGTTTTTATTGAACCTATTTTTAGTCTTTAGCTGAAGTTGATCCCTTTATTGGACATAAAATGACAGGAGCTCAGAGGTCTCTGCATGTTCAATCCCCTCACTGTATTGCCCTCTACCACTGGGAGGCTGTTCCACTGATCTACCACCCTCTCTAAGCAAAACTTACTGAACACCCTAAGTGCCGGAGCTTTTTTCCATTTTTAGCATATGTTTGTTTAACCATAATTTGCCTTTTTCATGTTTAGTGAGCCACAGAAATTATATATAATGTTTTGGCAAGGAGAGCTCACTGTATTAGCCTCTACCATCTCTGCTGGGAGAATGTTCCACTTATCCACCACCCTCTCAGTAAAGTAAAACTTCCTTCCTTTACAGCTCAGTTTTACCGAATGTGTGCCGATATTTCTTTTTAATTTAAATATCCTTCCCTCCTTTTAAATAAATGATAATGAATGATTATTGGTTTATATAGCTCCGTTATACTCCGTAGCGCTGTACAAAGGGTAAACAGGACATAACAATAGGACTTACAGAAACAACGTGAGGAGGGCCCTGCGCACAGGAGCTTACAATCTGTTTGTTCTGGTATAATCCGTTACAGCCGTTTATGACAGTCTACGCCCCACTTGGTTTGAATGTCAGCTCCTTGGCTCAGGGATTTTGCTGCCTGAGAGTGTGGGAATTACTCTGAAACCCATCGCCCTGCCGACAGCTCCAGTGATATTATTGGTTATGTTATTTATTGGTTATGTTATTAGTGATATTATTAGTGATGTTGTTGGTGATGTGGTTGGAGATGTTATTTATTGGTGATATTATTAATGATATTATTAGTTATGTTGTTTATTGGTGATGTCGTTGGTGATGTCGTTGGTGATGTCGTTGGTGATGTTAGTGATAAGGAATCAGTGCTGGGGGCGCCCACTGGAGAGAATTCCACAGAATATTCACTTATAAAGGTTCAGTGACTGGATACTGTGTCCCCTGAGTGAGCTCTGTGCTGTGTATAGTGCCAGCCACTGAAGGAACTCTGTATAGCTCCAGCCTCTGGGTGAACTCAGCACTGTGTATAGTGCCAGCCTCAGGGTGAACTCACTACTCAGCACTGTGTATAGGGCCAGCCTCTGGGTGAACTCAGCACTGTGTATAGTGCCAGCCTCAGGGTGAACTCAGCACTGTGTATAGTGCCAGCCTCAGGGTGAACTCAGCACTGTGTATAGTGCCAGCCTCAGGGTGAACTCAGCACTGTGTATAGTGCCAGCCTCAGGGTGAACTCAGCACTGTGTATAGTGCCAGCCTCAGGGTGAACTCACTACTCAGCACTGTGTATAGGGTCAGCCTCCGGGTAAACTCAGCACTGTGTATAGTGCCAGCCTCAGGGTGCACTCACGCTGTGTATGGTGTGTACAGTGTACAGTTAGTGTATCATAGGACTGGTTACCCCTTGATTTGGGGGGATCGTGAATTTCCCTCTAAATAAATCTCTGTAACCCGCCCCGTAACCGGCCGTCTGCCGATACCGAGCAGAACCCGAACCTCCCAACTCTCACTAATCGCAGCCTTTCTGGGCTAAACCGGAGAATTCTATCTGAAGGCGACACCCGGGATGGGAATAAAAATGATAATAGAACGTTTTTTACAGGACAGCAGGGGTTAAACCGACAGAAAGTGTGACATTATTAACGGCATTCATACACCCGATACAGTGATAGAGCGTATCCCACGGAACCATTAATAATAATAATAATAATAATAATAATAATTCACATCATTTACACCGATACAGCGGATCACACAATGCCATAGTTACTAGTGCTAAATAATAAAAATAAATAATAATAAATAATAATAATGAGTCTGCTACAATGTATCGCGTTCTTCTCGCTCTCTCCCCCGTTCCCTGACACCGTGTTTCGCGTGGGTGAAGCCCGTGTCCGTGATGGATCTCGGAGACCGCAGCCTCCTCGGTGTTTCCTCCGCAATGAATTATCAGAAAGCAGAATCCCCCCTAATCCCAGCCCGAGGACCCCCGGCAGGTAACAGCACAGGGCTCTGGACTGGTTATACTGGTGCCCAGTACGTTGTATGGGTATTTATTACTGGTTATACTCCTGCCCAGTACGTTGTATGGGTATTTATTACTGGTTATACTGGTGCCCAGTACGTTGTATGGGTATTTATTACTGGTTATACTCCTGCCCAGTACGTTGTATGGGTATTTATTACTGGTTATACTCCTGCCCAGTACGTTGTATGGGTATTTATTACTGGTTATACTGGTGCCCAGTACGTTGTATGGGTATTTATTACTGGTTATACTCCTGCCCAGTACGTTGTATGGGTATTTATTACTGGTTATACTGGTGCCCAGTACGTTGTATGGGTATTTACGGCTGGTTCTACTGGTGCAGGGGGTTTGAGGGGGATTCCCAGTAGCTGATTAGCCCCGCTGGTGTCACGCAGGGGGCAGAGGGGGCACTTACCTCAAACAGCTGGGGGATCTCCCTCCTCGCCAGGTACTCTTTGGGGTCGGGGCAGCTCATCCCTCCTTCGCCTGCCGGTAATCTGGAGATCAGACGGGATTCACAACCCTGACGGCATCCAGCGGGCTGCAGCCCCGGAGTCACTCGGCGTGTCCCCGCTGCCCACACACAGGCACTGCTGGCACTCAGGGGCCCCTCACTGGCCCCTCACTGGCCCCCGCTGCAGCCTCTGCTTGGGAAGAAACGTGCGAAGTGCGCGGCAGCAGCAGGCAGACTCAGTGACTGCTCCTCACTCCAGTCTGCGAGACCCCCCTGCGCCCACTGAGACAGCCAGTCGGGGAATGCATGATCTGCCTGCAGCCACTCACTGCAGCCACTGGGACCACATCCACCTGCAGCCAGTCACTGCACCCACCACCCACTGGGACCACATCCACCTGCACCCAGACACTGCACCCACTACTCACTGGGCTCACTGGAACCACTGACCATCAGTAGCTTTTATAATCTGACTCCCTGACCACGGACGAGTTGTTTTTTCTAAAGCTAAGAATTAACCCTCTGAGTTGATTCTGACTGCAAAAAAACCCCTGTCTGTTCATTTAATGACTGGGTGGGGGTGGGGAGACAGAGGGGCAGAAACCCTGCAATAGAGCAATACCAGTGGGGTGCATCTAGTGGAGAGGATTTGGGTCTGTAACTTGCAGTGCTGGGGGTATATAGTGCATGGCGGGGGTATATTATGCATGCAGTGGGTATATCTAAACATTTCATGCTGGGGGTATATAGTGCATGGCGGGGGTATATTATGCATGCAGGGGTATATAGTGCATGGCGGGGGTATATATAAATATTTCATGCTGGGGGTATATTATGCATGGCAGGGGTATATAGTGCATGGCGGGGGTATATATATATTGCATGCTGGGAGTATATTATGCGTGCTGGGGGTATATAGTGCATGGCAGGGGGTATATATAAATATTTCATGCTGGGGGTATATTATGCATGCAGGGGGTATGTAGTGTGTGTGTGTTGATTGTATATAATTTGTGCTGGAGGTATATGATGTGTTTTGGGGGTATATAGTGTATGCTGGGGGTATATGATGTGTGAGACCTGTTAAGCTCACTGTATAACATTTCTGCTTGGAAGCTGTTCCATTTATCTACTACCCTCTCTATAAAGTAAAAAAGCAAATATGTAGAGAAGGGGGCAACAGCCATACTATATGCCTAGGGGACTGGAAGCCCTAGGGCCGGGCCTGGCCTCTGATGCGCGGTAAGACAGTAACCGTTAAGCGCACAGTTAGCAGGGAGGCCATCGAAGCATAAAATGTAAATCACAGTTTTTTCATCCCTGCATGTTTTTTCCACAATTCTGTATTCTTATAGTTTTGCAGATTTTTAAATTGGGTTTTCCGCTGGTGGGCTGGTATTAAAGGGTTAATATATATATATATATATATATATATATATATATATATATGCAGCTTCCTCAGCTGTTCGGCTCGTTAGCTCAGATCAGTGGCGTTAATTAGTCCGTCTGCTAACGAGTTCAGAATTGCATTAATTGGTGTCGTATGTGGGGCCCCTAACGAGCTGTAAGCGCCGGTCTGTTGGCGGCGAGAAGAATAGAAAGCGGCGGCAGGGCGACTGCACATGACTGCGGACACTTCCAATGCAGCCGCGCAGGTCCGAGAACGAGATTCCTACGCGAGAAACGCCTCGAAACACCAAGGAACGCGGAAGAAACGTGAAGGCTTTTATTGAGATAGTAGTAGATACAGGTGCAGGAGGCTCAGCTTCAGCTAACATTCAGGTTGGGGGCCACACAGGTTCTGTACAGGTGGGCCCCGCTCCTGAAGGCCGCCAGTTTGTCTGGATTGGGGCGATGGTTGGCCGCATGTTCCAGGTCTGCCACTAAAACCGGTGGCAACCCTGTTTGGGGACTATGTGAGGCAGGGGAGGGCTGGCAGCCTAAGGCCTGGGGGGCAAGTGAAGTGAAGTGGCTCCGCCCCCTCGCACTCACCTTTCACCCCTCACGCTGCTCCCATCACTATGCGGCCATCAGGCTGCTGGAAAACTGATCTAAGCGGCCGCTGGGTGCTGATGCCACCGGCCGGAGATACTTTAATACTTTTTTTTATTTATTTAATATGCCGGATCGCTTGCCATATTAAAAATAAATAAATAAAGTATTAAAGTAGCGCCGGCCGGCAGCATCAGCACCCAGCGGCCGTTTAGATTAGATTTCGGGCGGCCTGGGGGGCAATTGCCTCCCTGCCCAGCCCGCCCTTGATGTGAGGGGCCCGTCGACTTCCGCGAGGAGGAGACCTGTGAGACTCCTCGAAGAGCCGCATTCTAAATTTTCAGCAACAAGAACCTCCCGTGAGCTTCGTGATTCTGGCCCCGCGAGGTCTGGAGACCTAAAAAACGTTCAGTTCTATGGCTCTGCGCTGGGTGTAGCGTGTCAGAGCACGGGGTCAACCTCCAGCCCCGAGAACTGTAAGCTCTTCTTCCAAATGGCTTCATCCCCACTAACAGATACCGAGAACCTGCCGGCAGATCGGCCCCCGGCGGCCCCCATATAGTCGCCCGTTTCTCCTGCTGTAAAGACTCAAACCCTAATCAGTCGTTGGTCTCGTCTTAGATTCAGGAGCCGTATGTCTATCCCATGCATGTTTAATACCCTCACTGTATTACCCTCTACCACTTCTGCTGGGAGGCTGCTCCACTTATCTGCCACCCTCGCTTCATTATATGAAATAGAAAAGATGAAGGCATATTTACCCTGATTTGTCCAAAAGAAGAGGAAGGGGAGACGTTTGGCTGGTTATGAAAAGCTCTAAATCCTGGCCTAGAGCAATCTGCTGCTCTAGACACGTAGGGTTTTGGTACAGAGAGCTGACAGTCTAATGCAGATGGCGCCGGGGTATTTACGTCATTTACTTACTCTGGAAATCTCTGCCGTATCCGTCTTTATCGTCCGGTAATGAAATCCTTGGCTCCGTTATTAATGTTCGTCGGCCGCTTGGTTCAATTATTTAGAATCTAATAGACATTTGTTACCAATAAAGTTACAACAATAAAAATGTTACAAATAACGTTACCAATAAAGTTACAATAAAAATGTTACTAATAATGTTACCAATAAAAATTTTACCAATAACGTTACCAATAAAGTTACAACAATAAAAATGTTACCAATAACGTTACCAATAAAGTTACCAAAAAAAATGTTACCGATAAAGTTACAGATAACGTTAAAGGGATTTTTGCCCTGAAATAAAGGGATTTTTCAGAACCAGGCGCTTCTCCCACCATCACCTGGAAGCTTTGGGGCAACTTTTAGAACCCGGCAGCAATTTAACACCAGAGGGTCAGAGACTGAGATGGAAAGGAAGGAAGTTTTACTTTACTGAGAGGGTGGTACATAAGTGGAACAGCCTCCCAGCAGAGTTGGTAGAGGGTAATACAGTGAGGGTATTAAACATGTGTGGGATAGACATACGGCTCCTGAATCTAAGACTGTAGGGAATTACAGGAATCAGTCGGGAGGTAATATGGGGGGCAGATCACAGCAGTCCCCTGGTTCTGGGTGCGCGTGCCCGGCTGTAATTAACCGGTTAGTCCGTCGCTCCCGCTGCCCGCGAGGCCTGGGTGCTTATTGGTTTTAGGTTGGTTTATTGTCTTAAGATCTCAATCTTAATGATTGAGGGAAGTACAGAGCAAAATCCAGGGACTGCCTTTAGAAACCCAGGGTAGCTGGCAGGTGTGGGGAGGGAGGAATGGGGTAGGGGCAGCTGGTTCCTGGGCAGATTTTTTTTATGGTCTTTAATCCTCATTATATAAAGCCAGTAACAGTTACCTGCCAGCAGACTACAACTCTCATCATCCTCAGGCAAACACTATTTGTGTTATTATATTGAATGTTTTACACGGTTTATTATTATTGGATATCACGCATCGCGCTAATTATTCGCTCATTACAGTGATGGGAGTTGCGGTGCCCTTTTGCTACACTGATGGGTGTGGCCGGGGCGGGGCGCATGGAGTTCTGCAGGGAAGAGCGGGGGCTCTGGGCTGTCACGTGACGCGGAAGGAGGCTCGGTGCTTCCGGTTGTCATGGCGTCGCTTGGTGTTCGGCTGCCGGTGGTGGCCCTGATGCTCCTGGCCTGGGGGCTGCTCGGGGGCAACTGCCAGTACAACGAGGTACCGGGACTGCAGCTAATACCCTGGGGAACTAATAATGGGGCAGATAATGCCACGGGCCGAGCTGTCACTGGGGCAGATAGCAGCAGAGGCTGAGCTGTCACTGGGGCAGATAGTAGCTGGGGCTGAGCTGTCACTGGGGCAGATAGTAGCTGGGGCTGAGCTGTCACTGGGGCAGCAGGGGCCGAGCTGTCACTGGGCAGATAGCGGCAGGGGCCGAGCTGTCACTGGGGCAGATAGCGGCAGGGGCCGAGCTGTCACTGGGGCAGATAGCGGCAGGGGCCGAGCTGTCACTGGGGCAGATAGCGGCAGGGGCCGAGCTGTCACTGGGGCAGATAGCGGCAGGGGCCGAGCTGTCACTGGGGCAGATAGCGGCAGAGGCCGAGCTGTTACTGGGGCAGATAGTAGCTGGGGCTGAGCTGTCACTGGGGCAGATAGTAGCTGGGGCTGAGCTGCCTCTGGGGCAGATAGTGACTATTGATCTGGTTATTCATCTCTGCCACGCCTATAAGGTAATGCTGAGCATCTAGAATGTTTTTAAAGGACGGCTGCAGTGGCACAAAAAAATGTTTGTTTAAATTCTTTAAGCACTAATAACATAATTGCTGTAAAACTTAAAGGAAAGGATATGGGAAATACCGTTTTTCAGCTCCGTCGCTCCCCGTATAGCATGCAGGACGCATCCGCGTTGCAGCAAATATCGGTCGGTCAGCTGAAGATGCAGGTCCTGTCTGTATGCGACCTCTCGTTAACCTTTTACTGCAGTGATGTAGTTATTAGTTTTTAGGGATTTAAACAGACGTCCTTTAAATTCGATTTAATATTTACTTCCACTTTGGGTTGTGTGCTGTGTATGTATGTGGACGCTGTACCTGCAAACAGGCTCAGATTTTCAGGGGGAGTCACTAGTGTGGTTTTCTAGCCCTAATAAAAACTGAACTGCATTTAGGGAAGTGTATTTGAGTAACTTCATTCTGATAAATATTACCGTGTTTGTCCAATTATAAGACGACCCTGATTATAAGACGACCCCCCCAAATCTGAATATTAATTTAGGAAAAAAAGAAAAAGTCTGAATATAAGACGACCCTATAGGAAAAAAGTTTTACCAGTAAATGTTAATTCATCTAAACTATTTTTTATAATAAAAGCTATGATTGAGAAAAATATTGGTTTTATTTCCTTCTATTTTCCAACCTGCCCCCAGTTATGCACATCTGCCCCAGAAATGCCTTATACCCCCTATATGCCACTGTGCCCCATGATATGCCTTTTAACCCTCTAAATGCCACTGTGCCCCATGATATGCCTTTTACCCCTCTAAATGCCACTGTGCCCCATGATATGCCTTTTGACCCCCTATGTGCCACTCTGCCTCCAGAAATGCCTTATACCCCTATATGCCACTCTGGCATTTAGAGGGTTAAAAGGCATATTATGGGGAAGAGTGGCATCTAGGGAGGTTTAAGGCATTCAGGAGGCAGAGTGGCGTATAGAGGGTTAAAAAGGCATTTCTGGAGGCAGAGTGGCATGAAGGGGGTTAAAAGGCATATCATGGGGCACAGTGGCATATAGGGGGTATAAGGCATTTCTGGAGGCAGAGTGGCATTAAGGGGGTTAAAAGGCATTTCACAGAGCACTCTGCCTCCAGAAATGCCTTATGCCACCCCCCATTTAACAGGATCTTAGTCATCTCATAGTCGGACCTATTTGAGGTCTGATTATAAGACGACCCCGATTATAAGACGAGGGGTATTTTTCAGAGCATTTGCTCTGAAAAAAATCTCGTCTTATAATCGAGCAAATACGGTATACCTTAATTATTTATCATTTTACTGTTTCATAGATATTTGTTCTAATATATATATTATTTTGTAGTATAAAGCAGAGCATTTCTTTAGAAGCGGACACACAAACAACTGGGCTGTCCTGGTGAGTATTCACGTTGTGTTATATATATTTATATTACGGTGCTGTTACACCACGTTCTCTGCATTCTAAAAGTTTTTTGGGGGTTCTTTTACATTTTTTTCCCTCCGCTAGGTAATTAGACATTGCGTGTTTGATTACCTAGCACATAAAATAAAGCGTCTGCCAACCATAGGTGTCGTTTACTTGAACCAACCCCCCCCCCCCCCGCGCTGTGACATGCTATATGTTCAGTAAAAAACAGCACAGAAAATCTGCAACAAATGCTTTTTACCAAAATCCCCGCGTAGAAGCATCTTCTGATTTATATAAATACTGCAGGGTTGTATCTGCACTGAGTAGCATCTCTTGTCATATCAGTTTTTAGGGGTCTCACTGCTGCATCTGCCCCCGTTACTGTACTTTGGCGTAGACGTATCAGTGACTGGGTACGTAAGGTATACATCTCTCAGTTGTCCCCCAGTAGACCTCTAGGATAAAATGCCCAGCCAGCTAGACCCTCCGGGGTGCATGTCGCTGCGCACCCTGCGGCAATGCCTCTGAAGACACGCCGATAAAGCAAGGCAGATAGTTAGGGGTTTGGTGGGGTCAAAGCTTCACATCTAAAGCCTTCGTTAGCAGAGCCGGTCTGAGACCCCTTACCGGTATTTTACAGAGCGTTGTAGTCTTTTGCTGGGTTTGAGAAGGTTCCTTTTAACGCTTCTTTAGGCGATGATCTAATGTAACTATAAAGACAAATAAATGACCCAACGTTCTTCCTCATGGCTGAAGATTGTGTTGTTTTTTTACAGGTTTGCACTTCCCGATTCTGGTTCAATTACCGTCATGTGGCAAACACGCTGTCCGTGTACCGAAGCGTTAAAAGGCTTGGGATCCCCGACAGGTAAGACGCTGCTGATTCCTGCCGGTTTCCCACGCGTGTAATAACGACGGCTTTATTGCTGAACTAAGAGGCCTCTGTGTTTATTACGACTCGAGCAGCGTACGGCCATCCGCACTCATTAACTCTCCGTACGCCGCTAACCATACGCCTGTTTTGGGAAACATTTTTTTCACAGGACTATTTAAAAAAAAAAAAAAAAAAAAAAAGTCCCCCTTGGTAGAAATCGCCCTTTAAAATGTGGGATTAGTAAATAGTTTAAGATTTGGAAATCACTGTGTATAAAGTTTCAATATAGTTATAAAAATATATGAATCTACAGGACTTTATTAAGAGTAAAAAAAGTTTACCCCGTCCCTTCGTAATAACGACTCATGCAAATGCTTTATTAGCTAATAATTTGCATATGAGGCCGCACGCTGGTGTCGCTGCTTGTAGACATTATAGTTTGGGTCAGGCCTCTTATGGAGGGAAAAATAACGGTAATAACAGTAACAGTGTAACCAATTAGACTAAATCTACGTGCACAATAATTCACAAATAAACCTGTGCAAACACCTTTACTTCCAGACATGAGACGCCAATGGCTCGGTATCTCAATAAACAGCAGTCTAGGAGTCTAGGAGACTCACAGGAGTCTAAATGCAAATACCGCAAGGTTTTAATAAATAGATAAAAAAGTGAGGTGAGAAAATGTCACATAAATCACCAATAAAACACATAATGCCATACATTTATATAAAAAACATAATCACGATGGCTGCGAGGATCCACGAAAACCAATTCAAGAAATATAATACAAAACCAATATTCAATCAATAACATAAATTGACTGTGCAGACGAGACATGTTTGCCACGGTTGTGATAAAAACTCTAATCAATATATACTACGTTACCTACTGTGTGGTCAACCCAAATATCGTCCTGAGGTGTAAACGTTTACTCATCGCTATCAAACCCTGTTTATTGGAGACGGCCCAGCGGGTTTCCTACAATGCGCTCGTTAGCCGCGTGCCGGCTGTATGAGCCGTTGTCGGGTCTTTGACGGGGTGACCGCCTGCCTCTTTTGGGGGGATTTGGCGAAATCTTCCACCAGAGAACACTCCGTTCCCTGCGAATCTACAAGTTGGCTGCAGATGGACATCGCGCTCGCCGACCCGGCATTCACGTCCGAGATTTGCTGTCTCCGCTACAGTTGAATGTTAATGCTATGAAGCGCATTATGCTTTTTTTTTATACCCCCGCAGTGATCGCTTTTATTGCTCCGTTTAAAAGAGAAAGGAACGGCTTTAATGCCTCTGGGAATTGACTCGAGGGGTGGAAATGAATCGCGCCGCTCCCACCGTATTTCCAGCCTTCTGCTTTCAGGGCTTTCATTCTGAAGTCTTATCCGGAGATTCTAGAGATCAAATACTTTAGAGATCCCCCGTGTTAAATGGCGTGATTGCTATCGCCGGATTAAACGCCGTTTCCTTGTCAGATTTGCAGGACTTCATTAAACCTTAAATTGCCGTCTGGGGCTGGCTGAGCCTTTATCTTCTGTTAAAATGGTTTTATTTAATGAAATGGCAAGAATTAAAGGCGCTAACAAAGCCTCCGCTGCGTCGCCCGCGACCCGGTCAGGGTTATGTGTGTCTTCTGGCTCCAGTATTCCAATAAGTTATCGAAGATTTCATATTCTAAGTACGGAGCCGTGCAGACTTAGGCAGTTTGTGCTTAAATATGTGTTCTGGGTGTTTGGGGTCTTTTCGGTGACCTCTTCATCCTTTATAAACGCTGGTTTCTGCTTAAACGGTAAAAGGGTAGTGCTTGGTAGCCAGGGTGGTAAAGTTACGGAATCCACTGAGTAGATGCTTGTTTTTAGCGGGAGGTTCTTCTAATTTTGCAATATATCACTGTTATTGCACACACGTTGCATCCGTAACCCCCTCTTTCTTTGCAGCCATATTATCCTGATGCTGGCAGACGACATGGCCTGCAACCCGCGGAACCCCAAACCAGCCACGGTGTTCAGCCACAAAAACATGGAGCTCAACGTGTACGGAGACGACGTGGAAGTGGATTACCGCGGCTACGAGGTACAGATCCCGAGCGGAGCCAACGTACAGATTCCAGTATTGTAAATTCAGAACCAGATAATGGGGGTTTTTTTTGTACATTTGATAGCGATTTTGACGATGGGGGAAAAAACCTTAATTGTGTTCTGTCTCTAAGATCGTTAGCGTTAAATTCCTCCACACATTTATAATGAAGGTTTGTATCGGCATTGGGATGGTTTCATCGGTCGGGGTCAGGTAAACGTCTCTTGTAGTCCGTCTGTCTGTCCTGAAGACCTGGATATATCTGCGCGATGAGTTTCTGATTATTGTATTATTATCAGCGGTCTGTCTTGTTAATAACCGCTTCGTGACGATGAGCTGACTGCTGGTCTGGTGACGTTTTGCTTGTAATCTCTTAAAGGGACAGTTTAATGTCCCGGGCAGCCAATTAGTGGCAGGAAAATGCGCCCATCATGGGGGCCAACACTGTACGAGACTGACAGCAAGTATACGGCATTAACGAAGATGTTTTGGGTGAACGCATCTCCTGCACGGCGGCCGGGCAAGGGGGTAAATGCATAAGGGCAGATTCTGCTGAATGCCCCCATGCATGTTGAAGGGGAATACCATGAACATTTAAAGGGACCACCAAGCCATCGTATTCATTAAAGTGCATATGATGACGTCAGACGCGGCTGTTCATACGCTGTTTGTAAAGGAAGAGGGTCTTGTGGATGTCTGAGAAATGTTTTGGGCGCCGTGTCTGGAAAGTGACAGCGGATTTAGCCCAGCAGGGATCCAGGAGAGTCCGTAGCGCTGAATCTGCTGCGAGATATTAATAATCTTCTGATCTCCTTAATCTTTCTCGATCCCTCCGCTGCGTTTCACGCCGAGATCCATGCGTTATTGTTAGACGTTGCAGGAGGTCGGTGGGCCGCGCGCCGCTGTCTCCTTCCTCAGTAATAGATGAGAGGGATACCTTCCCCCGTCCGACGTAAGACAGAGCCCTGGAGCTGGCGTGCGGATAAAGCCGATGATCTGGTTTAACACTTAATATATTGCTGGAGATGAGAATAGAAATCGTATCGTTCCTGTTGGGTGTCCCTTTGGCCCCTGGGATGCAGGCAGGATGAATTGGAATGCCGTTGAATTAAAGCCTCTTGTTTAATACATGGCTACAGTGCTGAAATTACCCATGAGTCCTCGCTGGGGGTATTTAGTGCCCCCTCCCCGGTAAATCCTTATTATCTCTTCTGGGGGACATACTCAGAATCGCGCACTTTATTCCCCCTCGGATCACCTCCTATTGCATCATACAAATCTCTACGTGATCCATATCCTAGCAACCGCAAGGAGCTTTTTTTTGGTTCCTTCTCCTTTTTACCCATTTTTTACATAAATTTGCCCAAACTGAACATAAGCTAAGTGGTTAGTGGCGTATCATGCCGTGCCAGACACGCTTTCTTTGTCTGCCAGGCTTTCCTGCATCTGATTATTGATTCCCCATCCAGGGAATTTCCGTTAATCCTGTGATTCTCGTTATTCTATTTATTCTTAAGCCGCCGTCTTGTACCGAAGATCCGGGTCCCGTTACTTAGCGGGTTTTTCCTTCGGGAATTAGAAAGGCGAGTTCCGGGACGCGCACGGTTTGGGATCAGCAGCTCATTTCAGTTCCTTTCGTTTTGGTTTTAAATTTTCGTTATTCTTCCTTTTTATTGTTTACTTTTTTTTTTTTTAATGATATTCTCCCCTCCTGGTGATGAATCGGCATCAAGACAACAAGAAATCCATTTATACGACTCGGATCCGTCCTGCGGTCTCATCCCGCAGGTTTATACCAGAAAGCCTGTTCGTCGAGTGGCAGATATTAAGATTCATGGTCTTCGGGGAGTCAAAGTCATCGACTACATGATAGAAAATGTGATAATTAGGGCCCCAGCTGTCTGTAATTTCACACGTTCTCGGCAGACGTTCCACCCACCATTCTCTCTGCGTGCGAGTCCGGAGACGTGCGCGAAATCTTTATAAACCTCTGTTACTAAGAAACAAAATCCATTTAAAGCCCGGCTTCGTTAGCCCAGGTAGGTAGCGCCAGTCCCCCCGTCTTTAAAAGAAAAGTAATTCTCCTGCCATCCTGTCAGCCTCTAACGTGCAATTTTCCAGGCAGCGTCCCTGAAAATAATAGCTTCCGATTAAAAGGCTTAAGGATAAAAGGCAGGTAGATGTGAAATCTTTACACCGATTTACGGACAATACAGATTAGATAAGTGGGGGGGGCGATGAGGGACAGCTGCTGCAGAGCATCATGGGAGTTGTAGTTAGGCAAATCGCGTTTCCTACACCCAGGGAAAAGTGTTTCTGCTCTGGGGCAATTAACCGAAGATATCCACCCTAATGATGTTACCAGCCGGGGGGGGGGGGGTCGATCTCCTCAAAGGAATACTGAAATTAACTTCAAGATCTTACAAAGTAGCCAGATTCCCTTCTCACACTCTGTGATTGGAGTTCAAATGCTGGTAATTCTGAGCTTAAGAGCTACATAGTCAATTCACACACCCTGACAGTATAATAATAATATACATACATGCAGAATCAATTCCATTGCTGTGTTTGTCTCTACCTCCTTTGAAAGTCTATTCCATGTACCTACTACCTTTTCAGTAAAGTAGAATGTTCTCACATTACCCTTTGTTGTTCTGACTCTCCTTGTTTTAATGGCTGTTTGAATCATCTATGAATGAGAATAGAGAGCAGCTCTTAGGATGTGAACGTCACCCAAACGCACATTAGGTTCCTCTTAGACATGAATTTGTTCTCTGTTTCCAGGTCACCGTAGAGAATTTTCTTAGGGTGCTGACGGGGCGGCTTCCACCGAGCACCCCGCGGCTCAAACGGCTTCTCTCGGATGACAGGAGTAACATTCTCATCTACATGACGGGTAAAAGCTCCGCGGCACACGAGCGTATTTATAAAGGATTATCGGCCTGCGGAGGAAACCTTTTCCCTACCACGTGCTCTGTAAAGCAAAACGATCCGACTACATCACTCCCATCACTCCTGTGTCCCAATGGCCCTTTATCACTCCCATCACTCCTGTGTTCCGATGGCCCTTTATCACTCCCATCACTCCTGGGTTCCAATGGCCCTTTATCACTCCCATCACTCCTGGGTTCCAATGGCCCTTTATCACTCCCATCACTCCTGTGTTCCAATGGCCCTTTATCACTCCCATCACTGCTGTGTTCCAATGGCCCTTTATCACTCCCATCACTGCTGTGTTCCAATGGCCCTTTATCACTCCCATCACACCTTTACAGGTTATTGATGGGAATTAGTGGGGCGTTTGAACCCTGCACTGTTCATATATCAAAACAATGTAAAAAAAATGTTCTCGTCTTGCTTCTGCTGTGAAGGATGTGATGTTTCCCAGCATGCACCTGGCCTACCACTTTCTGATTGATTGGCTGTGCTGTTCCTATATAATACCCAGTGCTGTAGTTTTGGTGCATTATGTGACCCGTGGCTCCTTATTTATCGGTGGTCCGCCGGTGTCATTGCCCCGTCACTGTTCTGTGCCCGGCGTGTGCTGTAACGTGTTTGTCTCCGCAGGTCACGGTGGAAACGGGTTCTTGAAGTTCCAGGATTCAGAAGAAATCACCAACGTGGAGCTGGCCGATGCCTTCGAGCAGATGTGGCAGAAAAGAAGGTGAGAAGCCGCGTCCCGTCCGCTTCGATACCCGCCGGGTGCTGCAGGGAGAAGGTTCTGTTTTTTTGAGATTCGGCAGCCGTTCCCCGGATCGCACCTGATATGGTTCACCGAGCTGGATTAACCCATTCTAGGCTCCTCTTACAGTATCTTGGGGCATATATATATGTATATATATATATATATATATATATATAGTGTGTATAGTTTATTGATATACCTTCTGGGGTTCTATAATGTGACTCCATTTGTTAGTGTTTGGTGTTGGTATTACTGGTCGGCGCACGCATTTCTGCTGCAGGCCACCGCTTAGCCGATCTCTTCCTACAACTCCAGGGACTGGTGCAGGGGCGGAATCATTTAACGCCCGTGGCTGGCAGCCGGTGCATGTTCAGACCGCCAACGAACGTCCCCTCCCTGCCCGCGTGTCGGCCGGGTCCCCTCCCTGCCCGCGTGTCGGCCGGGCCCCCTCCCTGCCCGCGTGTCGGCCGGGCCCCCTCCCTGCCCGCGTGTCGGCCGGGTCCCCTCCCTCACCGGCCCTGCGCGATGTGTAAACGCAGATTGTGTGCTGAGGTTTAACGGTTTCCCGCAGATGGCGGAGTGGAAAGCTCTCAGCGGGTGGGATGCTTTGTTTGGAGTATTTTGAGTGGCGCTGTCATGAAACGGCAGCGTGTGTGCGATGCATGCGCGATCCGACAGCCTTAATGGCTTCTATTCTTCTGGATCCATTAACTTGTGCTCTTAAAACATCACCTTCACCCTCTCTCTTCAAGCCGTTGTAATGAGAGTGTTTTTGAGCTCCCATAACCTTCAAAAGCCGCTGCGGATAAACCATCCAAAAAGAAACCCGATAAACCTTGTCTTGCCTCTTTTTTTATTTCATTTAATAGATTTTCTCTGGATTCCTGCTGCCGTCTCTGATTTTTTGGATAATGTTGTAGCTTTATCTTGTCTTTAATGTTTAATGGGATACATTTATCACCAATACATGACATTTCAGAGCGCCGCGTCTTAATCCTGCAGCATGGCACCGCGTGGCAGCAATCATCTCACTTTTGCTGTTACTGTGTGGGGGGGGTTACTACAACTCCCATAATCCTTCGAGCACATCAAGAGGTCTGCAGCGTCGCAGGCAGTTGTTTTGTGGGAAATAATAATAATAAATTATGTATTCACAATTTCACATCGCATTATAGCAAACGAATGGTGCGCGTGACTTGAAGCCGCTGGCCGCGCATGCTCATCTCTGGGTTTCCCTGTAGATGCGGTTATCGGGAGCGTTAGAGTATGTTTAGAATATATGCGGTATGCGACATCGTTCTATGTCTTCCTGATCTGGATCCTTTTTTTCTCTCTCAGGTATAATGAATTATTGTTCATTATCGACACCTGCCAAGGAGCCTCCATGTACGAGCGCTTCTACTCTCCCAATATCATGGCTCTCGCCAGCAGTCAGGTGGGAGAGGATTCTCTCTCGGTGAGTGAGTGCGGTGACCCCGTGCCGTCTGTACCGACCCAAAGCCAGTCCGGGCTGGGGGGGAAAAATCCAAGCAGACAACATCTTCCAACAAACATTCAGACCTTGAATGTGCCGGCTGATAAGTCATCGGCCCCCGTGTGACCTGCTCAACAGCTCTAAAATACTACTAGAAAACGGAGAAACACCGGGGAGAAACTACATATAAACCACGTAAAGTGTCTAATCACCATAGCAACCAATGAAATGTATCTGCCGATTGGAACATTCCATTAGTTGCTGCGGTTTCAAATCAGACGTTGGATACATAATGTTTATCGATACATTCCTTCGTTATGGCGATGGATAGTCCTGTTCTGATTGTAATAGACATTTATTATTTATTATTTTATTATTATTATTATTATTATTAACAGCAATTAACCGATGTGGGAAAGGCTGAACTTGACGGCCGCGAGTCTTTTTTCGGACTTTTTTCAGCCTATCTCTCGTCTGTTATTTTTCAGCACCAGCCCGACCAGGGAATCGGCGTTCACCTCATGGACAGGTACACGTTCTACGTGCTGGAATTTCTGGAGGAAATCCATCCCGCCAGCCAGAACAACATGAACGACCTGGTGAGTGAGTCCAGAGCTGCCGGCCCGGCGGTGCGGCCCCTGTCAGTCAAAATCATGGAAAGAAAGGCTGCACCGCATTCAATTCAAAATAGGTTTCATCTTGTAGGGTTAATTAGTTACAAGCTGGAACCCTTCACCCGCTCCCTCCAGCGTGCGCTGGATAATGCTTTGTCAGCCCTGTCTCCAGCACTCACAGGGTTAACCGATAATGAGCTGGCCCTTGTCACCTCTCCCTCCAGCACCCGCATGGTTAACTGTTAAAGAGCTGGCGCTTGTCTCCTCTCCCTCCAGCACTCTCAGGGTTAACCGATAATGAGCTGGCTCTTGTCGGCTCTCCCTCCAGCACTCGCAGGGTTAAGTGTTAAAGAGCCGGCGCGCTCGCTGCGGAGGCCGCGTTCCGCCTTGGCTTGTGATTTCTCGCTGCTGCCCACACAATAAGAGGAATAATCCGTGAGATTTGTGCGATCAGGTGAAATAAAAACACATTTTCGTTCTGCTCGTCGCTTCGTCTGACCCTTTAAATGCCAACGAGACGCGGGCCGACTGCGACCCAATCCTTAACCCATTGTTCACTGATACAGAATGATGGGGAGGCTTTTACCCGGTGTGATTTTGTGTGATTATTACACACTGCGTTGGGTCTTAATAGAAATTGGCGCCTTTCATGATTTTACTTAAAACGATTTTCTTGGTTAATTTCTGTATTCTGTGCGGTTTTAAGACGAATGGAATCATAAAAGGTCTTTTCTTTGCTCCGTCGGCCTCGAGGCCGTTCCTTTAATATGCCTCTAAATCCCAGACATGGAAAACGGGATAACCCTTTCACTGCCTGGACTTCGATGAGGGGGCCGAGCCCCATACACGGGTACTGGTTATACCCCGCCGACGGCAGCTCTGCGTAAATCATATTTAATATATTTATCATAACCTATAGAACCAAAAATTATCCCAGAACTAAATGCGTGAATATAAAATATTGGGGCTTTTTGGGGGTTGTTTTTGTACATAGGGACCGGACTTTGGTAATTTGGGTCCCGTGTGCTATATGCACACATTCTGTTATATATATATATTATACCGTATATATTATATATAGAGAGCGCGAGGAACGTTGGCGGCAGCAGCGTCACTCCTTGGATGTTAAACTTCAGAAGGAAAGACGTTGGTTTGACGTAAAGGTTGTGAGCACCGTTAACGCAGATCAAACAGAATATATACTCCGCTTTAAGTGCGGGGGCTTTGAAGGCTGTGAGACCCTCCTGTGAGAGAGACCCTCTAGTGTTTAAGACCCCCCCAGGGAGCCGTTTGAACTGAAATAACAGTCCCTTTCTCTTCAAAGTGACGCCCGCCTTACAGACCCTCTCAAAGCTCCCGACCAGGCGGCTTATTGACAAAACATTTTTATTTATTTATCTGGAATTTACTAAAAAAAAAAGGTTTTCAAAAGATTCTGCCGACAGATCGGCCCCATCCGGCCCCTGTCTAGTCCCCCGTTTCTCCTTAATCAGTCGTTGGTCTCGTCTTAGTTTCAGGAGCCGTATGCCTATCACATGCATGTTCAATACCCTCACTGTATTACCCTCTACCACCTCTGCTTGGAGGCTGTTTCACTTATCTACCACCCTCTCAGTAAAGTTCCTTACATTTCTCAGCCTCTGACCCTCTGGTGTTAGATTGGGGTCTCTTGTAGTAACTTTTATAACAGTTGTAGCTTCCCTCCTATAATTTCTTAAATCCCTTTATGTATTTAAATGTCTCTCCCATCCCCCGTCTCTCTCTTCTCCATAACAAAATATGTTTTGAAGAAACCCCTGGTAATGAATGAGTTAAATCAGCGCAGTTTCTCTTTCTTTAGTTCCAGGTTTGCCCCAAGAGCTTGTGCGTCTCGACCCCGGGGCACAGGACCGACCTCTTCCAGCGGGATCCGCAGAACGTCCTCATAACGGACTTCTTCGGCAGCGTCAGGAAAGTGGAGCCGACGAGAGAGACGGTGACCCTGAAACCCCGTCAGCAGGACACGGAGACGAGGTAATCCTGGAAACGGGGACAAAACACAAAATTTGGACGAGAATAAATTAGATTATTAAAATACAGCGAAAGGGGTAAATAAAGAGTTTTTAGAAAAATGTTAACCTTTTCCTTACCCGGTAGATATATATATATATATAAGTTTGGAGGAGGGGGGGGAGTGTTAAACGGGGGAGATAAGGCATTTCTGGAGGCAGAGTGCTCTGTGAAATGCCTTTTAACCCTCTATATGCCACTCTGCCTCCAGAAAGGCCTTATACCTCCCTATATGCCACTCTGCCCCATATGCATTTTAACCCCCTAAATGCCAGAGTGGCATATAGGGGTATAAGGCAATTCTGGAGGCAGAGTGGCATATATGGGGTTAAAAGGCATATCATGGGGCACAGTGGCATATATGGGGTATAAGGCATTTCTGGGGCAGAGTGGCAAGCCTGGGGGCAGATGTGCATAACTGGGGGGGCAGGTTGTAAAAAAGGAAATAAAAACAAAATATTTTTTTCTCAATCATAGCTTTTATTAACAAACAATCGTTCTCATAGTTTACAGGAATTAACATTTACCGGTAACACTTTTTTCCTTTAGGGTCGTCTTATATTCAGGCTTTTTCTTTTTTTCCTAAATTAATATTCAGATTTTGGGGGGGTCGTCTTATAAGCAAATACGGTATAAACAGAAATTTGGAAAACCAATAGCCATTTTAAGGTCCCCCCCTTATACTTATATACACGACTGTTCAAAAGTTTGGGGTCACTGAGCTGTTTTTATGGGAAACCAAGGACATTTGGATCTGCAAACACAATGTATTATTGGAACACAGGAGTGATGGGAGTGATAAAGGGCCATTGGAACACAGGAGTGATGGGAGTGATAAAGGGCCATTGGAACACAGGAGTGATGGGAGTGATAAAGGGCCATTGGAACACAGGAGTGATGGGAGTGATAGGGCCATTGGAACACAGGAGTGATGGGAGTGATAAAGGGCCATTGGAACACAAGAGTGATGGGAGTGATAAAGGGCCATTGGGACACAGGGGTGATGGGAGTGATAAAGGGCCATTGGAACACAGGAGTGATGGGAGTGATAAAGGGCCATTGGAACACAGGAGTGATGGGAGTGATAAAGGGCCTCTGTACGCCTATGAAGAGATTCCATAAAAAATCAGCTGCTTCCACCTACAATGGTCATTTACATCATTAACCCCGTCTGCGCTGGATTTCTGATCCATTTAATGCTATTTCAGTGGACAAAATGTGCTTTTCTTTCAATACCAAGAAAACTAAGTGACCCCAAACATATAACCGGTGGTATAAATACTTTTTGTCCGTGGAGATGCATGTAATGGTTATACTGGACGTATTTCCCATTCATATATCTCGTCTGAGCTCCTCTAAAGGTGCGTAATGATGCTGTATGTTCGTCACGTGAAGCGTGTTACACGCATGGAGGGGGACGGGCTGAGATGGGGTTAGGGATTTCTCATTTCGTTGGCTGCTGGCGCCATCTTGTGTTTGAAGTTGGAAATGTTTAAATAGAATACCTGCCGGTACCGGAGAGATAAATCATATCCGCCACCTTCTTTAATGTTCCATCCGTGTCCGGTGTGAGTACCTGCGTGGGCCGGCAGTGATGAAAATGGACATTTCCTTAAATGAGTGTTTTAAAAAAGCATATTTTCTGCTGAAATTTCACGGGGAATCTATAGGCAGGTAACGAGCATTCAAATAAAGTCTCTACGGTTAGAGCTGAATCAGATTGCAAGCTCTTTTTCTGGTTTAGTTTATTCAGATATTTCATTTTGTTTCACCCGTGGGCCACTCATTCAAAGGGTTTTTGGCTAAAGAGCTTGCAGTCCGTTCTAACTCTTGAAATGTATCCAGAATAGTGTCAATAAATCCTTTTTATCTTTTTAATGGATTGGATTGTAAATCCAATGAATCCTTCCGCAAAATCTTATAAATGCGCAGATTCTGCAGATTATGGGGTCAAAAACCTAAATATAGACGTAAACAAACAAGCCGATATAAGATACAGGAGCACGGCCACAAAAGTTGCATTATAAGGACTTCCAGATGGCCACAAAAGTTGTTAAGATCCAGGAGTAAGATCGGCCCCCATCCGGCCCCCGTCTAGTCGTCCGTTTCTCCTGCTGTAAAGACTCAAACCTTAATCAGTCGTTGGTCTCGTCTTAGATTCAGGAGCCGTATGTCTATCCCATGCATGTTTAATACCCCCACTGTATTACCCTCTACCACTTCTGCTGGGAGTCTGCTCCACGTATCTCTCTCTCAGTACAGTAATACAGTCGTACATTACAGTTATTTTAAGATCCTCGTTCATGTCTCTGTCCCGTTCGGCAGGTCTAATGTCTATAACTAGTTTGGCCAGCAGACGCGTCCGGCTGCCACTTAATATTCCGCGATGGCCAATCACGTGCCTGCGCAGTTGGTTGCCACTATGTGGCCGTCTCTCATCTCTTCGGCCAGGGTTTACCTAAACAATGTCCGGGGTCGGCGTACGATTGTGTGTTTTTGTGATTGTGACGGGTTGATTCCAGGGCCGTGTTGGACCTCCTCTGGTGATTTTGCATTAAAGGTAGTCATAGCGACGGGAGTTTCCCCGGAAACGGCGGATACGTTCAGTCATTTCCATTGTTTGTCTGTAAGGAGCGCCGGGCGCAGTAACAGCGGTGAGCTCCGGGGGGCGACCTCGTCCGTATAACCGACACAATCTGACACAGATCGGATCCGGCCCCCGTCTGGTCGCCCGATCCTCCTGATGTGAGGGATTTAAATCTTAATCCATAGTCAGAATAGCTGTATTAGCCCCTGCCACTGCTGGGAGGCTGTTCCACTTATCTACCACCCTCTCAGTAAAGTAAAACTCCTCTTCGATTCTGGTCTCTTGTTGTAACTTTTCTCATCCTTTGGAATAAATTCCCTCCTGTGATTTATTAACCCTTTATATGTTTATCCCCATCCTGGGATTTCCTTGGAGCTCGACGTCTTTCTCCGCCCCGCGCTTTTATAAGGAGCCGTTATTATTTCTTTCTTTTATGTAGCGCCCTCGCGTGCCGTAGCGCTGTACAACGGGATGCAGAAATATTTTCATTTTCTTGGGGTGCAGTAAAGAGCAGCCGTTCGGGGCGAATATACATATAATTCAAAATAATTACCAGATACGGAGACCCTAACAGCAAAAAATACTTTTATTCCAGGCGCTTAAAGGCAATCGTGAAGTTCTCTCCTTATTCCTCCTCCCACCCTTACAACGGCATAATGGGGAGGAATAATCCTGCTGCTCCCATGTTATACACATAAAGGGGGTTCCTTATTTTTTTATTAAACGCCATTAAATTGGCGTTTTTGGTTTGGGATGGAAGAGTCTTATTAAAGGGACAGCCCCCCTCGATACGGAAATCATATTAAAGGGACAGCCCCCCTCGATACGGAAATCATATTAAAGGGACAGCCCCCCTCGATACGGAAATCATATTAAAGGGACAGCCCCCCTCGATACGGAAATCATATTAAAGGGACAGCCCCCCTCGATACGGAAATCATATTAAAGGGACAGCCCCCCTCGATACGGAAATCATATTAAAGGGACAGCCCCCCCCCCGATACAGAAATCATATTAAAGGGACAGCCCCCCCCGATACGGAAATCATATTAAAGGGACAGCCCCCCCGATACGGAAATCATATTAAAGGGACAGCCCCCCCCCGATACAGAAATCATATTAAAGGGACAGCCCCCCCCGATACGGAAATCATATTAAAGGGACAGCCCCCCCCCGATACAGAAATCATATTAAAGGGACAGCCCCCCCCCCCGATACGGAAATCATATTAAAGGGACTGTGACGCCTCCTGACGCGGAAACCCTTTCTGGACCTAAAATGGAGGAATTCCTGATTTCCCCCCCCCCCCCGATCCTAAAATAGAATTTAATCCACGCTCCGCATTTATTATATCGTTTAATATTAACTGCCGATGTCAGAAAACGATTAAAAGCGTAAAAAAGGCTTTTCGATCGCAGGTAACGTTCTATCCCGAATCTAAGACGAGACCGAGGACTGATTCTGAGTCTTTAGAGCAGGAGAAATGGACGACTGGCCGGGGGCCGGATGGGGCCGATCTGCCGGCACGTTCGTTGTATTGTGCAGCTGTCGGCGGGAGATTCCATGGATGACGGATATAAGCCCCCAAAGACAGTCTGTTTGTTCAGCTTCACTTAGATTTGATCTGTTATTCCTCCCCGCGGGGTTACTGGCTTCATCCCATAACTCTCTCTAATTCTGGAGACGGGGAGAATCCCAGAAGAGACGATTTATCGGCAGAAATATCAGCGAATCGGCAGCCGGCGTTGTCGGCTTTGTTTGTTGTTCTCGCTTTGCGAGGAGTCTAATTAAAACTCAACAGATTGCCATAAAGTGGCTCGTTAAACTCCGCCGCGGCCACCGAGCGCCATAAATCCTTCCCGTGTTGTTTTATGCGGACTTGGGTGGTGAGTTAACCCCTGGACTGCCAGAGGTGAGCTCGGTGCGTCAGCTTTACGGAACGCAAGCCTCTGGCATTCATAGGGTTAAGAGACGGTTACAGTGTATTGGGTTGCATTTATGTATTTCAGGCTCTGTTACAATGATTTTTTGACCAAAAGTGAGGATTTTTTGTTATTTTTTATTATGAATATACCTTCTATAAGTCATTTATATATATATATATATTTTTTATTAGCCCCCCCCCCCCCCCCCGGTATTGAAATCTCGCTCAGCACTGTGATAGTCATCAATTCTCTACAATCATTCAGTGAAATCTGGTTGATCATTTTCTGGGGATATAAGGAATGAAAACTCTGCCAAAAACGCATCTTTATCCCCGGAATTCAACGATCATAAAAGTAAAGTTCTGCAGTTTAGCATTCCGTGGAAATGATTTTTACCCAATCAGGGCACAGATGTGACGGGGGAGCTCCGGCGCCCGCAACGTCTGCGGCGATTTATTTATTTCCGTGACGCGCGGCTGATGTTTACTCGCACGCAGCGTTAGATTGGAAGAAACGTCGGGGGACTCCGCGCTGGGCCGGCTCCGCTCGCTCCTGGAAGCCGGAGCGAAAAATCCCTGCAGACCCGCTGAATAAATAATAATAATAAAGAATAATCCAGAAAGATTCCGCACCGTGCAGCGAGTCCAGCCCTGCGACAAACAGAATGAAAACTGGACTCCTGCCCCCGCTCCTGGACTGGAGACTTATACACCATGGAGGCCATTTCTAGTGCTGGATAATGCCCCCCCACACCAGCTATATCACAGAGGGGGCCGGAGACCTGTCCCCATGGCTGTATTCTGCGCTTGGGCTGAGATTTCTCCGCCCCATCCCGCCCCCGAGGAGCCTGTTGTTTACCTTTCTGTGGGTGGAGTTTGGACGGCAGCCGGAAGCTTCTCTGTGTAGCATCTGCTGCAGCAGCTAGTGATCGACAGGCTGCCGGGGTGCATGCGAGGAGATCCTGAAAGGTCCATGAAATAAACACTTAATAGATATATATAGATATATTACCCGTGTCTTGGTTACTGACGCCCCCCCCCGTGTGATGAATACGAAGCTTTATCTCGCAGGGTAAGAAGCCTTTTAATTCCTGAACATTCTGTCTCTCTTCTTTATTTCAGGTTTTCTGCCCCAGAGACCCCGACGGATCCGGTCAGATACCCCAACCAGCTTCCGGTGGCAGAAATCATTCACCAGGTACCGGATCTAATAACGCGTTACTGATTAACACCCATAACTGCTCAGAGTCCTGTAGTGTCCGGGGGAAGTCCCGCTAGCGGCCCCGGGGGGTCTCCTACATTCGGTTTCCTTCATTTATCCAAAACGTGCTGAAAACGGCCCATTTATACATTTTCTGAGTCACACAAATAGTCTTTTTTTGGTTGATAAATTGCGTAAAGAGAGTTCCCAGAAGCATCAAGATTTGGTGCGAGACATAAATACCTTTTTTATTGCGATCTGAAATCCTTAAACGTTCGGGAGAAATTGGCCTCGTCTCCGGCAGGCGTTCTCCTGATTTACGGCGGCGGCTCCCGCGTCACAAAAACTGATTTAGATCCCGATCCTGAGTCAACTTGTAACCGGCGCCAGCAGAACATGACGTGAAATACGGCGCCAGGGCAGCGGATCCAACAACCGCGGCAACTACCGCCACGGGCAGGCGGGTTAAACGTTAACGGCTAAATCTGACGCTTTACAGAAAAATAGTACAGGCTCAATAATTGTCTGAGTACCTGTTCAGCATACGGGGGGGTCTGTGACACTATAGAAACTCAGAACCCACCGGCAGATCGGCCCCATCCGGCCCCCGTCTAGTCGCCCGTTTCTCCTGCTGTAAAGACTCAAACCTTAATCAGTCGTTGGTCTCGTCTTAGATTCAGGAGCCGTATGTCTATCCCATGCATGTTTAATACCCTCACTGTATTACCCTCTACAACTTCTGCTGGGAGGCTGTTCCACTTATCTACCCCCCCCCCCCAGTATGTAATCTGCTCCTATGTATATAATGTTCCATGTTTGGGGGTTGAATAGAAAATTGATCTAATATTAGCAATTTCGCATGCATGGAAAAGCTGCGTATGTGGAGCATTTCCATTAGGATTTCATTAGCGTTAACAACCCGACGACGCAGCCCCCCCTATGCCCCCCCCCCCGGAGACGCTCTGAGCGAAGCACGGAGGATTTGACGCTTTTCTGGTATTTTTCTGTTAAATAGCTTTTTATTGGTATTTTTTCAGAAAAGATCGCTTCGCGTTATGTTGCGCGGTGGCTGCGAACCCACAGTGAGGGGGGCTCCGGCGCATGAAGGGGCATCGCCCGCCGCTGAGCTCGCCAGAAACCCCATGTAGTGTGAAAGCCCCTCTCTTCTTGCCCCCCCCCCCTTGTCTGTAAGCGGTGTTTTTACCCCTTGGAGCTGAAAGATTAGAGATTGGTTCACCTGAATTCAAGAAGGATTTTCCCCTCTAACCAAGCACGACACGTTTAACGCAATCACAGCATCCCTGTGTAACAGTGGTGCTCGTACATAATGAGATGGCCAGAGACGGTGACTTAGGTGATGTCATCGTGCCAGTGATGTCATCATAAGAACCTAAAAGAATGAAAATGTATCCGTGGGTCGTTCGCTGGCCCGGGGGGTTACTCTGTATTCCTCATCACCCCTTCCTGACGGCGTCATCTGTAAACGGCAGCCTCTCCCGCCGTGCCGTCACTCAGAGACCCCCGGAACCGGCCACGAGTTCAGAGAGACCCCAGGAACGGGCCATGTGTTTCTGGTATTCTGGGTTTGATGTCGGGCGGGGGAGGGGTGACTCGGAGCAGTCGTCTGTCCTTGGGCTTGACCTTGTCAGTGTTCAGCGAACTGCAAAATGTGTCACAGCGGGGCTGGCGGCCCCCCATATACAGCGAGTAAATGAAATCGAACAGTTTAACCAAAATGACTGTTTCTTAGGGAAAATGCTAGTGGCCCCCGTATAGCCGGAGTAAAAGGAACCAAAATCCAGCAGATTAACCAGAATATGAAATAAATAATAAATGAAAGTAATAATTCTAATAAACAACATAACACCTCCCCCTCTCCTCCCTGATTGGCTGATCTTTTAACTGATCATTTTAAATCTTATAACATTCTATAACTGGTGCAGGAATCAGGGGAGGGGACCCTATAAATTCCAGTTATTCCTCCCCAGTCGCATTTCGGATTTTTTCATATGCGAGACTGTAAATGATTCCTCTGAATTCGGGGGCCGCCGCTCGCCGTTTAGTTGATGTTTTTCCAGGTTAATGAAGTCTAAAGAGTGTTTTCTCGGAAACGCTTCACTTTTATGTAATTTAATATATTCTTCTTCTAAAAACTTAATTTGCCCAAAATGAACTTAAATTTCCTGCGAGAATCGGTGAAAGTGAAGCGCGGACGGGGACTTCCCCAAATAAACCGCATAATTAAAAACGAGGCGGCGGGGGGGGGGCCAAAGAACACGTTGGGCGACCCCCCCTTCACATTAAAGGAATTAGACGGCGTTTGCTCAGAAAATTCCGAGACGGAATAAATTTTTATTTAAGCAGAAAAGTGGAAAAAGCCGATTTATGTTCATTTTCCTTTTAACGGTTTATGCAAAAAAAAAAAAACGGGCTTAATATAGAATCTATTATATGATGTGCAGCCCCCTCCGTTACCTCCATTTGTGGGAGATTTTGGGTTTATTGATTAGTTTGTTTTTTTTAAATAGGATTAACGCCTATCTACCACCCTGTCAGCAAAGTGATAAAGATAAGTGGAACAGCCTCCCAGCGGAGGTGGTAGAGGGCAATACAGTGAGGGTATTATACATGCATGGGATAGACATACGGCTCCTGAATCTAAGACGAGACCAACGACTGATTAAAGTCTTTACAGCAGGAGAAACGGGCGACTAGACGGGGGCCGATCCGCCGGCAGGTTCTGGGTTTCCTTCCACTTCTCTGGTGTTGCTCATGTCTCTCCAGTAGTCGGGGCTTTCAGGATCTCCTGAGAGGTGCGCGGCCGGCGCGCGGTGACAGAGCCGGGGGCCGCAGACTTGGTTCGCGTTTCGGTTTAAAATGCTGAATATTTAGATTTCTCACCAAATTCTCTCCGTCTGCAGAGAGAGAAGCTGAAGGAGTGGCACCCGCCGGGCGGCTTCATCCTCGGACTCTGGGCCCTCATCCTCCTCATCTTCTTCCAAACGTACGGCCTGAAGCACATGAAGCACGTTCTTTAAATGCTCCGCGCCGCCGACCCCGCGAGACGCTCCGCACCGTGAGACCCCCGACCCCGCGAGACGCTCCGCACCGTGAGACCCCCGACCCCGCGAGACGCTCCGCACCGTGAGACCCCCGACCCCGCGAGACGCTCCGCACCGTGAGACCCCCGACCCCGCGAGACGCTCCGCACCGTGAGACCCCCGACCCCGCGAGACGCTCCGCACCGTGAGACCCCCGACACCACGAGAAGCTCCGCTGACCCCGCTCTCTGCACCGCTCTGGGGCGTTTGGGGCGTCTCAGATGTTCCGAAGCTGCTGTTTGTTGGAAACCAATGAGACGCGGAGAACGATAACGAGAGACAATAAAAATATTTAAGGCCGTTTCACGCGTTTTTAGGGAAATGTTTACAGCGAGAGATTCTCCAAACGAGTTTAACCCTTCGAGGGGACAAAATACATCAGCACGGAACCGGAGCAGCACTGAAAGGGTGAAAGTTCTAAAAGCCGCCTCGATCAGCACAACCACAAATAGAATTATTGATCGTGGCGCGGAGCGCGGCGCCTCGTACCGGCTGGGGGGGCGCTAATTATTCGCATGGAACCGGCGAGCGCTTAGAATGAGAAGCTGGAGCCGGAATCTCGGGGGGGGGGGGTTAATTTATTTATCGTTCATCAAACCAAAGAGTCGGCCGCATTTTTAGCCGTTTTATACGAGGTTATCGAGGGCCGATACCAAGGACGGGACCCTAAAGGGCAGGGGAGTCCTGGGAGCCGGCGCGGGGGCCGCTGTGTCGCTTCGTAGATCTGCTTTGATTTACTCCGGGAAGGGGCAGTCGTTCCGGTTAACGATCAGCCCCGTAATTACCGTTATCTGAACACCAATAACGTACGCAGCCGGCCGCGCGGAAAGGAAACGTTCCGTCTCTTTTTCTTTATGTAAGTAAGTTTTACTTTGCTGAGAGGGTGGTGGATAAGTGGAACAGCCTCCCAGCAGAAGTGGTAGAGGGTAATACAGCGAGGGGTTTTAAACATGCATGGGATAGGCTTCTGACAGCAGCGGTTAAACCCTTTAGCGCTGGACGAGATGAGCACAGGGTGACTGAAGTCTCCCCAGGAATCCATCAGTCCCCTCCCCCACTGTGTCCTCAGCCTCGGGGGGTCGCTGTTATATTTACACAAAGACCTGGAAGCGGATATTTGCTTTTATGTGCGATAAATGTCGCTCAGGGGGGCTACGGGATCCGGCAGCGGATAGTAAAGGGTGTGCGGAGCAAGGCCCCCCCGGTCTGTAGCCGCGCATGTAAGGTGTCCGCGTGTCTCCGACGTGTACATTAAGCGCGTGATGCCTCGTCTGCTTCAGAGGTTTGTTGGATGGGCGACAGATCATGCGGCGGGGTGACGGGGGTCGGGGGGGGTATAGAATATCTTATTAAACCGAAAACTACCGATCTTATTGAGATAACATTTGGGGGTTCATTAGAACCCCCAATGTAAAGGATGAAGGTACCTGGTTCCGACTGTGTGACCCCAAAAATTTACACCACCACCTACCTCAAGCCCCCTAATACCCCGACGTTACCCATCGAATCCCCCTTTCTCTTGTAAAAGACGTGTCTCGATATTCTTGGGACTCCCAAGCGGTCACTCGGCCCCCCCGGGCCGGGCATTAAACATTTGCCGCTGTAATTAATGACTGAAACCCGGCAGACTGCATTTAAAAAACCATAGAACGAGCAGCCGGATTTTCTTCCAAATATTGATTTTTACAATAAATTGAGTCTTTTTTCTTTATCGGTTGTTGGAATTTCTTGACTTTCATTCTTTGTAATATTCTCAGATTTTTCAATAATTTTTTTCTTTGGGTCATAGAATTTATTTATAAAGCTAAATACTTGTGGCCAAATCTCTGCAAATCAGGGGAATACACCCCAAAATAACAAACACCCCCCCCCGGGGATAGAGCCAGACCAGCTTGTATCGGCCCAAATCCATCTGGTTCCGGTATGTTCTGCGCTGCTCCAGAGAGTGCGGGGAGTAAAAAAAAAAGGGTTAAAAATGATCCCAATGGGGTTCGGCTCCTGATTGGGGTAATTTTGGTGTTTTTACTCGAAGTTTGGTCTGGTTTCATTTTAAAGACAATGGTGGGTGGAGCTTTTGGGACTGGTCCCGCCCCCTGCCTTTGTCCTCCATAGAATGTTACATAAAATGATACAAAAACATTCAACCCTCGTTGAACAGCACCTCTACCCCCATACCCCCCCACAAATCTACCCCGATACCCCCTACAAATCTACCCCGATACCCCCACAAATCTACCCCATATCCACCCACAAATCTACCCCATATCCCCCCCACAAATCTACCCCGATACCCCCACAAATCAACCCCATATCCCCCCCCCCACAAATCTACCCCATACCAGGAACCTCTAGGACTCGGTGCTGAAACCCTTTGGTTCTATCAGCTGCTGCTTCATTTTAGAAGCTCTGGTTTATAATCATTAATCGCGGCAGCGTTAACCCCTTGATGCCTGTCGCATTGTAATCAGGTGCTTCTCGGGTTCAGTAAGGCGCATTCTCTTGCTCCTCGCTGCCTACAGAACGATATAACGGAGGGCGACGCTCTGATCTAATTACCCGGTGCGAATGCAGTCAAAGAGCCCCCCGGGACCCGTCTCGGCTGTTACGATGCAAACAACGTGCGCGGTTACATGAAAAAGAAATGTTATGTCAGGGGAAGCCGTGATTACATGTGGATACATTTGCCGTGTAATAGACATGTCGCTGCGAACGAATCGAACCGGATGATTCGGGGCAGATGGTACCTATGGAGGTTGGAATCGCAGACCTTGTCGTCGGGATGTCTCTTCCTCGGCTTCCGGAACGGGGAATTTGGTAAAAAAAAACAACGTAATTTTGGTGATTTTTGAGTAATTAATCACAGCGAATACGGGTGTTAAAAAATCTGTATCATCGGAACAATAAACACAACCAATAAAACACTCATCGTAAAGCACGCCGATAACCGCGGCAACGTAAAAAAACGGCAATCTCTGGCCCGAGTCCCCAAATGTCGGAAAACGCCGGCTCTCGCGCTCGAGAGTCAGAAATCAGCGGAATCCGCCCCAAAAATCCCCAAAATACTGCAGGTTTTGGATGAACTCCTTGGTACGTTCTGTACGCCAAACCCTTGCGTATGATTGGCTCACGTAACGCCCCCCCCCCCTTCAAAACATCGGTTTCTGGATGGGACGATTTCCGGGACTCGATTCCGGTTTCCAGTCTGGTTGGAAGAAGAAAATATTAAAAGTCCGCGCCCAGTTGGCGAAGACGCGCTTCTCCGTTATAAAGCGGTGATGGCTCCCCTTGCGTCCCCGCTCATGCGCGATGTACATGCTGCACTCCTCCGCTCCCATCGGCTCGTAGTAATGATACGGAACCGACGTGTGGTTCGGGGCCCTACAGGGGAGGAAAAAATAAATAATAATAACACAAACTTACAACCGAACGACGGTTTTATGGGTTTTACAGAAATTCGAACATTTAAAAAAATGTGAAATATTTATACGTTTTATTAAAGGCAGAAATGAACATAAAAATCCGCGGTTTTATTTGATAAAAAGACGAAACTCCGAGGCCAGGTTTTATGGCGGCTTTCGGCGAATCTCGTTCGGATTAATGGTTTTTAGAAATGAACCTGTTGCCGCTGACGACGCGACTCGTTCGACGCGGAATAAAAAACCTTCGCTCGGCCCAGACACAAACATCACGGATTTGTCTTTCTGTAGCGACTGAAGACGAGCGGATCTGGGATGTTTTGGGTTTTTTTCCTTTTTTTCGGATAATAAATATTTATTGCGGCAGGAAAAAGGGTTTTATGACGGGAAATAAACGAGTTTCGTGTCGCATAAAGTCCGGGTCGTGATGCGGCTTTTGGGTTATTGATAGCGAAGGGAAACTGTGTGATGTAGAGGTGATTCTAACCAACGCTGCCTATTCACTAATCTCTCCCAGACCAGCCTCCCAGCAGAGGTGGTAGAGGGTAATACAGTGAGGGAATTTAAACATGCATAGGGTAGATCTATTGGTTTGGGTTCTCATCGTGTTGACCAAATGCTCTGAATTATTCAGCTTCCCCGTTTAAAAGCTTAAAACCCACAGAAATATTAAAAAAATCTCTTTCTGCAGCTATGGCAACAGAGGCTTTCCACCTATCGGTATCGTTTGAGTCCCCTGAATGTAAATCCTTTTGTATTTTTCTCAGGTGGATCAGAGCAATTTTAAAAGTATTAAAAGAGTATTTTTTTTTTTTATCATTCACATAAAAAGGGTCTATAACCTAAAACATTAAAGATTTTTTTGGCCCGCTCCAGTGATTGGAACGTTTCCCAGCGTGTCTCCAGCTGCACTCTGATTGGCTGTTAATTTTGAATTTTTTAACCCTATCCGTTGCAGGACTCGGATATCGAGTTCCACAGCCAGTTGGCTAAAAATATTATTTGACATTAAAACAGAAAGCTGATAAAAAGCGGAATTAGTATTTGGATAATTTTTTTTCACTAATTAATTTTTTTGCAGAAAAGTTGTGTTTTGGAGAATTTTCAAATCTTTTTATAAATTTTTTTTCTGAATTCCACGTCTTTTTATATTAACGCTAAATTCCAATATTATTTTCTATTTTTTTTCTCAAACTTTTAAATCCAATTAAGTTTTTTTGGGAGATAAATCCTCGTCTGACCCGGATAATAATGTTTTATTTTATTCATAATCCTGGCTCTTAAAATTCACGGCCAGTCGATGCCCGTTGATGGGTAGAGAACCGGCCAAAAGCCGCAACGAATTAACAGAGAATTGGACGTTCTACGCGGACCGGACCCAAAACGCTGGATTTTAATGAAGGAATAAATGCGCGGCTTCTGTCTCCCTCCCGAAATCCCCGCATAAAACGCAGGATTAAAAATGTGCATTTTTAAACAAAATTGGATTATTGCTTCTTGTGTCACTTCGACAGAAGCATGAAGTTCCGTGCCGCGCGAGGCTGGCCGAATCTGCATTAAATCGGTAATAAAGTTGGCAATTAAACTGAATTTAACCATTTTCCGCCCCCCCCATCCGCCATGCACAGCGCTGCTCTAGAACATAGAACAATTACTCTAGAATTTGGTTCATATATTGGAACAACTAAAATATGAAACGGAGCAAACAGGAGAGTTGGGTGATTGGGAAACCGCCCCCCAGTGTGGGGCATATCGGGGGGGGGCATGGCGAGGGGCCCTGTGGGTACGTGTCAGTGGAATCCGTTCTCCTTAAATTAATACTTCTGGCTGATAAAAGGTTTCACCCGTTTGGTTGCAAACATTAAGGAAACCAAATTTATAACGGGGTAAAATGAGCAAAATCTGCCCTGTTTGTGGTCTGGCTTTGCGGCCCGGGGTATGGGGTACGACCCTCTTCCCAGATATATAGTTTGTTTTTTTATGCCGGCCTTTCCCGTCCCGCGCCGGCCCTGAGAAGCGGCCCCTGTGGAGTGAAAGGAGATTTAAAGCGATTTACCGGCAGAAGTCGGGGGACACCATGCCGTAGACGTCTATCCGGTCACACAGCTCCAGGGCGATGGTCATCGTGAACCAGCCGGTGCTGAGCCAGGTGTTGGAAATCTTCCTGAAAACAAAGTAACGGAACCGGCCGTTAACGGGATCTCGCTGCCGGTTCTACGAACATTAGGAAGATCGCTTTATGGCCGACAGTCGACCCAAACCCTGTCACACAACGCCACACTCAGTCACACAACGCCACACTCTGTCGCACTCACACCCTGTCTCTATGTACCAAACCTCATCACACTCTGTAACACCTACCGCACCCATCTCACCTGCCGTGCCCCATCACACCTGAAACACCCATCACACCTGTCACACCCCATCACACCTTTCGCGCCCAGTCGCACCTCGCCACTCCTCATTAGATGTACTGCACCCAGCCCCACCTGCCGCACTCGGCCATCGCATGGTTAATAATACTCTCCTGAAGCGTCTGTATACGGTGAGGGATTTAAATACCGTAGGACCGGTGCCGGATTATCCAATCAGCAGGTGACCGGGTCCTGGAGCTCTAATGGATGCCTTTTGTACAGCGCTGAGGATTATGATAGCGCTATATAAATCTATAAATAAATCACCAGACAGAATTCTAGAACTTTGCGGTTTTCTGCGGCTCTTGTGAATCTGCGGACGCCCGGAACGTCCTCGGAATATTCCGGATGATAATAAAAACTTATTGAAGGATTTCATTGTTTGTTGAAATCCTTCAGATATTTTTGAGTTTATATTTTTTGTATTTTTGGTCTTTTATTCAATATATTTATTTACGGATCTATTAAGGGTTAATGTAATCTCAGTCTGCTAAATAAACAAACTGAGGCTTTATCCTACTGCGCTGTGCAAATAACGTAATTCCCCCCCAACATTAAAAAAAAGCTCTTTATCGGGGGTAATTTCATGGCGCTGGGGGGGGTCACTTAAATTATGGATGGGGCCGATCTGCCGGTTAGTTATCGGGGGCTTTTAGGGCTGTAGAACCCTGCGATCCCCTCATACCCAGCAAACATTCTGACCTCCTAGGAAAAAGTAGTATTGGGAGAGGAAAAGATGGGCTATGGGGAGCAAAGCAGGGACTGGATAAGTAACGTGGGGACAGGGGGTGGGTTTAGTACCTGTCTCTTCCGGTCTCTTTCTTGAAGAGTTCGTCAAACTGCAGCATTTTGTGCCGGGTGATTATTTGCACTTTGAGCCGTGGCAGGATTTTGTTGATCAGCTGCAGGTTGTTGTAGACGGGGCCTTTGCCGTCGCGCCTCATGTAGTTGCTCGGGCCCCAAAAGATGAAGACGGTCCCCTGGCTGGTGTTGAGCAGCTCGTGGCGGTTCCTGAGGATGCGCTGGATGCTGGAGTGGGCGATCACCCGGACGCTGGTCTTGTTGCCGACGTCCTGCGAGAAGCCGCGCGTGGGGGCATCGTTCATGCGGATCACGCACTCCGTCCGGTCGATCTTCTCCCCCAGCCGGCTCCCCAGTAGGTGTCCGGAGCTGGTCACCAGCGCGCAGCTCCTGCAGTGCATTCTCAACGGCTGCAAGAGGCGAAACGGTGAAAACACATCGTAAGACGTCACTGATGGCAAAGCCGGGGCCACGGGGGCCACACAGGCAACAGGCTGCCATCTGGGTGGCTAACATATAAGCATAATGACTTTCAGGATTTTTTTTACTAGTTATTCCATATGTGGCCATAGGGGGCCTTAATGAGCACTTCTTACAGGATCCTTCCTAAGCTCCTTCTATAGGCTGTGCACTGTGTTTGCTAACGTATCCTTTCCCGTGATCCCCGGCGCGAACGGCCAGCCTGCCGTGGTGTATATCGGAAATCACAGCATATTTAAAAATGACATCATAGACACGACATCAGCAATAATAGGAAAAAAATACATCATTGAAAATATATTTAGTGGAAATAAAGACTCCGCCCATTCCTGGGGTACAAAGAGTTAACGCATCTATCCAGCTGGGATCTCACCCAATAAATATAATTTAAAAAAAACTCTGTATTCTTATTAACAAATAAATAAATAAACTGGTTTTTTTACATTAATTTTTTTCCGGCGTTTTCACACCATTTTAGGATTGGTTTCAATGAGGTTTTACTTTCAAGGTGAGGGAATGAAGAGATCTCATTCACGGATTTTCCAAAAAATATTTCTGCATAGAAGGAAATGATTCGGGCCGGCGATCTGGGGAACGATAAACGCCTGTTTTTTAAAACATTTCCTTCGCTTTCTGCTGTTCCCGGCAATCAGACGCCATTCACAGCCTGTTACTGAACTTTAATCAAACTAAAGAACTCCTCGTTTATAATCATAGAGACCCAGAACCTGCCGGCAGATCGGCCCCCATCCGGCCCCCATCCGGCCCCCGTCTACTCGCCTGTTTCTCCTGCTGTAACGACTCAAACCTTAATCAGTCGTTGGTCTCGTCTTAGATTCAGGAGCCGTATGTCTATCCCATGCATGTTTAATACCCTCACTGTATTACCCTCTACCACCTCTGCTGAGAGGCTGTTCCGCTTATCTACCACCCTCTCAGTAAAGTAAAACAGGACAGAGCTTTCGTGTTCTTCTGAATTAAGCATCAATAAGTTTATGTGAAAATGAGACGAGCCGCGCTGTTAAACATCTCAGTGACCGGCCGGAGATCGGCGTTTTATTTTTTACACGTTAAGCCGATCGTGTTCTGGGTCTGAGCAGCTAGAAGGAAGATCCTGGCACCCGGATTACACCGATCTGTCCTACACCGATAAAAGTCCGGTGCGGGGAGACGGGATACGGCTATAACCAGAAGCCACCGACCGGAATAACAGCCAAGCCTGAAAATCAGCAAAGAGGACGTGCGCTCTAAAAGAGAGACTGCCGAGCCCTCTGGGGAAAGGTATCATGAGACGAGTGAATGCGTCGCTGCCGGTGGGCGCTTACCGTCGCCACTCTGTCACCCCGACTAACAAGTTATAAAACCAATCGGTGTCCGGCTGCCAGTCTGCTCGGAGTCCGGCCCTCGGAGACCAACGGAAAAGTCATTTTTAAGGCTTTATTGGCCTCGGCGCCCGGAATCCGACAGAACTTCAGTGCAGATAAAACTCTTTTTACGTTGATGTTTTATTTACTTTTTTCGGTTCTGCAATTTTTTCTCCCCGAATTCTTGTTTTAGTAAAACATTAAACGCTCCGGATTTCTGTGAATTTAGTTTATTGTCGGCTGTTATATAATAATAATAATAAATGTTTAATGGTTACTTTTATTACACAATTACTTATTGTTACATTTACTTAGTAAACCGACTTTAGGGTTATTTTAAAAAACGACAGAAAGAACAGCGAAGGCTGCGGGTAAAAAAAACCCAGAAAACAGAAAACACATAAAATGCAAAAAAATACAATTGGAAAAAGATTATTTCCTGTGATTTTCTGATGTTGGCTGACCAGACGATCGGCTAAACGGTCCTTGATGTGGTTGTTCCCCCTGGGCGGGGGGGTTGGTGTTACCCGGGGCGGGGGGTCCCGGGGGTCCCTGCGGCCGTCTGTACAGCGCTGTGTATTTCACTTTGCAGACCAGTCCTTATATCTCTAATATGAAGAGGATTTGGGGACGATGAGGCAGCTCCGGCACCTAATGCGGCTCCAAACCTCCAACCAGTGGCCCCAGATCTGCCGCTGGTGGCCCCAAACCTCCAGCCGGTGGCCCCAGATCTCCCGCCGGTGGCCGCACAACGCAGCACCCGACCCACCGCTCAATTGCTTTATATAAATATATTTCATTTCAGTTAAAACCCACAAACTCAGCTAAGGAAAGAACCGCCGAGGCGTTCAACGTCAGCCTGTTAAATATTTAAGGTTTTCACGAGCGACTCGGCGACGGCCCCCAAAATATAGGAAATATCCTGAGTCAGCTGAAAAACTAAACATTCTGGGGAGGAATAAAAGCCAAAAGATGCAAAGTACAGAGGCTGAGAATTCAGAGAAAACTCTCATAGATTTTTTCTGCAGAGCGGCGTCCGGTGCCCAGAATCCGCCTGGCTCCGCTCCCAACGCGCTTTTCGGCCCCCGATGAGGCCGGTCGGTGGATTGCAGATGAAATTAAATCAATTTTGATCGACTTAACATTGTTTCAAACTAAATGGGCCGTCAACATCTGCCGGGCGCCGCTCTGCCGATCTGGCCGTCACCGCAGAGCCGTTTCCCCTGAACCAGGAAAATTCTGGAACTATAACCCCCGGGGGACCGCGTGTAACGTTACCACGCAGGCGATGGGCCCCCGAGGGCCGAACCGTTATTTAAGCCGCCAAATCAGCTGCTAAGAGTGATAGCCCCCCTCGACCAGGAAGCCTCGTAACGCCCCCGGCGCCGCCCCTGCCGAGGATCCGCATCATCCAATGGGGAGGAGCCAGAACGAGGGTTCTGTGACACAAAGACAAGGGTTGTCATGGTAACCAGTGCTCCAGAATAGTAAACGTGGGACAAAGATACAAAGTTACCAGCTGAAGTTCTAGTTCTCCCAGGTAACAAAGCGAGCGTCTGGCGTCGTGCGCTGATTTATAACGGCCCCGCTCTAATTTCTCGAGTTATTTTATATCCTGTAAGTAAAAATTCATAATTCAACCTAAAGAGATAAACCACTGACTGCCTGCCAGCGAGAGAGAGAGGAAGCGATCATAACAGTCTACACTAGAGGCTTGGAATGTTTCCTTTCCGGAGAGAGTGGTAGATAAGTGGAACAGCCTCCCAGCCTAAGTGGCAGAGGGAATATATGCTGTTTTCATTCCCTCATACTCAGCAAACACTCTGACCACCTAGAAAAGAGGGGGCATCAGGGGGAGGAGAGGGGGCCGGAGAGTCCTAGCGGTCCTGTGTCCTTCTGCATTAACCGTCCAACTCTGTCTGTGTCAAACGAGGCATTAAATTCCTTCCCGCAATCACCAAACCGCGTTATTCCCGTAAATTAAGATCCGAGCCGCTATAATTAACTTCGAGCCGTCGCCGCCGGCAGCGCTCGCTAGCAGCTTCTCTGGCAACAATATTAATTGTTTCATAAAGTATCTGCGATGTGGAACCAAACCCGTCGCCCATCTTCTCCGTTCCATTTAGTGAGATAGGACGCCATTTAATATTTGTTGGGGGTTTTTTTTCCCTGGGAAATAAAGATAATAACAGATCTGAGATTTACTTTTTTTGACGGTAAAATATTTCACCCTCTTAATCAGCCTCCAAGGTTTTTTGTCTTAAAGGCACAAGCTGGAGGGAAACATTAGGGCAGGTACCGCGGCTGCCGGGGGTTTCTTCCGGTCGGCGACTAACAACGACCGACGATGATAAATAATTTATCAGCTTCCTGCACAGATTATTCACAATCTGGGGAAAAACGGCTTTGTGATAAATAAAATTTTTAAAAAAGCATTAAAAAATTAAATGTATTTTAACTGTAAATAAAGTTCCTTTATTTCAGTTGCTTTTTTTCTTGTCACCATAGCAACCACGGGAAGTTTGTAAAGTTTAACTCAATAACGCAGAACTAAACTGGGCTTAAACCAAGGAAATGAACCGTTTCCTTAAAGTTTTGGATGCTAATTGGATTTGCGTTACCTCGAAAAGTTTAATCAAATAAAAGCAACTCAGGACTGTTTCTAATTTCTACGGCAATAACCAATCAGCGCCCGCGTTTGTGTCACATGACAAGCGTTCCGGGGAAAAACTATGTATGAAGAAACATATTACATGGTTAAAGAATCGTTTCTGAGATGGCTTCTAAGAGTTGGTGGAACATCAGCTTTAAACGCCAGAATGCCAGGTATTTAAAGGGAGGCAGCTTATTGGTCAATTTTTCTCGTGGCCCCCCAAATAATGACAAATATAGTACGGGCGACGCATATAAAGAATTCTATTCAAAGAACCCCAAAATATAAATCACACTGACGATCGGTCCGCGTTCTTCCAAATCCGATGACTTTCCCTTGCAGGGATTTTTAGATTCTTGGATGTTTGAGTTTTTGGTCCAATTTGTTGAATTTTAACAACCTGCAGAAGAATTACCATCCCTGCCGGATCACTCGCCCCCGATCCCCCCCCCCACACCCCCCCGTGTTACCCGTGGGCGGAATTCGTTTGTTCGCCTGTAACGGGTCATTTATTTTTCTCTGTTTATCAAAGCGTTGCAGTTAATTTGAACTTTGTTGTCTTAATGAAATTCTTCCGCCCCGGCGCCGCCACAATGTCACAGCACAAACCCCAATTAATTTCCCGAAATTTACCGCTCCGAACGCTGGTTAAAGCGGCATAAAATATAACAAAATTAAGACATTTTTTGTCTCCAATAAACCTGTAAATCTCCGTAATTAAATTTATTTATTTATTTTTAAAGATTTTTCATTTCTATTTCGGCCCCTGCGGGAGTCAATCTCATCCGGTTTAGGGGTGGGAAGGGGACGCCCAGCTGAGGAAGTAGATGGATCTTGGTGGGGACGCCCAGCTGAGGAAGTAGATGGATCGCGGGGGGGACGCCCAGCTGAGGAAGTAGATGGATCTTGGCGGAGACGCCCAGCTGAGGAAGTAGATGGATCTCGGCGGGGACGCCCAGCTGAGGAAGTAGATGGATCTCGGCGGGGACGCCCAGCTGAGGAAGTAGATGGATCGCGGGGGGGACGCCCAGCTGAGGAAGTAGATGGATCTTGGCGGAGACGCCCAGCTGAGGAAGTAGATGGATCTCGGCGGGGACGCCCAGCTGAGGAAGTAGATGGATCTCGGCGGGGACGCCCAGCTGAGGAAGTAGATGGATCTCGGCGGGGACGCCCAGCTGAGGAAGTAGATGGATCGCGGCGGGAAGGGGATTTTCGTAACTTTAAAGCATCTCGTTCATCAAACTTCTCATAGAGAAGAGAAATTTCCTAAACTAAAACAAATCACATGAAAAATAATTTAGTTTTTAAAATATCAGTATTTGTCAAAAATAGGTATTCTACAAAAAAAAAACAAACCCCATGATAATTAACTCTTTCGGGGGCTGCGGAGACGACCGTGCGGCTTCCTGTAACAGACGGCATTTTCTGGAGGATTTGCCCCCGCCGCCCCCCGAATTCCCCCGTGACGCCAACGAGCGCTTTTTGCACAAATTGCTTGTGACAAGGAAATGAGTATCCGGAATCGGCGCCCTTAACTTCCCGCTTAGATAGAGGCAGCCATCGTTCCTCTCGCTGACAGATCCTTTGGAGACCCGGCGGGTTACAAATTCACTTTATTTCTGAGAAACGGCGAAAAAAAGAGAAAAAAAAAAACCTTCCGGGAAACATCAGTTATTTCGAGATCAGAATCCTTGGATTATCTGAAATTCTGACAGTTGGCGAACCTCAAGACGACCTTGAAAAACTAATTTACGGCTGCAAAGTTTGGGGGTCGCTCCGGGGGGAGGGGGGGTCCGCTCCGCCGTTGCTATGGTAAGCATTTCTCGCGGATACTGGAATTGAACGCCGCGTCGGCGCTGCAGCAGAGAGGTCACGGCGTGACACGGGACGTCAGGAGTAATGGAGTCTGACGGTCCGACGGCTCCGATCGCCCGCCGTATAAAAGCCGCAGCGAGACGACGCGATTATCAGACTTCCCTGAAATAAAATTCACCAAAAAAATAAAAAAATCCTCTGAAAAAGAGAACAAAAACTCAGCCAGGAGCGGAAAATATTACAAGAAATATTAAACGTTTCATTAAAGGGAAAAAACGTCAGCGTCGGAGCCGTCAGGGTCACTCAATGAATTTATTAAAGCCGCCTCGGCTGCCGATCTGCGGGATCGCTTCATTTAAACGTTTACAATACGGATCCTTCCGGCGTTTTCTGACCGATTCCCTGTCCTGAAAAACTCTCTCCCTTCTCCTCCTGCCTCCACCAATCAGCAACAATCAGCAACCCGAGAACCGGGGGGAGAGACAGGAAGTGGAGACGGCCGTTACCATGGGATACGCGTGGGGGGGGGTGCACAGGGAAGTCATGGAGTTTTTAATGTTTTCACGTTCTTAGAGTGGTCTGTTAATTTGCAGTTTAGTGAATAAAGCTCAGAGGAAAACACAGCATGTTAAATACCCCCAACCCCTCCCCCAATTAATTAGGTATGTGGTATTAAAGGGCCGGGGGGGGGGGGTTTATAGGGGTCCTTCTGATGTAAAGTATTTCAAAATTTAACATTGATTTATAAATTCTGGGGCCAAAGTCGTAAGCGCGAAGCAATCACCATGGAAACCAGCCGACCGTTGCACGTTTTGCTCCAGAATTGCTCTCTGAACATACGGCCCTGCGTTCTGTGATTGATAACGCGCAATAAACGTTTTATTTCCTCTATTATGGGAGATTGAGAGGATTTCGGAGTAAAATAAATCGCGGCGAATGCCGATCATCGCGTCCGGTAATTATACATTCCCACCATCTTTATGACATAACGGCGGCGTCCGGAGCTTTATGTACCAACGGCCCGCGTTAATACCATCCATCAGGACGTCGGGCCCGCCGCCACCGCTGAAACGAGGATTATGAGGACATTTGGCTGCAGAGCTGGCGCTCGGGTGATGGTCCAGCATGCAGCTTTTTTTTTTAATTATTATTATTTTTATTATTTTTAATTTTTATGTTTTTATCATTTTTTTTGTACGGCTCATTCTGTGCGTCCGCATAACTCCCCTGATCCACCCCCTGACCGCTGAGCTACACCACCCATGACTCTAAGCCAGCGAGAGACCATGCGCACGCCGACTGTGGATTGTGGGGATTGAAGTCGGAGAATGAACGCGCGGCGCATACGTTTTCCATCTCGCTCTGATGACCTCAGTAACGCCCATCGCTACCGGCGCAGGTCGCCCCAACTCCTCTGCGGTGAAAAAAGTTATTTACTAAAAAACACTGTGGGATGCGATGGCACTAAAAAAATAAATCAATTAATGGGTTAATCGGTAACCTGGTCAGTACTTAGTGCCGCTCTATGGCGACTGACGTTCGCGCTTCCTGATAGGTCAGCCTCTGCGGGGAGCGGATTCCACATCTTCGCGGCTCTTACTGTAATTAACCCTTTTCGTTGCTTTCACTGAAGATTCTCGGCGCCCCGTTCTCTCCGCAGTCCAATTAACGAGCGGGTCATCGGGGTATCGCCCCCCGTATGTATTTGTATTATGACATCATACCCCCTCCAAGACCCCTCCAGCCCATCATCTTCTTCAGTAAAGTAACTGTTTCTCGGGGGCCGCCAGGGGCCGGGGTGATATTCTGCAGGAGGTAATATTTGCGCGGGGGGGTGAGCTCTCGCCGCGAGATTTATGCTGTCATTTAATTCAATGCGCGTCATTAAAGAGAGGGGGAAAGAGAGCGTCCGCGCTCTGTAATCAAATCCCCGCCACGCAGCCAATAAATTACCGCCATCACGAGCGAGCGAACGGCAGCGACGGCGACTATCGAGCGGATTTCCCGCTCAGAGGGGCCAGAGCAGAGTGCACCGCGGGTCGGGCCATACTGCGCCGCTGCATGAAGGAGTGATATAATCTAATAGGAAATGCATTATGTTTTCATAATAAGCATCCTGATCGTACGCCGCATCGCAGAACATAAACTACAACGCCCACAATGCTCAGCCGCAAAGCTGCCGCTCGAGGTGGCCCCTGCGACCGAGGAACACTAATTACCAATAAAGCGTTAGCGATAGATAGACGCGGACACTTTGTAAGGGTGGGGGAGGGGAGAGAATTCAGGACACGGATAATGCTGGATCTGCCGCAGACTGCCACCGACCTCAGAACAAAAACATAAGAAGCCCCTGCTGCAGGTAATTCAAATTCTCGGGGCCCTTGCATTTTTATTATAGGGGCCACAGTACGTATTAATCAGAACTTTATAGATGTTGCTCTGTGACAGGGCCAGGCTAGCTGGCTCAGGTGTCATATGAAGTTTAGCCGGGTCACGGAGCACTTTTGTGTCCGGTTCTGTATACCGTGACCCGGTAATATATTATATTGTGTTTATTGTGTAACCGGCCCAGAGACTGATGTGGATTCAGCCCCAGCCTTCAAAGAGACGATCCTATAATCTGGCTCAGTTCCCGGTGACACATTTTAATCACCGCCGTCACTTGCTCCGATGTAGCCCCTCCTGGGTACAGGGATAGGTGCCATAGAATGTTCTTTTGTAGAGCACTCAGTCCGAGGCTCTCCTCTGGGGCATCCTGGTGCCGATCCATCTCTCTGCAGTCCGCAATCAGAGTAGCCTTTCCTTTGCTACAAACCTCCAGGAGCTCTCTCGGTGTCTCTCGTCTGCAATCCCAGTTGGTGGTTTGGATTTCACCCAAGTCGTGGGATTCTTCCCACCGCTGCCACCAATGTTACAGGGTCACCGTACCCAAGGCTGGGTCCCCCTGTTTGAGGGCTGAGGAATCACCAGTCAGTCCCTCATACGGATCGCACTCAGCTATCCCCGGATCATCCAGACCACCATTCGTAGCAAACCAAGAAGAACTCTCTTTATTACAAACACACAGAACTTATATACAATCTCAATGCAATGTGTACCGAACCCAACCCCCAATCCCATCACTCACATCCCATCACAAATCCCATCAGTATACAGGGGATGTATCAGGTGAGGGGATTACAGAATACAATGGGTTCCCCCACCTGTGTTATCCCCCCTGTAGTGCGGGGGCCGTCTGGGCAGACAGGGCTGTGTTGGCTGATTAAGAGCCCCAGCCAGATTATAGGATCGTCTCTTTGAAGGCTGGAGCTGCAGCCACATCAGTCTCTGGGCCGGTTACACAATAAACACAATATAATATATTACCGGGTCACGGTATACAGAACCGGACACAAAAGTGCTCCGTGACCCGGCTAAACTTCATATGACACATGAGCCAGCTAGCCTGGCCCTGTCACAGAGGGATAACCAGTTAACCCCTCGCAGTCTCTGAAGCTCTCGCGGGGGAAACCCCATCGCAGCTGTAACACGGATGTAATAATAACAACAAAGATAAACAATAAAAAGCAGTCTCACGACAACACGGATATCGGTGCCGCCACGGCTGGGATGTCTCTCCAGACTAACGCTATACAGACACTACTGTCGCTGGGTGGCCTCTCCCTGCCGGACGACTCTTTAGTCATTTTCTGAGTTCCATATGAAGCTTCAGATAATAAAAGACTTTGAAATTCTACGAACTTAGAGAGAGAGACAGACAGCAAGCGACAGAGAGAGAGAGAGACAGCAAGAGAGAGAGAGAGAGAGAGACAGCGAGAGAGACAGCGAGAGAGAGAGAGAGAGAGACAGCGAGAGAGAGAGAGAGAGAGAGACAGCGAGAGAGAGAGAGACAGCGAGAGAGAGAGAGACAGCGAGAGAGAGAGAGACAGCGAGAGAGAGAGACAGCGAGAGAGAGAGAGAGACAGCGAGAGACAGCGAGAGAGAGAGAGAGAGACAGCGAGAGAGAGAGAGACAGCGAGAGAGAGAGAGAGACAGCGAGAGAGAGACAGCGAGAGAGAGAGAGACAGCGAGAGAGAGAGAGACAGCGAGAGAGAGAGAGACAGCGAGAGAGAGAGACAGCGAGAGAGAGACAGCGAGAGAGAGAGAGAGCGAGAGAGAGAGAGAGCGAGAGAGAGAGACAGCGAGAGAGAGAGAGAGCGAGAGAGAGAGAGAGAGAGAGACAGCGAGAGAGAGAGAGACAGCGAGAGAGAGAGATGATAAAGGGATAGATAACAGAGACTCAGTAAGAGATATATATATAGACAGACAGACAGACAGGTTCTGTAAGCGGTTCTGCAGCGAGCATTTGGGGCATTTCCCCGGCAGCCCCGCAGCAAGAAAAATGGGCAGTCTAAGGGTTAAAGTCTAGTAACACTCACAGCCGTGGCAGAGATACCCCTGGCCAGCGCCCCCCGGCTGGGCTAACAGTCCCTGCGTGTCAGGGGTAAAATCAGCATTATCATAAAAGCCCCGTCCGGGCAGAGCTGCCCCCCCGAGGGGCATTAATCACACAGGCGCGGTCTCGCCTCCAGTCACACCTCCTCGCCACACAAAGACTTCTTCACTTACCTTGTGGTCCGAGACGCTGATATACCCCTCCAGGACCGGCTCTGGGGCAGACTCCTTGGCGCTGCCCCCGCCGTGGGCTCCTTGCAGGGGGCGCTGCTCCTTCACGCTGCTCATACTGCTGTACATTATCACCAGGCTGGTGCACATGGTACTGAGCGCCAAGAACACTGCCAGGCCGTGGCGCTGTACAAAGAGAGAGCACAGTCACCACCGCAGTCCAACTCCTACAACACTCAGGCAGCCGGGGTGGCAGGCAGCATATTGTCTACCAGCTGGGCACTCCGGGCATCAGAGAATTAGGACACATGACCCCAGGGCACAGCTCACACCCCTCCAGGGGAAGATACCCCACCTGGGAGGGGGGGCTGGTGCAGAACTACATACCCCAAGTGCAAGTAGGAGATTTACTGCCCCTATCATGCTGGACAGGTTGGGTGTATGAGACGGGTCAGTATCTGGGTCATCGGAACACCCAAAAACTACGTCACCGCGTGTCAGTACACGGTCAGACTACCTCTTTACACTATGCTTGCTAGCAGCACCTGGTCAGACTATCTCCTAGGACCACACCAGGTGGCAGTGGATGGTCAGACTACCCCTTAGGACCACCCCAGGTGGCAGTGGATGGTCAGACTACCTCCTAGAACCACATCCAGCAGCGTTGTATGGTCAGACTACCCTCTAAGACCTCACTGGGTAACAGTGCATGGTCACACTACCCCCTAGGACCACACCAGGGGCAATTAGCTTCACCCTCAGCCACCCCCATTTCTCGCCGTACCCCGCAGGCTGCTGCAGCCCCCACCCCATGCCAGGCAGATGCCTCTCGGTGGCAGGTGTTACCCGGGTGCGGATCCCCTCCCTGCCCCCGACTCACCAGCAGCGCCTTCATCTTGTGCGTCTCCCCGGAGGCAGCCCGCAGGTACCCGGCACTGCTCTACGCGCGGCTCCCCTGGCACGCCGCCCCTGCCATGCCCTGCAGGGGGTAGTGGGCTGGCGGCAGAGGGTGCGGGAGTCGGTGACTGAGCCGCCGCACCAGACACGATTACCGGACCGAGCGTGTCTGACTCCGGCTGCCAGCCGGTACCCGCCGGGTCCTAGCGCCGCCGGCTCGAGGGCGTGCGGGAGGCTCAGCGGCGCAGGGGTTAACCGGGCTCTCTGCGTACAATGGATACAATGTAACGGCAACGAGGAAATCGCAGCGCTTTAAGGGTTAAAAGAGGGCGGGGCTCGGGATTTACCAAAACGCGGCAGATGAGACAACAATACGTCATTTACCGAGGGTGATTTATCAGGTATGTAAGGGGTTAACTCTGTACCGGGAACCCCGACTACAGCCCACACGGTGCTGCATTAACGGAGAATTATCTGTAATATTTTATTTGGCGGAAGGCGGGGAATGGGTTAATATCCAAATACAACGAAAACTCTGAAAAACGATAATAAGGGAACATTTAACGACAGGGAGCCGGTGCTCTGCAATGAAAGGGTTAAACCAAAAAGACTTTAAAAAATAATTCTTTGCTTAAAAAAAGAGTTTCTGTCATTTAAAGAGACGCCCTCGGAAAATCCACATCATGAGGCGCAAGGGCCAGCGGCGGGGATTATCAGCAATATTATTTATATAGCGCCGTCATATTCCCCAGAGATGTACAACGGGGTTTGGTTAACCGTAAGGACCGTCTCAATATGGAGACCTTCGGGGCCGGCCCAAGACCATGTGCTGCCTGCCACGCCCAACCAAACCACGCCCAACCCCACATGTACCTAGACACACACACGCTAACATACACGGATACACGCAGACAGACACATGCTACTCAATCACCCGTCTTCAGCTCGCCTTACGTGCATAGTGGGGTCACACGGGGACGTAACCCCCACCTCCTCCCCACCCCCTTGAAACTAGGGGTATAGAGAGGTACCTCGGGGTATCAGGACTCGGAAATTAACCCTTTACCCCGACTTGTGAGGCGTGCTGTTGGCCCGTTGGGATCTCCCCGTGCTAATTGCTGCTGTCTGGGTTCCATGTAAGGGCCGGCTCTGGACACCCTCACTAAATGTGTTTCTGCATCAAAATGACCAAAAAAAGATCAGATTTCCTACTGTGAAGAAAAGTGAAGCCGACATAAATTCCGATAGAAATGTCCCCAAAATGTGTGAGCGGCCCCCGAGGACCAGGTGACGGACGCTACAACTTTACAGAAAATAAAAGTGATTCAGGAATGTTTGGAAAGTGGCTTTATCACCATAGCAACCAATGGAATGTTCCTGCTGATTGGATCAGACACTTGGTTGCCATGGTGATAAGGCTACCTTCTAATTGCACACTTTGCCCTATAATAACCCCTGATTCAGATCGCTAATGACCCCGTGGTGTATCTACCCCCCGGCGATTGCCCCAACCCAGGGCGGCAGCACCAGCCACCCCCCCGCGCCATCATCATTAATACCGAGTGCTAGGCTATGACATCATATCCTAGAGATTCGTGGCCCTCAGGGACGGGCAGCGCCACGCGCAGCTCTCCACGGCGTCCGTCATCTCCGTCTCACCAGCCCCCTGACCGGAAGAACCCCCTTAAATATCCGCACACAACGTGTTTTGGGGTCAAACCAAGGACATCACAACAATCCGTGGGGACGACCCAAAACACGGGCCGGGGGGATTCACGCGGATTACGCAATAATGGATTCTTTTTTGCCGGATCTCGTGCGAAACGTTGCATTTATTTGCGTTAAACTCTGCGGTTCCCCCATGAGGTCGCTTCGTTACTGGAGCAAAGCTGGAAACGCGGAGCAGTCGCCGGGGCAACCAGTGGAACGTTCTGCCCGCTTCCCCTAGAGATTTTTGCTCCGGAATGTTGCTTTATAAATGTCGCTTTTTGATGAATCCGATGTATCCGTTTTCCGCCGGACCTCAAGCGCCTGGAATGTTCTAGAAGTTCTGTCCTTGCGATAAGTCGGGTTACTGACCTTGGTGTATGACGGAATTTGGTGAAATTGGTGAAATGTTATATAAAACGCAGGAAATCAGGACTCGATGGCCCCTCACACCGTCTGCGAGAAACAAACCCCCGAATCTGCATTCAGAAAACGAGGCACAAATTTCACAAAACGATCATCCAACTGAAAGCAGAAACCCCGACAAACGAAAAGCAAACGAGCCGCGCGGCAGAGACGAGTCTGAGCCAGACAATAAGACTGAGGAACACGGGACGCGCTGGGTCCGGATATCACCTTCCAAGGCCGTGGCCGTGTTATTATTACATGAGCGACCTTCTGTGTTCTAGTATTATGAATCAGCAGGAACATTGCATGAAACTTTGTACAACACTTTTAAGATACTAATTTTACTTTACTGAGAGGGTGGTAGATAAGTGGAACAGCCTCCCAGCAGAAGTGGTAGAGGGTAATACAGTGAGGGTATTAAACATGCATGGGATAGACATACGGCTCCTGAATCTAAGACGAGACCAACGACTGATTAAGGTTTGAGTCTTTACAGCAGGAGAAACGGGCGACTAGACGGGGGCCGGATGGGGCCGATCTGCCGGCAGGTTCTGGGTTTAACTCCGCTTTGCACATACACGCATACACATCTAGAAACACACATACATGTAAACACATACACTCACATACATAATACACGCACAGTGTCATGAAACACGCTGATAAAATGTTCTTTTTTTGCCATTAAGTGATTCCGGTTTCTGATCTAATTTCATAAAAATCCTCGTCTTTTTTTGTCACTGAGGATCAGAGACGAAAATCATTAAACCCCCGTAGGGGCCACTAACTAAATGTGGAGATCTCCCGGCACCGCCGCCGGGCTGAGGTGGCTTAACGGCTAATGTGTTTTTTTCTTCAAATCTGAAAATCACTCCTTTTATGTATTTTATAATGTAAGGGGTCGGGGTGCCTGTTTGCCGGCCCCTGCCACGCGCCCCATCCCGACGGGGTACCCCGGCACGGAATCCCCTCCGAGGGCAATGACTTTCGGAGAGGAACGTGCGCATGTATTTTTTACGGATATTTTAGGGTTAAAATCGTCTCCAGAAGACGAGGATGAAAAGAAAGCCAGGAACGTGGCGGAGGGAGATCCTTTTTCATTCGGCGGCTGCAGTTGACACAGAAATTAGTGGCACAAAGCGAGAGCCGACGTATCGCCTCGGCAGCCGCTACGGAGCACGGAGTCACAAGCCGGCGGCCAGCGAGCTGCCGGGAGCCGCCACGTCTCGGGGGGGGGGGGGGCAACAATATTTATGGTGCTGCAAAACGGCTTGTTGTTGAACATCTGTTTCCCAATATGGCTGACCAAACGCCACGCATTTCTAACCTTAAGGGCGACATCTCACCCGCCAGTCACTCCTTCCCGAGACAGCAGAGACCTCGGGGCGCCTAAAGGGACAGCCACAAAAAAAAGACGAGAGAACAGCCCCCCGGCTTATTTCATACGACTCTTCAAATATCCAAGTTTTCATCATATAGATCCCATCACAGCGACTCAGCCGAATAACGGTCGTTATGGAAACCGTGACTTGTCAGAAAGTAAAAAGATATTCTGAATGAAATCACCTGTATTCAAGCAGGCATTGCAGCTGTGATAAAGAAGGGAGAAAAGCACCAATCAGGATGCTCAGATATCATTAAATCAGAGGAGAATATGGGGTCGGCTTCAGACTGTGTGACCCGGAGAATCTGCCCCATTCACCCTGACACTGGGGTAAAAACCAAGAGAATCTGCCCTGTTCAGCCTGAGACGGGGCAAAAAAAACCCACAAGAATCTGCCCTTTCATTGTGAGACTCAGAGACTGGGGTAAAAACCCTGAGAATCTGCCCCATTCACCCTGACACTTGGGTAAAAACCATGAGAATCTGCCCGTTCACTCTGGAAACAGGAAATGCACTCAGTTGATAAGTGAGGAAAAACGAGGGGCGGAGCATAAAAAGTAAAAATGGCTGCCGACATGCAACAATTACAAACAGATAAAACATTGAAATAAACCACCGAGAGCTAAAGTAACAACCGCCACGGAGCCGCACAGAACGGGGTCTTTAATACGCTCTCTATAAGGTGTTTTACAGGCATCATTCCTTTCGTGCGTTTCGGGGGATTTGTCCTGATTACGCCGTTCCGCTAATGCCTTTCCACTTCATTTTAATCAGTTGATATCCGAGCTCTAAGACAAATATTCGAACGCACCTTGATTGCCTCATTAGACGGGGAATTATGCAAATCTCATCCCGGACAAGAGGGATATTTAACGAGCGTTAGCTCAACGCGCAGAAGAGCAAATTGTTCAGAATTCTCACGTTTTCCAAGTAAATTATATATATTTTTAGTATTTTTGTTCTCCTATGAGGTGAGAATTTCACTTGTTTTTGGTTGAATTTTAGTGTTAGAGTCCACTAAATTTACTAAACTTCGGTGTTAATGATCGCTAAGGGCCAGGATCTCGAAATCCACGCAATTTACACTTAATTTGTATTATTTACCTCAATCAACAATTCCCAAATGGGCAGAGAGGGGCAGGGGGGTAGTTTAAAGATGTTCTTGGGCAAGAGGCGACACTTGACCCCCCCCCCCTTGGAAATTCTGGCTAGTAGAGACTCTGAGTTACGAAAGTCTATGGAGGGACGGACTTCATTAGCATCGCCATAAAGCATCAGCTCAGTGTGGGGTTTGAGCCGGGAAAGTCACCCAAAATATCACATGACTGACAGCACCGGCGGCTCCAGGACTGCAGATAAAGGGAGATTATTGGAACAAAATGAGATAAAAGCAGACATTACTGTATACAGTGCTGGGGGGTATATTACTGTATACAGTGCTGGGGGGTTATATTACTGTATACAGCGCTGGGGGGTATATTGCTGTATACAGTGCTGGGGGTTATATTACTGTATACAGCGCTGGGGGGTTATATTACTGTATACAGCGCTGGGGGGTATATTACTGTATACAGTGCTGGGGTTATATTACTGTATACAGCGCTGGGGGTTATATTACTGTATACAGCGCTGGGTGTTATATTACTGTATACAGCGCTGGGGGTTATATTACTGTATACAGCGCTGGGGGGTTATATTACTGTATACAGCGCTGGGGGGTTATATTACTGTATACAGTGCTGGGGGGGTTATATTACTGTATACAGCACTGGGTGTTATATTACTGTATACAGCGCTGGGGGGTTATATTACTGTATACAGCGCTGGGGGGTTATATTACTGTATACAGCGCTGGAGGTTATATTACTGTATACAGCGCTGGGGGTTATATTACTGTATACAGTGCTGGGGGGTTATATTACTGTATACAGCGCTGGGGGTTATATTACTGTATACAGTGCTGGGGGGTTATATTACTGTATACAGCGCTGGGGGTTATATTACTGTATACAGCGCTGGGGGGTTATATTACTGTATACAGCGCTGGGGGGTTATATTACTGTATACAGCGCTGGGGGGTTATATTACTGTATACAGCGCTGGGGAATTGTTAGTGAATAGACTGTTTGTGGATAATGTGGGTGACGTCTTTTAGAGATCTTTTCTCATAATAAGAAAATAATTCATTATGTAATTAATGATGATGTTAAAGGGTTAATGAGATAATGGCTTATTTTTTTATTCTCTCTTTATTTGGCAATAAATGTATTTTCAACTATGGAATTCTGAAGGAAGCACAACTCCCATAACACTCAGCCGCACACATGGTATGTAATTGAAGGTAAAATATTAATTATAACTCGGAATTTGTTTCGTATTTCTCGATAACGGGACGTTTGTTTCCGGCAGACGGTTTTAGTAGCCGTTGCTTAGCAATTATCATTAATTATTGGCCACATCTGTGCGCCGAACGTATTAGAAAGAACCCCGCCGGGCCGGCGAATCGTCTCCGTCCCGACTCCCCGCGGGAAACAAGAAGAAATGTCATTAGCGGCCCCCGGGACGCGGAAATCGCCAGCATTCGATAAATACGTGATTTCTCTGAAAACCCACATTTTTACGAGTGATGATATCGATGCCCACGGGGGCCAGCATGGACAGGCTGCTCCCTGACTGGGATCCTGAGTAGGGCCAGGCTTTGGCGCTGGTTTGGGTAGGTTGGGGGAGGGGTTTAGGGGGGTAGTTATTTAAGGGGTTGTGACACGAGGCTGAGGGGCATTTTGTAGCCCCCTTACCCGGTGTCGTTCCTCCCTCCGGGTTTGTTGTGTTATGTTGGGGTATTCCTGCTGTCACAGCGAGGGGGGGTGAATGCTCTGGGGGGGAGGTTCTGCGGGGGGTCCCGGTCGGTGGTGCCGGGAGCCTCAGGTTTGGGGGTCTTGTCCGTCCCATGTGTGGCTTTATGTTTTTGTTTATTATTTACGTTTATTGATGTTATTTATTATATTTATGTGTTTGGTTTGGGGGTCTTTGCTCTGGTAACGCAGCGAGGGGTCCGGCCTAAGGCTGCGCGGCAACGACTTGGTTAATAAATAAAACTGGCTGCGGCCTTTTCAACCCAAGTTTCCGGCGTCTGTTGTTACGGGGTTAATGGGAGATTGGGTGGGGGGTCCGGCCCGGAGATCGAGGGGGGCTTCAGTCATTGGAATCCATTCAGGTTCTTGAATCAAAGAAAGAAATAAAATAAAAAATTAAACTGAGAAATTTACCAAATTCCATCAGTTTTTTTAACACGATGACAGAGAACCTCCTGCGATTCCTTCTGCTTTTAGCAATTTTTGCTGGATTTTCTCCCAGTTACATAAAGAAAATGATGCCCCCCCCGCAAGCTTTTTTAGGGGCTCCCCCTTTCTGCGCATGGATCGTGTTTTCGGGGGGCGCCCCATCTGGAAAACAACTAACATCGGCTACAGCTGCTGCTTATCTGGGGAAAAAAGCATTTATCTATTTTATAGAACCCACCGGCAGATCGGCCCCAACCGGCCCCCATCTAGTCGCCCGTTTCTCCTGCTGTAACGACTCAAACCTTAATCAGTCGTTGGTCTCGTCTTAGATTCAGGAGCCGTATGTCTATCCCATGCATGTTTAATCCCCTCACTGTATTACCCTCTACCACTTCTGCTGGGAGGCTGTTCCACTCATCTACCATACAAGAAAGTTATATAGAGGAAGGGTCACAGCTGGATCTCTGCCGAAGGTAATAACCTTGTGATTCCTGCTTCTGCTGCTTCTCTCGAGGGGGGGGGGGGGGCACGTCTGTTTATACGGTTATTTTTGTAACATAACAACTGTATTCCCCGGCGGTCGGTTGTCGGCACAGAAAACGATAACGTCTCGTCTTATTTATCAGGAGACCGAAGAGCCGTAAAGCCGTTTATCTTTTCTTTCTGGGGACCGAGCGGCGGCCACGCGGGAATCATCCTGATAAAAACGCATCGTATCTGTGATAAAGGTGGGAGCTCCGGGATCTAGAAGAAGACAGGAATATTATTATTATTGATTGTTTTATATATCGCCGTCATACTCCGCAGCGCTGTACAATGTGTTATTATTATTTATATATCGCCGTCATACTCCACAGCGCTGTACAATGTATTATTATTGATTGTTTTATATAGCGCTGTCATACTCCGCAGCGCTGTACAAAGTATTGTTATTGATTGTTTTATATATCGCCGTCATACTCCGCAGCGCTGTACAATGTGTTATTATTATTTATATATCGCCGTCATACTCCACAGCGCTGTACAATGTATTATTATTGATTGTTTTATATAGCGCTGTCATATTCCGGAGCGCTGTACAAAGTACACGTTTACTGCCGACCGCAAGGAGACGGCAGCCTCTGAAAATCGATACACAGAAACATTTATGAAAAAGCAGAAAAAAAGGTTAAAGACCCAAATACCCTCTTGGGGGCTTTAAGTAATAAATGTATGTAGGGTTAGGGTTAAACATGTATGTTCTCCTCCCGTGTTCCTGTTACATAGCGTAATAAATGTATGTAGGGTTAGGGTAAAACACGTATGTTCTGCTCCCGTGTTCCGGTTACATGGCACACGCGGAGCACAGATGGTTCGCCGGCGCTCAGTTTATTACTGGCCGGTAATCCCCGTTTTTTTAACTCTCTCCGTGCCGGGCGGCTCTGGGTATCTGACATCATACGGTTAGGTTTTACCCCCTGTAGGGTATTACTGCAGCTTTTTAATGGAAGTTCCGTGATTTTTATCAAAGACAAGCAGCGCAGCGTGGAAGGCCCTCATTCCCCTGTTACTGTGTGATGTAAGAAGGTTTGTGTGATGTCACTGGTGTCACATGTTCACCCCGATCATACTCATTTCTCCAGTGAATCTGGGGAGCTTCCCCCCGCCGGGAGAGACGGGTCCCCTATAGGAGAATCTATAGAAGGTGACATCATACAATCATAGCCGGGGGCTCTCTAGGTGTGATCCGGGGTCTCCCGGCAAAGCTCTGCATCCTCGCCTCTCTGGGGCAGTTTATATTTTCTCTTGGAAGGGGGGTGGTATCTGGCCACACCCACTTCCTTGGCCACCCCTCCCACTTAATGCTTTTTGATACTTAATTGACAGAAGGCTGACAATTGTTTTGAGCAGAGAGGACAGTAAATGGTTAATCCCCCTAAATGAACCCCCCCCCATTTACTATTAATAATAAAATAATAATTCAAATACTTAATTATGGGGTTTTGGCCCCCATTATTATAACAGAAAAAGGGAAAATGTTTAATTTTTGCACAAATACTTCCCTTTTATATTTTTTTCGAGTCCAGATGCAGTTTTTGGGAGTCTATCGTTGTGAAATACCTTTAAATCTTGATATTTAGAAAATCCAAACACATTTCACTCCTGGAACATAAAACAAAATGTTCAGAATTTTGACATTTTTTGGCCCATCATTTCCGGTAAGTGGGGGATGGAGCGTAGAGCGTGCGTGGATCCCGCTGCCCAATTACCCGACAATACAGACTATTTCACCTCCGCTTTGTCGCATTGTAACTGCTTCATAAGAACATTCCGGTTTCATTAACGAATCAGATGCCATTCAGACCGGTTTTATTCGCTGATAATCATCGCGTCCCCGGCCGGCCCTCCGTTTCATGGCGTTTCCTGAAGATAATCGCTGGGAGCGTCCGATGATTGACACTGATTTTATTTTAATGGTGAAAAAGCTTTTTAAAGATCATTTCAGTGACAGTTTGTTAGTCTAGGTTTATATTGGGCAAAAAAAAAGAAAAAAAAAGCACAGAAACCCAGAATCTACCAGCAGATCGGCCCCATCCGGCCCCCATGTAGTCGCCCGTTTCTCCTGCTGTAACGACTCAAACCTTAATCAGTCGTTGGTCTCGTCTTGGATTCAGGAGCCGTATGTCTATCCCATGCATGTTTAACACCCTCACTGTATTACCCTCTACCACTTCTGCTGGGAGGCTGTTCCACTTATCTACCACCTTCTCAGTAAAGTAGGGTAGGTTTATCAATTTCAGTTTTTACATAAAGTTCATGAATTTTTGAAGCTGTCGCAAAAATTGATGGGAAGAAGCAAAGACGACCCTTTCTGCCATGGATGGGCTACAGAAAGAGGGCAATCCCGTTGCTCCCTTCCACAAGACCACCAAAGATAATTGCCCCCTCTTATTACCGTATTACTGGAAGTAGAGAAGAAGTTGGTCCGGACCGGCAATCACGACGTTTGGCGCAGGTGCAGCCGACGGATCGGTGCGCAGCCACATGCCGCGTTCTTATGCCACTGTAGCATGCGGCTGGAGATCGGGTGAGTTTGGGGGGGTAATGGCCTGTGCCCCCCTCCCGGGGCATTTACCCGGTGCGTCAGAGGGTAACGACTCCAGAATTCATGGTCACGTAACTCCTCTGGTAGCCAAATAAGTTCTCGGCCGGCAAAGGACTTCTTTCTACGTCCGGCTTCATGAACGATCAGCGACAAAGTATCCGTTATTCTCTACGCGGAGATTGATGGAAACAGGAATGTGTCGTTTATTGCTTTTCTCCAGGAAAATGCTGCACGTTTTTCAATTGTTTTTATAAAAATGAACAATTTCGAAACACTTCGTTGTCGTTGCTTTCATTCATCACAGAAAATGGCCAAATCCCAGCGCGGCCACGACAGAAACCTGCGATAGTCTGCGTAAAAATCTAATAATATATAATAATATATAGAGATAGATATATAATAAAATAATAATATATAGAGATATAAAAAAATCTAATAATATATAGAGATATATAATAATATAATAATATAGAGATATAAAAAAATATAATAATATTTAATAATATATAGAGATATATAATTATATAGAGGTATATAATATATAATAATATATAGAGGTATATAATAATATTATAGAGATATATAATAATATATAGAGGTATATAATAATATAATATATAGAGGTATATAATAATATATGGAGATATATAATATATAGAGAGAGAGGATTCTAGATTCACAAATCCTTTAAAATAAAGTATGTTTTAGTTTCATTTACTGAAAACTTTGCATCTATTGGTGGAAAAATCCAAACCTTCTATTTCTAACACCATTTATAATTTATCATTTTTGGTAATGAATATTTCTTTATATTTTCTTCGCTGCCTCTGAATAATTTGTATTATTGTTGTCCTGAAATCCACAAAAGTATTCGTGGCAGAAAGAGAGGGGGTTCTGCCCCTCTACAGGTCAGACCTCACCTAGAGTAGTGGAGACAGTGCTGGACACCCCATTGCCAAGAGGATATTGACATTCAGGGTGACTTAAATGTGGTATGGTTTGCAGGATAAAAATGAGCAGCGCTACAGAATCTGCCGGCGCTATGGAATGGAAGGACGTTTTACTTTATTGAGAGGGTAGTACATAAGTGGAACAGCTTCCCAGCAGAGGTGGTAGAGGGTAATACAGTGAGGGTATTAAACATGCATGGGATAGACATACGGCTCCTGAATCTAAGACGAGACCGACGACTGATTAAGGTTTAAGTCGTTACAGCAGGAGAAATGGGCGACTAGACGGGGGCCGGATGGGGCCGATCTTCCGGCGGGTTCTGAGTTTCTGTGTAAGATGGAGATTCTTTCATTTTCTCGCAAATAAGAAAATTATTCTTGATAGAAAAATAACGAATTAAAAATAACTAAGATAGTACGAAGCCAAAGTGGTTTTAAGGTCTAATTGTTATTTTTAGCCATTTAGTAGACACATTTTTAGGAAAAACCCCTGTAAATGTGGAATAAAAGCCGTCTGTGGGGGTCCTCGGTGGGCTTCTCACACGCCGAGCGAGAACAGAGAAAAATGCGATGCCGGGACTTTCATCGATCGACCAAAGACGTCTCTCTGCCCCGAAACGTTCAAAACCTCCAGCGGAAAGCGACCGCGTTTTATAACCGGAGGCTTCCGGGGGTTTGGGAAGCTCTAGAAAAAAAAAAGACAAAAAAGAACATTTTATCCAAAGAACCAAAATCGATGAAATGGAGCAGTGGATGACAGCGGGGCGAGGCGTCCTTTTTGTAAATAATAAAGGAAGCGCCGCTGTGTATAATCGCATAAAGGTGAGAAGATCTCTGATAATGAAGCCCCCGGGGGGTCCCGTGACATCTGGGGAGGGTCGGCCGTCAGGCTATCGATCGCCGGATTCAAAATTCCTTTCTAAGCGAAGCTCCAGCTTTGGTGTCAAAAGGGACAAAGCAGAGCCGATCCCTGCTAAGAGCAAAGCGAGCGGATACTCGCCACTCGTTTAGGCGGCGAGCCCCCAAAAATCAAAGCTATTGATAGACTAAAATTCCCATCATCCACACGAGGGATTCCGACTCCGCGCCGCGACCAACCTCTCTGTCTGTCTGTAATATTAAGTCTGTTTAATGGTAGAAAAGCTGTAAGAAAATAATGGCAGACGCTGTAACGGCTGGGAGTGATGAGAGTGCCTGAGTTCAACCACCAGCCCTCAGTGTGATTTTACTGCTTTAGATTGTGAGCTCTTAGGATCAGCACCTTGCTCGTTGTCTTCACTTGCGCTGTCAGCGGCCGGCCCATACGTTATAATAAATGTTGTATATGAAAGGTGACTCCAGCATTTCCAGGCATCTCCTTCTCAGCGACGCGCATGCGCAGATACTCCGAGCAGGACCTAGTACGGGGCCCACAACACATTTCTTTCTGCTTGGGGGCCCCGACGCGTTCATTGAACCAGTGATGCGACTTCCGAAGCTTCTTAACTCCTTCAAGACAAAGCATGTACATGTACGGCTCACAATGCACTGTTTTTAATGGGTTAACGGTAGAAATGACAGCGCAAGGGCCCGAAGCTGGTGTATTTGTGGATCTGCCACTCAGGGACCCCCAGCTTTCTTACCAGGGGTCTTTTAGATCTGTCAATCACCTCTCATTGGGGCAGAATCAGGTTACTCTCCGGGGTGTATTTAATACGTTTGAAATCTGAATATTCCAAATAAATAATTCGATTTTGGTTACGATTTGGCGATTAAAGCCTCTGCCCGGCTGGATGCACCAAATCGGGGCTGTTTTGCCCCAAACAACTCCCTGTCCCCGGCTAACAGCACCAGCTGGCTGCTCACCGAGGATAGAAATAGATGGAACTATTTGGTTTTTTAAAAAAAGATACATTTTGATAAAAATAATTACAATATATCTAAAAATCCGAGCTCCGCCGCAGCCAATGAGATGCCGGGGGGTCCGTGTCCTCCGGGACGCGCTCTCGTTATATCGAAGGGTCTCGTCTGGTGGGATGAGGCGCGGGATACTTGGCTGCTGCCGTTATTAGCGCTTCAGTCCCATCAGAATAAGGAGGAGAGACGGATTTCCGGTGGATTCCGTCCCGTTATTCGCGTTAACTCACCGTTTAATTGTTGCAATTACGCCCCAAGAATAATCCCCCCTTAATAAGGGGGGATGGGCAAAGACGTAATACAATGGGGCACTTAAAGAGAGTTATTAAATGGGATCGATTCCCCCGCCGAAGCTCCTCTCCTATAATATATATGGCGGCGAGACCCGAGTGCGACACCTGAGTGCGAGATCAGTATCACTAACCTCATATTGTGATGTCATCGCGCTGACTGCGAGTCTCAGATTTAAAACTAAATTCTGAATATAATTGCCCCCCTTGAAAGCCACTTTCTGCCCCTTTTCACAGAGGGGGCTCCTTGCGCTTGATCGTTCCGATGAGAGCCTTTAAGACTCTGAGTCACTACATTCGTGGCCCTCATCCTGTGGGCTAAGGGCCAACGGGGGCCTCGGTTAGTTAGACTTATGAACAGGTGCCGTAAAATTTTTTTCTTTATATTTTATGTGTTTTGTGCGGCCCTTCGTCATGTGGGGGGTCCCATAATTTTATTGGGGGTTCGTCACACATAGGAATGTTACCCGGTCCCCAAGAAGCCCTTTATTATTATTATTAATTCTTTTATATAGCTCCGCCATATTCCGCAGCGCAGTACAGCGGGGACGTGTCTGTATTAAAGCTGCATGAGGTCTCTGAGATGCGTTCGTGGAGCCGTAGCGGTGACGGCGTTTATCTGCCGGCGCTCTCGTGCGCGCCGTTTACCGCCTGGCGCCGCGGGATGCTTTAAGGGCCGTTATTAGATTTTAAGATGATGGCTTTTTGTTAGAGGATAAAAAAGCTTCGTCTTTCCGCGGCTCCAAAACCCAGAAACATCTGCCGAGAAAATGGAAAAGACGGAACTCGGCGCCGTTTGCTTCTTAATTACAACTGGTTTATCCGGGAGAGAAATTCTCTCTAAATGACTGAGCTCGTTGGGAATGATTTAAAGCGCAGAGCGGCGGAAATTCTCACGCGAAGCCAAAGAACGCGTTTTCCCCGGACCTTCCGCTCCCACCGAGCGGATTCACGAGGCAGAGGAGGAGAGGGAGAGAAAGGTAAGAGATGGGGGGGATAATGAGGAGGAGAGATATATAACTGGGTATATGTCTGTTACAGGGTCACCGTACCCAAGGCTGGGTCCCCCTGTTTGAGGGCTGAGGAATCACCAGTCAGTCCCTCATACGGATCGCACTCAGCTATCCACGGATCATCCAGACCACCATTCGTAGTAAACCAAGAAGAACTCTCTTTATTACAAACACACAGAACTTTATCCAATCTCAATGCAATGTGTACCGAACCCAACCCCCAATCCCATCACTCCCATCCCATCACAAATCCCATCAGTATACAGGGGATGTATCAGGTGAGGGGATTACAGAATACAATGGGTTCCCCCACCTGTGTTATCCCCCCTGTAGTGCGGGTGCCGTCTGGGCAGACAGGGCTGTGCTGGCTGATTAAGAGCCCCAGCCAGATTATAGGATCGTCTCTTTGAAGGCTGGGGCTGAATCCACATCAGTCTCTGGGCCGGTTACACAATAAACACAATATAATATATTACCGGGTCACAGTATACAGAACCGGACACAAAAGTGCTCCGTGACCCGGCTAAACTTCATATGACACATGAGCCAGCTAGCCTGGCCCTGTCACAATGTCTTAGTGTGAGCATCAGGATTTGTTAGTGTGCATTTGTTAGTAGGTGTCTGGGTGTGTCAGTGTGAGTGTCTGGGTGTGTTAGTGTGAGTGTCTGGGTGTGTCGGTGTGAGTGTCTGTGTGTGTTAGTGTGAGTGTCTGGGTGTGTCAATGTGAGTGTCTGTGTGTCTTAGTGTGAGTGTCTGTGTGTGTTAGTGTGAGTATCTGTGTGTGTGTTAGTGTGAGTGTCTGGGTGTGTCGGTGTGAGTGTCTGTGTGTGTTAGTGTGAGTGTCTGGGTGTGTCAGTGTGAGTGTCTGTGTGTCTTAGTGTGAGTGTCTGTGTGTGTTAGTGTGAGTATCTGTGTGTGTGTTAGTGTGAGTGTCTGGGTGTGTTAGTGTGAGTGTCTGTTGTGTTAGTGTGAGTGTCTGGGTTGTGGGGGCTGTGAAGGGGTGACTTGGGGGTTATAAAGGGGTAGAAATTTGGTGGCTGTGGAGGGAGGCATTTAGTTGATGGCAAAGCAGGAGGGAAAAGTGAGTGTGTGTGTGCGGGTAAGGGAGTGGATGTGTGTGTGCGGGTAAGGGAGTGGATGTGTGTGTGTTAGTGTGAATGGATGTGTGTGTGTGAGTGTGAGTGGATGTGTGTGTGTTAGTGTGAGTGGATGTGTGTGTGTGAGTGGATGTGTGTGTTAGTGTGAGTGTGAGTGGATGTGTGTGTGTTAGTGTGAGTGGATGTGTGTTAGTGTGAGTGTGAGTGGATGTGTGTATATGTATGGTATATACAGCACCTATTTTGTTACAAAAAAGCACTAAATAAATCCCACAAACCACCCGGAAAAAAACATTATCAGTCAAACAGGCGCAGTTATCATTAATCCTAAAACGTCAGCCCGGAGTCATGGTTCTAATGAAAGCACCGCGGGTCCCCTCTCCCGCACCTGCATGGGCATTAAGTCAGTTTTACTTTACTGCGAGGGTAGTAGGTAAGGGGAACAGCCTCCCAGCAGAAGTGGTAGAGGGCTAATAGGGTCTATATTTCTATGTTAGCAGCCCGGCTGGAATATTTTGTATCAAATGGTTGCAGAACAGACGATTTGTTTTTATATAAAAGCTTCTCTGGCGCCCGAATGACAAATCCCCATCCCGGGCGGCAGCGACGCGCTTTTACTTGCGCACATTATTCAGACAATTTTATCTTAAGTGTGAAGCCTTTAAGGAGATGTTTAATGGTGACGGGGAACATAAATACTGCGCCAGACCTTCATACCGCGCAGCGATATCCGGCCGCTCATACATTTCCCCGTTTATTAAACCGCTTCGTAAAGCAGATCAGCCCCCAGATTCATTCTAATCCAGATCAGGGCTCGCTGGGGACATTTAAAGGGACAGCAACGATAAATCTTAATGTTCTAGTATACGGAATATATATATATATATATATATATATATATATACTGTATATATACACTGTATTCATATATATATATACTGTATATATACACTGAATTTATATATATTTACTGTATATATACCTTCAGGGGAAATATTTTCAATAACAAATTGTTTCTGGTTAAGATGGGACCGTATCCTGCAATAAACTCTATGATATTATATTAATATTATTGTCAGAAATAATAAGGAAAATCTCCGCAGCTACATCCCTAAAATAAAAATCCAAATCTAAAAAATAAATATAAATTCCTATCAAAAAATCGTAACTTTAAAATATTATTTGAAAATAAAAAGCAAAAAAAAAATTAAAATTAAAAAATTTAAAATTATTAAACCATAACGGAGTCCAGAATTCTAGACTCTTGTTGGAGAATTAAAACAATTAAAAAATCTCCCAATATCCAGTAATTCAATATTAAATTCTCATACATTTTTAAACATTTAATTAAAACATAGAAACCCAGAACCCGCCGGCAGATCGGCCCCCATCCGGCCCCCGTCTAGTCGCCCGTTTCTCCTGCTGTAAAGACTCAAACCTTAATCAGTCGTTGATCTCGTCTTAGATTCAGGAGCCGTATGCCTATCCCATGCGTGTTTAATACCCTCACTGTATTACCTTCTACCACCTCTGCTGGGAGGCTGTTCCACTTACCTACAAAAAAGTTATCCTTATTTAAGCATTGCCAAAATAACTCTGAAAAGCTGTTCATGGGTGCAAATTAATATTAACAAAATGAGGTTTAAAACAATATATTCAGGCGCAGATTACAATCCAAGCATATAACAGCGTGAGTTTGCAACAATGGGGTATCAGGAATTTTGGAATGAGGGTTTTTTTTAAGGAAAGCTTTAAAGATCTGGAAGCACGGAGCAAGAAACGAGATTTCAGAAAAAGTCGGCAATCATAAAACTGCCAGAGTAAAGATTTTTTTTTTATGACGGTAAATCATTGCAACCAAGCGACATGCGCAGCTTTTCACTTTTCAGGACTGTTGCTTGCAAAGCGGGACAGTTGGGAGGCAATATGAGGACAGCGATACATGCGTGTTAACCAGAACCTCAATACCGTTGCCCGCGTTTGGGTTCACGCAGGTGAGCCGATGGATTCCCGATTCACCCGCTATCGGTGGTATCAAGAAGGATCCATAGCTGCCAAGTGTCCCTGTTCATAACCTCTAGTCTGGAGCACCAATTGCCAGTCTGGACTCGATCAACAGTTTTTACAGTTGGAGAGGAAAGTGTTAAAAAAAATATACAAATAATTCATAAAGCCAATTTAGCTTAAACTTTATTTTTCTATAAAAAATCAACTTTTTATTTTATCAAGAAATTCTTCTTTTCTGGCTGCGATTTAACGATATATTTTTTCTTCTTTGCATTTTGGAATAAATATTCCAGTTTTGCTCTTGGACTTCTAACTTTATTTATCGCATGAATCCCCAATTCTCGCCAGCAGTGACTGTAAAGGCGTAAATCCTCAAATAAATACTTGTTTAAAGAAAATCAGAGCTTCGGGGGCCCAACGGAGATTTATTTCAAGACAAAAATCGGTTCGTTAATCTATCCGACAGAAACAATAATTAAAAAATAGGATTATTGTTTTAAAGTTCTTCTTAGGTAATCCACAGATTTTTATTCCCCCAAAACCCCCCGTTAACTACCAGAGCGTGAAACCGGAGAGCAGCAATAATAAAAACAACAACAATAATAATAATGATAATAACAACAACAATAATAATAAATAATAACAACAATAATAATAAATAATAACAACAATAATAATAAAGATAATAATAATAATAATAATAATAATAATAAAGATAATAATAATAATAATAATAATAATAAAGATAATAATAATAATAAAGATAATAATAATAATAATAATGATAAAGATAATAATAATAAAGATAATAATAATAACAATAATAATAAAGATAATAATAATAATAATAACAATAATAATAATAATAATAATAATAATTAGCTATTACGTTTACCAGAGATTTGTGATGCAATTTGTCAGGTCCTGCAGGTAAACAAACTAGTTCCAGCTCTGTATATCTAGAAGCAATTATAGAACAGGGCAATTAATATAGAACGGGGCAATTATAGAACGGGGTAACCGGGGCCGTGCGACCGGCCGGTGCTGCTTCCCGCCGACTCACAGAGAGGTTCGAGGAGGTCTGGAGTCGCATAAAGAGAAGAAACAGCAGCATGAAATCTTCTGGGGACCTTAGACATGGAACTATCTGGACCTCGACGAGTATGAGTGGCAACCACAACAAGTCTTCTTCTGGGCCAACAGATACGGGAACTCGGAAGGGCACCTGACGGACCGGACGCCGAGCTCCATCACCATTAACCCCTTAAGGACAATGGGCAGTCCCTAAACCCATTGAAAACAATGCATTTTGAGCCCGTACATGTACGGGCTTTGTCATTAAGGGGTTAAAACCAACAAGTGATTTTCCAGTAATGGTCGTAATGCGTCCGATAAACGCGGCGTCTTCTCCTTCCATGACGAGGCCTTTCTGGTCTCCAGCCTGTGAAGCTGACTCCGGTACAAGTTATGGTGAATCGGTCACCGCCTTCCAACAACAGCCTTCCCGAGAAAATCCGTGCCAACCTGATATTATTCCGGCCGACTTGGCTTCTAATCACCCGACGGACGCCATGATGTTGGGTAGACCCGGGGTCAGCGGCACCCAGAGGACACCACGTGATCCGGGCTGCGGATGTTCAGCTTAACAAGAAGAACCAGACCTTCTCCCCGAACGCGCCCCGCAGCCGGAAGCCATTTGTTTCTGCGGCGAGCCGTCCGTTCAGTCGCCTCCCGTTAAAGTTTTTTGATGAGAAACGGGTTTATCTCCGTGAGTCTGGAGAACGATGACTGAAGAACAGAAGCTGAGCCTCCGTCTCAGGATTGGGCTCCTCGGGGGCCGGATCTGCTCTTCGCTTGGTGACTCCAAATTACCGGAGGCGCCGGGTACAAAAGGCAGCGTTCTGCGAGGCGGGCGGGTAAATGAGATTTAATGAAACGTTCTCTCGCCCGCCTGGTGGGCCGACGGCTCCGAGACGCTCAGCGGGTAGGGAGGGTTTGCATTGTTGGCATTCGGCTTTCTGTTATCGCTGCGAAGTTTATTCGTTTCCGAGCCAACGGGGGGGAAAAAATTTTCATTTATACAGAGAGACCCAACGGAAGAACGTAGGAATGTATGAATTGATTCAAATTACAGATCGCTTGGCTGATCAGTGGAATCGCTTTGGAGATATTTTGTTTAAAAGGACTATTTTACCCCAGGGGAGCTGAGGTCGGTGGCAGTCTGTGGCAGAGCCAGCATCTGAGTTCTTCAATCATTCCAGTTTTGGCCGCGTGCCCCTCCTGCACCCTGGCATCATTCTCACAAGTATCCACCGCCCTGCAGAGACCTCTCTCCTCTGTCTTTCCCAAATATGTGATGAACTCGGCAATCGCAGTCTCCCGACCCCGAGACGTTGTAGCCCAGCGGGCGCAGATTGCAGTGATATGAGTTGTACTCCAGTGAGGTGCCCCTTGCTGCCTGCGCACGGCTGAGAGTGATGAGCGTCCAGCGTGTCTGATTTCTGTCTGCTTATCTCGCTTCTCTTGTAAATGCTCAGCCTGGGAGACTCCATTCCCTGCTGGGAATCACCAATCACTCCGAGCCGACCAGCTGCGGCCGTGTTTGGGAGGCAGCCAGCTCCACGTCCCGCGCAGGGATTGTCTTTGGCTCCGTAATATTTGGATTACATTATAACAGAAATTATCTGAATAACTGCATAGAGAATCTCCCGGAGCCTGCGGAGAATCGCATCCAATAGAACCCGCCGGCAGATCGGCCCCCATCCGGCCCCCGTCTAGTCGCCCGTTTCTCCTGCTGTAAAGACTCAAACCCTAATCAGTCGTTGGTCTCGTCTTAGATTCAGGAGCCGTATGTCTGTCCCGTGCATGTTTAATACCCTCACTGTATTACCCTCTACCACTTCTGCTGGGAGGCTGTTCCACTAATCCACCACCCTCTCAGTAAAGTAAAACTTCCTTACATCTCAGTCTCTGACCCTCTAGTGTTGGATTCTTGTCTTCTCTGTCTTTCCTGATAATTTTTTCCCCGCAAATCATTCCTCATTTCATTGAGAACCTTGAATATAACAAAAAAAAACTTGAGCCAAAACCCAAATTTTTGGAGGGGTCTGAGCCCGGGGCCCCGCGATACTCGCAGACTCCAATGAATATTTTTGGTGATTTCATCATTTGGTTTAAAACGATCATAAGAGATCTCCGGACCCCCGAAAGCTTTTTGTAACTTCACATCTTTTGCTTTGTTGGCCGGAGAAAAGGACCCCGTCTAAAGATAATCCGGCCCGGAATCTACCGCTACTCTGAAGAAGAGACCTCTGAGGTCCCCAAAACTTGTGTAACTTTTAAAAGGTTTGGGGTTTATCTAAAGACCCCGTTTGCCTCATGCGCAGAGTATGACTCTCGCCAGATGCCGCGTTGGCCCCTGGTGGGAAGGTCCCCGGAATATGGATTTTAATAATAAGTGGGGTGCCGCATGGAGTCCGACGCTCCCCTCTGCAGCGGCCGTTCTGGACTCCGATTCCCATCAAGCCTCACGGATTATTCCTTCCCTTCGGAGGGAAGATTCTTCATTTAAACGCCAGATGTGAACTCGCGTTGACCTTTAGTATCGGGGAGGAAAGCGTGAGCCGAATCCCAACGGCCGGGGAGGAAAATCTAACGGCCGCCCCGACAGCTGATATTTCCGGGGTCTCTGAATTCATTGGGAGGGAATAATGTGACGGGGACTATAAATACGGTATACAGATAAACAGATACCCGGGGGGGCCAGAGAAAAGTGCCACTGATTAACTAATTGCTGCCTGCCCCGTACGCTGAATAATATATATATATATATATACACACATTACGGGTCAAAGGTTTGGGGTCACTTAGAAAGTTCCTTGTTTTTTCTTTAAACCACATTTTGTCCATTAAAATAACATGAAATGGATGAGAAATCCAGCGCAGACGGGGTTAATGTTATAAATGACTATTGTAGCTGGAAACGGCTGATTTTTAATCGGAATTTAAACAGAATCATAGGCGTACAGAGGCCCTTTATCACTCCCATCACTCTGTGTTCCAATGGCCCTTTATCACTCCCATCACTCCTGGGTTCCAATGGCCCTTTATCACTCCCATCACTCCTGTATTCCAATGGCCCTTTATCACTCCCATCACTCCTGTGTTCCAATGGCCCTTTATCACTCCCATCACTCCTGTGTTCCAATGGCCCTTTATCACTCCCATCACTCCTGGGTTCCAATGGCCCTTTATCACTCCCAGCACTCCTGTGTTCCAATGGCCCTTTATCACTCCCATCACTCTGTGTTCCAATGGCCCTTTATCACTCCCATCACTCCTGGGTTCCAATGGCCCTTTATCACTCCCATCACTCCTGTGTTCCAATGGCCCTTTATCACTCCCATCACTCCTGGGTTCCAATGGCCCTTTATCACTCCCAGCACTCCTGTGTTCCATTGGCCCTTTATCACTCCCATCACTCTGTGTTCCAATGGCCCTTTATCACTCCCATCACTCCTGGGTTCCAATGGCCCTTTATCACTCCCATCACTCCTGTGTTCCAATGGCCTTTTATCACAGCCATGTCTGCTATGTTCTCTTATAGGTTTTTTTATACGTCCCTTCTGGGGGCCGCTGGGGGCCATTGGCGTTGAGTCGATTGGGTCAGTCTGTGCGCCTCGAGTGTTTTTAGGTCCGTCTCATTCTGTGTGATCCGGCTGAAGAAACGCAGGGCCGTCCGGCGGCCGGATCCCCGAAGCTGCAGCAACCACATGTTACCCGAACCGCACGCCTCAAAGGTCTCCCACCCGCCGGTGCAGAAACCGGGAATCTTCAGACGGATGTAAAAAAAGTCCTTTATTGAGTTTATTACAAAATGTTGTATTAATGACCCCGAATATTAACGAAACAATTAAACGGATAACAAAACAGCTGCGGTAACCGCCCGGCGACTCAGCAGGAACAAGGGGACAATTTGGTAAAATATCTCCTAACCGGCGAAGAAACAGAAACGGCTTTAATTCCGAGATGGAAAAATCATTCATTAAATCAGAAGAAACAGCCGGATATCAGCCGTTTGTATGATTCTCACTCCGTTACCTGATCCCCGATCTACTAAACCCCCAACTTATATTACTGTATACAGCGCTGGGGGTTATATTACTGTATACAGCGCTGGGGGGTTATTACTGTATACAGTGCTGGGGGGTTATATTACTGTATACAGCGCTGGGGGTTATATTACTGTATACAGTGCTGGGGGGTTATATTACTGTATACAGCGCTGGGGGTTATATTACTGTATACAGCGCTGGGGGTTATATTACTGTATACAGCGCTCGGGGTTGTTACTGTATACAGCGCTGGGGGTTATATTACTGTATACAGTGCTGGGGGTTATATTACTGTATACAGCGCTGGGGGGTTATATTACTGTATACAGCGCTCGGGGTTGTTACTGTATACAGCGCTGGGGGTTATATTACTGTATACAGCGCTGGGGGGTTATATTACTGTATACAGCGCTGGGGGTTATATTACTGTATACAGCGCTGGGGGGTTATATTACTGTATACAGCGCTGGGGGTTATATTACTGTATACAGCGCTGGGGGTTATATTACTGTATACAGCGCTGGGGGGTTATATTACTGTATACAGCGCTGGGGGTTATATTACTGTATACAGTGCTGGGGGGGTTATATTACTGTATACAGCGCTGGGGGTTATATTACTGTATACAGTGCTGGGGGGTTATATTACTGTATACAGCGCTGGGGGTTATATTACTGTATACAGCGCTCGGGGTTGTTACTGTATACAGCGCTGGGGGTTATATTACTGTATACAGTGCTGGGGGTTATATTACTGTATACAGCGCTGGGGGGTTATATTACTGTATACAGCGCTCGGGGTTGTTACTGTATACAGCGCTGGGGGTTATATTACTGTATACAGCGCTGGGGGGTTATATTACTGTATACAGCGCTGGGGGTTATATTACTGTATACAGCGCTGGGGGGTTATATTACTGTATACAGCGCTGGGGGTTATATTACTGTATACAGCGCTGGGGGTTATATTACTGTATACAGCGCTGGGGGGTTATATTACTGTATACAGCGCTGGGGGTTATATTACTGTATACAGTGCTGGGGGGGTTATATTACTGTATACAGCGCTGGGGGTTATATTACTGTATACAGTGCTGGGGGGTTATATTACTGTATACAGCGCTGGGGGTTATATTACTGTATACAGCGCTCGGGGTTGTTACTGTATACAGCGCTGGGGGTTATATTACTGTATACAGTGCTGGGGGTTATATTACTGTATACAGCGCTGGGGGGTTATATTACTGTATACAGCGCTCGGGGTTGTTACTGTATACAGCGCTGGGGGTTATATTACTGTATACAGTGCTGGGGGGGTTATATTACTGTATACAGCGCTGGGGGGTTATATTACTGTATACAGCGCTGGGGGTTATATTACTGTATACAGCGCTGGGGGGTTATATTACTGTATACAGCGCTGGGGGTTATATTACTGTATACAGCGCTGGGGGTTATATTACTGTATACAGCGCTGGGGGGTTATATTACTGTATACAGCGCTGGGGGTTATATTACTGTATACAGTGCTGGGGGGGTTATATTGCTGTATACAGCGCTGGGGGTTATATTACTGTATACAGCGCTGGGGGGTTATATTACTGTATACAGCGCTGGGGTTGGGAGGTTTTTAGATAAATCAGGGATATTTCTATAGCCGTTAATGTTACTGAAATGTATTTTTTTGGATACTGAGATTATTAACCCCGTCCTTGCTGATAAATGATCAAAACTGAAATAAAGCCGTTACATCAGCCGGTATACCTGTGTATGTTACAGCTACACGCGGTATCGGGGGGGGGGGTATCAGAGAGAGGGGGTATCAGGGAGGGGGGGTATCAGAGAGAGGGGGGTATCAGGGAGGGGGGGGTATCAGAGAGAGGGGGGTATCAGGGAGGGGGGGTATCGTGCGTAGAAAATACAATAAAAATCAGTAAGAATGAGAAATAGAAAAATCGTAAAAAAATAGTTATAAAAATACTCGCTTTGCTGCCCGGTATCAACGGATACTCAGTGTTATCAAGTAAACGATTCTCGTCAAGTATTGCATCGCCGGCCATCGTGACGTCAGTAACTCTCCAACCTTCACATTTGGGGTAATTCCGCTGCATTTGGGGTAATTCCGCTGCATTTGGGGTAATTCCGCTGCATTTCCTGCACTCGCCGGACGTGATATAAAAACGTTAAATAATAAAAAGGTTTCTCCGACTCTTTTTTGCCATCGAGGATCTTTTGAAATATCAGGGAATTAAAGCTCAAACTTACACTCTCCATCAAAGCGAGCGGTTGAGTGAGTGGAGGTCACAGCATGAGCTTGGAGTGAGTGGAGGCAACACTGTGAGGTTTAGGTGAGTGGAGGGCACCCTGTGAGTGGAGGCAATACTGTGAGGTGAGGGTGAGTGGAGATTGCACTGTGAGTGGAGGTCATATCGTGAGGTGGGGGTGAGTGGAGGTCACATAGTGAGGTTGTAACAAGCGCAGGTAACACTGTGAGGTTGGGGTGAGTGGAGGTAACACTGTGAGGTGAGGGTGAGTGGAGACTGCACTGTGAGTGGAGGTCATATCATGAGGTTGGGGTGAGTGGAGGTAACACTGTGAGGTCCAGGTGAGCGGAGGTAACACTGTCAGGTGAGCGGAGGGCACCCTGTGAGTGGAGGTCACGCTGCCCAGTCTGGGTGAGTGAACGTTATATTGTGTAGCTTTGCCCACTTGGCGAACACTCGCTTTTCGGTGATAAACCTGTGTCCTCCGTGTGCCGCGTTCTCATGCAGGAGATACTCGTCGCACTCGTCACGGCCCGGCTCGTAGTAATGATACGGGACCCTCCGAAAGCCCCCCGTCCTGGGGAGGAAACACAGCGGAGCGCGCTCAGTAAAATGCGTCCGGACTCCCCACCGGGGGGCGCTGGAACCCAATCCCTTCCCAGGGGGAAACCCAGAACGGGACCGCGGTACGAAGACCCCACAACCCGTCCCTGCAAGATACTTAATACCCCTGGATGTTAAAGGGGTGAGAAAGGCCTGTTATACCCCGTATTGTACCCCTTAGAGCCGTTTAGTGTTTAAAGCCCTCTGAACCGATACATTTAATAATTCATATCTTTTTAAATAGCAAAGAGGTGAAATGCACTGAACACGCCTTTGGCACCTGAAAGGTTAAAGGGATGATAGGCTGGGGTCAGGTGTCCAGGGACAGCACGGAGGGGGCGACTTCTGATACTGAAACGAGCTGTAAATACCCCGGGGGGTATCCGGTGGTTCTTACCTGCAGTAGGTGTCGTTAATCATCCCGTAGACCCGGATCCTCTCGCACGCCTCCATGGCGAGGATTAGGGTGAACCAACCGGTGCTGAGGTAAGACCCGGACTGGACTCTGGAACACAAGGAATGGAACGTTAGACCCAAACCCGGTATTTCCACCTGCGGTTCTGATCCGTTATTTTATCTATAGAGCGCCAGCAGATGCCGTAGCGTTGTTATACCAAATGACCGGTAACACACATAAAACGTATAGACGGAGAAGAGGGCCTCGCTCCTAGGAGCTTACAAGACGTGGCGGCGATTACTTATCATCATGAATCAGGAACGGCAGAGAAGCGCATGGCGAGATTTATTTTTCCTTATCATACTAACTGTGGGGAACAATAGAATGGCTCAGTCTAAATCACCCAGTCGGACTCTCTGACTGATGAAAGCTTATGGAGAAATGGACTTCATTAGCATCGCCATAAAGCATCAGCTCAGTGTGGTGCATGCAGCAAAATAAACGGTAAAAATGTCATTTATTTCCAGGGCTCCCCCCGTTTCGGTCGTTTTATAGACGCCGCGTCGCTGAACGCGCTCGGTCCGCTGGCAGGAGAACCAACGTCCGGTATCCGCGGCGTCTCCAGGGAAGGGTTTATTTAATGAATTGATAAGGCCGTTAAATAAAATATTTTAATAATTCTGCTCCGCATGAAATAATTAAATTTAATTACATTCCGTCCGTTCTCAGAGGATCCGGAAATGAATGAAAATCAAACCCCGAATATCGATTAAAAATGCAAATTCTTGCTTTTTCCCCTTTTGGGGGGGGGGGCATATGGTTAGTACCAGCCCCGCTCATCACTCGATCCGCCAGCCCTGCAAACAAGTTTATTTCTCAAGGGGCCAGCGAGGGCCGTCTACCGAGCTCCGTCGGGGTTTAGAAGCCTCAGAAAGACCCGGCACGGACACAGCGGAAGGGCTTTAACATTCAGTATAATCCACAGGATAGCTGGGTGGTCCCTTTGAATTTAGCTTTGATCCCCCTTGATCTACAGAATCCCCCCACATGCATTTATTACTGTATTACCCTCTACCACCTCTGCTGGGAGGCTGTTCCACCCTCTTGGGTATTTTAATATGCATTCCTCACTGGCGGGGCTACATGGAAATCCCGTTACTATTTATCTCCAGAATTCCGGGGGGTTTCCGTTTACAGCGTCTTTAAAAAAAAAATGATTTGCGATTTGTTCGTTATTCCTAATTTCCTAATTTATTTCCTTTATTTGGCGAATAAACATTTCCGAGCCGAAGGAAGCGAGCGTTTCCCGCAGTTACCGTTTTCATTTCAGCTGATAAATAAACGCGGTGAAAACGGAACACTTTGGGTTGGAAACTAATTGCGTTTATTGATTATTTAGAAGTCAATATTATTGGCCGTATCCGCTCAGAGCCGAAGAAACACGAGATTCAGTAAAACGGTGATTTTTACCGTCATATCTAATGAATCATTAGAGTGAAGTATGCGCGGCATGGAGCCCTGCCCCCCCCCCCCTCGCTGCCGGGGGTCTTGGGGTTTTTTAAGCAAGACTTGAAAGCCTTTTCTCTTTAATAATCGGGACAGGTGGTTTGTATGGATAAGATTTAAAGGGACAGTCCAGCCTTTATTTGCATTTCATGTATATGATAGCTGAGTGGGTTAACTTTTCATGCGCCCCCCCCCTAAAAAAGGAATATGTATTTTCATATGTATTTTCCCTTCACTGCCCCCCAACTACATGCCTTACAGACACAGCCAAGTGGGACCACGGAGGGGGGGGGGGGTCGTTGGGCTGCAGCTTCTCCTGAAGGGTCCGGTGCGGAGGGGCTCGGGGGGCTCCATACAGCCCGGACTTTAACCCCATTGATCACCTCCGGGATGAATTATTATTTATTGTTCTATATAGCGCCAGATTTACAGCTGAGACGCCGCCAGACCCCCCAGACCCCCGAAGCTGTCAAACCTCTCCTATTTAAGTATTTTTTATCGATTGATATAGCGCCATCATATTCCGTAGCGCAGTACTAGGGGCTTCACATAACAACGCGGATTTACAGAATTTCTTATGTTTGTGTTTAATAAAACGCGAGTTTCTGAGCCGCTCGGGAGACGCGACGCGTTCTGCATCCCCCCCTCCCCCCAGCCCCCGGAATCCGCAGATTTTTTTGTCCGGGGAGAGAAATCACCGGATGAATAACCGACTCCGAAACGCTCGCGCATGACAGAGCTCTCCCGATAGATACGGCGCGACGTGCTGCGGGCTGCGATCGGCTGCCGGCCGTCAGACATTACAGAGAGAGCAGCGATCAATACGACTCGGAGCTTAACGGATAAATCCCCCCCTCGGGGTAACTCAGCCAGGGTGAGGGGCAGCGGCTGGACAGGGGGGATGTGGACCCAAAGAGGGGCTTCAAATCTGTCCCCCCGACCCCGACGAGGGTCTAATCCTAAAGGTCTGGCTGTAAATTGGGAGCCGGCAGGAGACTTGTGGTGGGGAAAACCTTTCATTTACCCGACTCCACAGCGCATTACTAAGGGGTGACCCCGGAAATTTTGCCTCGTTCATGATTTTTGCTGGGAACACTTTCCGTGGGGTGTGGGTCCGGTAATTACCTGCTGAGGACCGGGGGGGGGGTCTTCTTATGCACTTTATGGGGGGCACCATGAAAATCTAAAGGGATCGGCTGCACAGAACTGCGGTTGGAGGGTCCCATTAAATGGTTAAACCCCGGCACGTAATGACACGTTACACGTTACGACGCCGTTACATGTAATGACTCCGTTTATCGGCCTTTCACATTCACCGTAGAGGGAATTCCCCTGCCCTCCTCTTAAAGGGTTAAAGGCCCCTCCCGCCGCGCGCAGTATCAGAGCTGACACTCAGCCCCCAGACCGCGTCGGGGACGCGAAAGACGGAGCGGAGCCAAAAACCCGGCGCCCCCCCCCCGGCACCATAAATAAAACTTCCCTAAAATAATAAAAATGACGGAGCTTTTATTAAAAATGTCAGCTTCGTTAATAACGTCTGAACTAAAACAGTTTTTGGAATCCGTGAGAAATGATTGCGGCTCCCCCCCCGGCGCCCGCTCCATGAGGCGCCGTCTGAATGCAAATCCCCTTCTTATTTCCCCGCGAAGCGCAGATCCTCTCCTCCGGGCCGAATGATTCTCCGCTCCCCGGAGCCGCTGCTTTACTGCCATAGATTTTTTAAACTTAAAGGTCCCGGAAACGATCCCCGAGGGGCCGCGCCGAGGAGCCGAAACACAGACAGAAGGGCCCCGGGAAAACGCGTTTAAATACCCGGTCATGGCGGCATCCAAGCGGTCGTTAAGGGAACCGTGACTTATCAGTAGGTGAGGATATGCCGAATGGAGTCACCTGTATTCAAGCAGGGATTCCTGCTGCAATAAAGCAGGGAGAAAAGCACCAATGGGGTGTTGTCTCCAGACTGTGTGACCCCAAGAATCTGCCCATTCTCCCGAGACTGGGGTAAAAACCTGAGCATGTGACCACCCACCCCTGCCCCAGACTGGGGTAAGAAGATGACGTTACGGATCCTAATACTGATAACTGCAGACCAGACCCTCTCTGGGCCCCAAACCCCTGATGCCCCTCTCTCCTCCCCCTGATGCCCCTCTCTCCTGCCCTGATGCCCCTCTCTCCTCCCCTGATGCCCCTCTCTCCTCCCCTGATGCCCCTCTCTCCTGCCCTGATGCCCCTCTCTCCTGCCCTGATGCCCCTCTCTCCTCCCCTGATGCCCCTCTCTCCTCCCCTGATGCCCCTCTCTCCTCCCCTGATGCCCCTCTCTCCCCCTCTGAGGCCCCTCTCTCCCCCCCGATGCCCCTCTTTTCTAGGAGGTCAGAATGTTTGCTGGGTATGAGGGGATCGCAGGGTTCTACAGCCCCAAATGCCCCGATAATGTGTATAGAAACAGCAGGAGACGGCTTTATAAATGAAACGGGGTAAATAAACCCCATTATTCTTCTTCTAAATGCCCCTCAGTTACACAAATACCCTGCGCTGGGGCATAAAGTCACATAAAGAGTCTGGGTAAAGCCCCCATAGACTCTGACCCCTAACTTTCTTAATGTTAGGAGTCGTAAAGGTGAGAACGCGGATCTCAGCCCAAGAAGAGGAATCTTCAGCCGATAGCTTTTAATGAGCCCACGTCGAAAAGAGATGGAAAGTTACCTAACCAGGGGACCACGGAGGTCTCTTTTTCAGATGAAATGATTCCATTTGGTGAAAAGGAGCTTTAAGAAAAGGACAGAACGTTGTTGCGTTTCCGTAGTTAATGTTTCACTACTTGGCTCAAACGCAGAGAGACTCGGCAAATATAAAAATACAATTTACTGATTAGCAGCAAAAGCTGCGAAAATGAACGGAAAACGACAAAAAAAAATGGGATTATTATCTTCAATAAAGAAAGAAAAACATTTATTGCACCAATGATGAGGGAATCGATCGGAAGCGCTTCACGCCCCCCGTTTTATCACGGAGCATTACCGCCTATCGATTCGCTCGTTCCATCACAATTGCATCTCCCCTGCTGAGCGGCTCTGTGCGTGCGCGACTTCCTGCTTTATATCAGAATACGTAAAAAATGGAAAAAAGATGGAGAAAAGTTACAACAAGAGACCGGAATCTAACGCTAGAGGGTCAGAGACTGAGATGGAACGGAAATAAATTTTACTTTACTGAGAGGGTGGTGGATAAGTGGAACAGCCCCCCAGCAGAGGTGGTAGAGGGTAATACAGTGAGGATATTAAACATGCATGGGATAGACATACGGCTCCTGAATCTAAGACGAGACCAACTAGACGGGGGCCGGATGGGGCCGATCTGAGTGGGTTCTGGGTTTCTGTGCCTGTCCAAGCCTGCCAGCAGTCCTGATTAACGTGAACTCCAGTCCTAACGTGACCACAATAGAGATGCCACGACCGCCCCCCCCCCCGCTTCCCATACTCTGCAGCTCAATAAACCCTCGGCATTCGGCAGGCGGAACGCGTCTCCAGCGCACAATAATTCTAAATTATAGACAATTATTGGCGCGATCATCAACAAGGAGATGAAGCCCTCGCTGTAAGAGCCTCTCGAGGAAAGAGACAGCAAATTAAAACTCCTCATTGCTGCGATTCCCGGGGTCCGCGTGATTTACGGTCACCTCGGCCGCAGACCACCGACTCGGATCGTTTGTTTGAAGTACTAATTATCGTCTGAAATATATCTCCGGATATCGGGGAATTCTTGGTTTCTGTGACTCTGTTGTCAGGATTTATAAAGACGCCATGTTTGCTCTTTAAGCTCCGCCCCCACCGCTGCCCTCCTCGCTCCAATGCTCAGCCTCGCTTTACTGCCCTGACTGTCAGCTTCTCAGCACACCGCGCTCTGATTCATAATCTGATAATCAGCTGGGTTATCCCAAAAACATGGGCCCCCGAGGTACAGGTGAGACCCGGCCAAGACCCCACCTGGGAGATGCGATGGAGGTCGGGTGCTGCAGAGCATCTCGCCAAACGACCAATGAGCTCCACTGCCCACAGGTGTTGGCTGGATAGGAGGCCAGTGTCTGAGAACTGGGACTGTGCCATAAAACCCAGGGCAGCTGGGAGGTATAGCGTGATAATCTGGTACCTGACAGTGTTATTTACCAGCTATGGATGGGGGGCTTCTCCCGCAGACACCAGTCGGGGGTCCTCATACAGACTCTGTTAGCTGCTGGCCGTATCATTAAGCTACGGGTCACGTATGTGACGGTTCCTGGAGGCGGTCGGAAGGTCCCCGGCGCCGGCTGCCACACGGTAACCAATTACATATAACGCGGGATATTAACGTGTGCCATGAAACGGCCCGCAGGCCGCACCGGGAGACGATGCGACATCACCCAAGGACAGAGCGCTCATCCGTCACTGCGTATCAGAATACCGGCTGACAGCCGCCACTGCATCCCACCGATAAGCCGCTAGAATTCCGTTCAGTTTGTAGAGAAAGGAGGTGGAATCGGAATTCTGCTAATTAATAATATTAGACATTAACCCCTTTCTTGCTGGCTATGAAAAGCTCGCCTGACTCCATAAACGCAACCGACCGGCCGTTCTACGTGGGCTCTGTTCACCAACTGGCGATTCGGATGAGTTTCTGGGGCCGGAAAGCTGGTTTTAAGGGACTATTTAGCATTTTTTGCGAGCAAATTGGGGACTGGAACGTATGTACCTGAGACAGATCCAGAAGCCAGGGATTCAGGTAGCAAATAAGTGAAAGGGTTAAAGGCATACATTTTTTAATAGTCCGAATTTGACTGAGAAGGTCCCAGATGCGGTCCTGACCAACGGCCCATCAGGTTGGCTCGCTGGACACAAAACACCGAACGGAACGTTATGTAGCCGAGACGCAGCTCATCTTCTTGGCGTAAAGCGAACGGAACATAATGTTGGCCGCTAGGCAATAAGCGGCAATTGGGCCACCCTGGCCCCCCCGGTACCGAGACCCAGCAATCCAGAGGCTTCCCACTGGGAAGAGATGAGCTTCTGCTGTGGCAGCGCTCGGCAAACCGGGAGAATATATATTTTTGCATTTTCTGGGTTTTTCTTTTTTTTTTTTTTATCATTTATCAGTTTCCTGCGGTGAAAATTGTCAGAAATGAAAAATCTTCCTGGCTAAAAAAACAAAATAAAAAAAAACCGGATATTGTCAAACTAGAAAAAGAGAATATTTGGTCGATATTTATATTTTTTTTTTACTGGGCTTACACAGAAAAAGACAGGGAGTCGTTTAGGCTTTGAGAACCTCGTTGATCCCTTCTTCAGACGGAACGCTCAAACAAAACGTATCAATTGTGACAATTAAACATTTACAGAAAAATACAGCTTTAGGGATTTTTTTTATGGGATTTGGTTAAAAATTAAAGTCTGTTCTGGTAAATCTACAGCCCCATTTATAAACTTTTTATTTATGGAACTTCCTTATAAACGGCTTCTGGAACCCAACTCGGCTTCTAGAACCCGCTCTCCCTGCCAATGAGGAAGGATCCCACAATATGTACCGTTCTAGATGGTTCTAGAGGTGGAATGGTTCTATGTTTCTATGTTCAGAGCCATTGTGCGCCGGCCGGCAGCTGATTAGTATTCTCCAGCTCTGCTTCGGGGTAAAAGAGTCACCAGGATTACTTTACACTCTGCAATTATCTCTGGTGATTATACCGTGAATTTTTATTTAACATCAATTTGACACATTGAAAAAAAAAAAGCAACATAATGTACTTTAGTCACCGAACATTAACTTTGTTTTTGAGACGTGACCTTCAGTTTCTGAGCGACGGACTCTGCGGTCACGGCGGACTCTGCGGTCACGGCGGACTCTGCGGACACGGCGGACTCTGCGGACACGGCGGACTCTGCGGACACGGCGGACTCTGCGGACTCTGCGGACCGGGCAGACACGGCGGACTCTGCGGACACGGCGGACTCTGCGGACACGGCGGACTCTGCGGACACGGCGGACTCGGCGGACACGGCGGACTCGGCGGACACGGCGGACACGGCAGACTCTGCGGACACGGCGGACTCTGCGGACACGGCGGACTCTGCGGACACGGCGGACTCTGCGGACACGGCGGACCGGGCAGACACGGCTACTAGGATTCTTCGGGGGGCAGATTCCCTACGTCTATGAGATAATAACTTTCCATTGTTGAAGGGGTCCCTTGTAACGGCCCTTCGACCAACAAAAACAATAGGGGGCATTTATAAAAAGTGATCCTGGTGCATGGTTTTAAATCTGACCTTATCACTATAGCAACTAATGCAATGGTGCAATCAGCAGAAACATTCTAATGGTTGCTATGGTAATAAGACCCCACATCCGTCGTTTGTGTTTTATAAAAGAACAATTTGGGTACAAAATTTAAAAAGACGTCTTATCTCCATAGCAACCATTAGAATGTTACTATGGAAACACACTATAGATGGTTCTGGGAGGCCGTAGAAATAAAAACTGGATCACGGCCTCCAGACAGGAGAACTGTGATTGGTCAGAACCATTCCCCGCCTCCTTCTGGGGATCATTTGACGCTCTCTTTATGCAGTTAGTTGTGGCCCCTGTCTTAGCCCTTCCGGAGACCCCGGGAGAAGCACCCCTTCTCAGAGTCGACACTCAAATCCTCCGGGTCGCAGGAGCAAGGTCCTGACACGCCCCTTTCCCCGCCCACTTTCCCTTTAAATGGGGGTGTTTCCTGCAGAGTCGGCGGCAGGTACGCACACTGACGTGAGTAGGACCCCCCACCAACGTCAGCGGGACCCCCCAGTTAACATGAGCCTATGAGTTGGGGACCCCAGCCTCCCGTTCCTGACTTCTCCATTCATTTTGCATGATTTCAATAAAATCTTTAGATTTCTGGCTTTTTCACCTGAATTATCCTTAAAAATACAAAAACGAAGCTTTAATCACCCAAAGATGTGTTTGAAGCTTTAGAAAAATAATTCTTATTCTGCACGAGTACAAAAAACAAAACAAAAAAAAACCTAAAATCACAAAAATTCTTCTTTTATATGTAAATGAAGCAAATTTACTAAACCCAATCTGCGACGCTAAAATAACTGTAATAATGATGAAGGTCTCGTCGGTTTCCGTCGGCGACGGTTTCCGCGAACACACGTCAGGTCTCGAAAAAATGAAAAAATAAAATAAAACATAAAAAACAAAAAACTCAAAAAAAATGAAAGTTCTCCTGCAAAGCCCCGGGACTTTTATGGAAATAATCTCTGTTCAAAGCGCTTGTTTTCTGCTCCCTTTGTCAGTCTGGCGATTGTTAAATTATTTTTAAGCCCCTGGCTATCAATTTATTGTGCGGCATCCAAAGCGTCGGCCGCCGATACACAAGCGCCGCTCGTAAACGCCGCCGACGAGCAATTTCCTCCCAAAGGCTCTATTTTGTAGACAATAAACATGATTTACGCATCTAATAACATTTAATACATTTCTGTACACAATCCTAATTTGTATCCCAAATCACCGGTTGCTACAGAAGACAGATTCGGGGGGCCGGGTGGGTTCGTTAGCGTCTGGCTGGTTATCCATCACGCTATTAAACATTTATTAGGCCGATCGGGGAAATTAGACGTTAAAAAAAAAAAACATGAAAAAAATCTGGAATAATTCCGCAGCGGCCGTCGGTACGTCGCATGGGCTCGAAGGGTTAAAAGAATAACTCCCGGGGGGGGGGGGTTCCCAGACAATATCGCATTTAAAAGATTCTACAATAAATCCTGCATCTGATGCGGCCGTTAATAACGTTACCCAGAGAGACAATGGTTTCCGCGGAGACGGCGGCGCTTTGATCTCGCTTTCATGTTTTCGCTTATTGATTTATAATGCATGATATATTTAATAGGTTTTCCTGACGGCGCCGGCGGCACCAACAGCATCGCCCCGTACCGGCGAGGGGCTCTCCCCCGGGGGGCTCGTATGGAGTAACAGGGGAGTCGGGGACCAACTGCTCGATGTTACTGCCGTCTGGGCGACTTACAAACACTTACAGCGACGAGCGAGCCGGAGAGACCAAGAAATAATCTCACGCCGGTCACCAGGAACCCCAAAACTCCAGATAATTCCAGAAAAAACAACGCGGCTCAGATTACAGAGAGAGACGCAACCCTGAGACAGTCAGAGAACACAGCATGACCATAACCCCCCACGCTGTATACAGTAATATAACCCCCCACGCTGTATACAGTAATATAACCCCCAGCGCTGTATACAGTAATATAACCCCCAGCGCTGTATACAGTAATATACCCCCCCAGCGCTGTATACAGTAATATAACCCCCACCACTGTATACAGTAATATAACCCCCAACTCTGTATACAGTAATATAACCCCCCAGCACTGTATACAGTAATAACCCCCAGCGCTGTATACAGTAATATAACCCCCAGCGCTGTATACAGTAATATAACCCCCACCACTGTATACAGTAATATAACCCCCAACTCTGTATACAGTAATATAACCCCCCAGCACTGTATACAGTAATATAACCCCCAGCGCTGTATACAGTAATATAACCCCCAGCGCTGTATACAGTAATATACATTTTATTTATCTGCAGACCTGGAGCCGTTGCTGTCAGTCATGTGATATTTTGGGTGACTTTCCCGGCTCAATCACCACACTGAGCTGATGCTTTATGGCGATGCTAATGAAGTCCCTTCCTCCATAGACTTTCATTAGTCAGAGAGTCCGGCTGGGTGATTGAGATATCCTAATGTTTGCTGCAGGCATTTACCTCCGTATGGATATATTTGTATTTAGGTAAATAAGATAAAAGTAATGAGTCCACCTTAAATAAAGGTATAAATTTCGAGGTCCCTTGAAGTCATTCCTGTTTAGCAGACGGGGCTTTGATGAAAAATGATCTTCCGCAGTATAACTAATGGAGCTGCTGAGGAGAGAAACATCCAGCGAGCAGATAGAGGCCACTCTAATCAATCAAGAAGCGGAGAATAAATAATGCCGGAACAATCCCCGCGCTAATCACTAGAGATGGGACCGGCCTACGGCTCCTACATCGAAGTCTTTACAGCAGGAGAAACGGGCGACTAGACGGGGGCCGAATGGGGGCTGATCTGCCGGCAGGTTCTGGGTTTCTAGAGACCCCTTAACACACGCGGCAGATAAAATGATGATGTCGTTCAGAATGTTCACGAGCAAAGGAAGCAAACGGAAGCGATGTATCAATTTGAACCAAAAACAGTAAAAAAAACTAATTTGATGCAACTTTTTTTATAAAAAAATAGTTTAAAGCCCCGGCGGCAGAGACTACGGAAGGAGTTTAATGTTTTTATCGTATTATACCGCGTGGATCTGGCGCACGGTTTGGGGAATTTTCGGCGAGGCGCCCCCGTCTCTGAATGCCGTCGTAGGGTTTGCCCGAGGCTCGTGGTTTTGTGCCCTGGATCCAGATAACGTTTTCTGGGCTCAACATAATAATAGTTAAAAGTCTCATTCAAGTCCGCGGCTGCAAACTGGGTTTAGTTTATTCTGCCCCCCCGGAGCCGTCGGGGACACATTATACTCGGGTGCGTATAACTGGCGGGGGGGTGGACATCGCCAACGGGAACCAGGTCCTAAAAACTGCTGCGTAAAACGACCTCGATAATCGTCTACAGCTGTTTATAATAAAAAAAAAGCCAGAGGGAAGAGGGGGCGACGGCCGACGTCACCCCAAACCAGCGGCCGCGGGTCAGGACTGCGTCAGCAAGACGTGCGTCGGCCGTCCAATCGCGACTCGCTGCAATCCATCGGAGCGGCCGGATCGTAGGATGAGTATCGGCAACAAACAAAAGTACCGGGAAGACCCGCCAAGGAACATTCCGCCGTACAGACCCGGGGGTGGACAGAGAGCAAGAGGATCCTTTCTCCACGTTTTTCATTTTGCTCCTCGTGTGGCCAAAGCTTTCAGAATTTGATGGTTTCGGGTGTTTTGGGTCTGTTATGGCATAAGGAAAAAAACAAAAAAAGATGTCTTTGAGAAACGGTAAAACGGCCAAAGAGCAGAACGCTGGGAGGAGAGGATCTGGGGGATGACAATGGATTCATGGAATTTATTGAGACAAAAACTGGCGTTTCCTTCCGGAATTACTGATTAACTTTAAAAGAACGAATTCCAGTCGTCTTCGATTCCACCGCATTCATGAATATACAGAATATACGGGCTCCTGATCCGGACCGCTGATGGCGTCTCACAGAGGGGTGATCGATTGGGTCGTCACTGGATCTCAGTGATATGCCGCCATGTTTGTGGAGGCATCCCCCTATGCGCATGCACGCGCACTCTACTTAAAGGGGACACCTCGGCATAATCACGTGACATTCTCGTTAAGACGTCTCCTGCAAAAGGCAGCCTCCCTTTCCTATTTTTCGGAGTCATTTTGTAAGACTGTATCCCAGCAGTAACATTGATCGATCTCCTGCATTCTGACCCTGCCTGTTTAACCCTTCGCAAGCCTTGCTGACCCAACGCCAGACCGAATCCCATTATGATTTCGGATCGCCCCTCGGAACTGCGTTCCCAGCCGCCTAATATTTGGGGCTCCAAACCCCTGATATCCTTCACATCTTATATACAAAAACCTTCACCGGCCAATGGGCACCGGTACAGAGTCAGAAGATTTTAACCGATCCACAGGGGGAAAAAATATATGAATTTTAGATCAAAGACAGAAAATCGATGAATTTTAGATCAAAGACAGAAACAGGGAGTCTTAGTCAATCCCTAAAACGCCAGATGCCGCCCCGGTCCGATGATATCGGTAAATCCCGTTCTCTTACCTGTCTCTTCCGGTTTCTTTCTTAAAGACATCATCGCAGTAATGCATCCGCGTTTCGCTCGTCACGTAAACCTTTGCGTCTCGGTAGTTTTGCAGAGTTTTTTTTAACATGTTGTACACGATCCCTTTCCCGTCGTCCCTCATGTTCCGGAAAGGACCCCAAACCACGTAGACCGTGCCGTTCGTCTCCTTGAAAAAATACTCCGGGTTCCTGAGCAAGAGGGGGACGCTGGTGTGAGAGACCACCCGGACCGTCGTCCTTTCGCCCACGTCTTCGGAGAAGCCTTTCGTCGGCGCGTTATTCATCCGCCAGACGCAGGTCGCCCGGTCAATTTCGGGTCCCGTCTTCTGACCGAGAACCTGACCCGAGTTGGAGACGACGGCGCAAACGTCGCAGTCCAGACGGAGAGGCTGCAAAAAAAATTTAAAAGATACAAAATATCATCGCCGGTAAAAATATTATTTCCAGAATAATTTCACCGCAACATTGTATCCGACGCAGCGCCGTGGAATAAACAAATAATAAAATAATTCTACCCAGATTCCCAAAGTAACCATTTTTACAAAAACCTATTTATTTATTTTTTTGGTTTCTGAAATGGGGTTTTTTTCCCACTAAATAATTCATTTTTACTCTCTGTACTTTGCACTAAAAATAGAGACGAAATAACGATTTGTTCTCCTTATTTTTTAGAATATTTTTCTTTTTTCTTTTTTACTCCGAGAAAAAAAAAAAAAGGTAATGGATTCCGACGCAGGAAATTGAAAAGCATTTGCATCGTTTTTATTAAATAGATTTACGGCGAATCCGGGCATAAAACGGGAAAGTCGTATAAATCGCGAGCCGCGCGTCGCATGTTTTATTTCTACGTATAAATCGAAGGCTGCTTTGCGGAGCGAGATCGCCGCTCGATGCGTAAATTGCCTCGGAAAAAATAAAATAAAAGGAAGCCGGCTGCGATTTTGGACAGGGTTGCAGAAGACGCCCCGCGCCGCGCATGTCCTGCGGAATCTCGCGTAACACAGTTGGCTTTTATGGTGATCGTAAACGTCACGTTGATGGCGAGAGATAAAAATCTGCATATTTCAATATCGCTCGGGCTACTGAGATGAGTTTCGTTAAAAGCCGTAATCAGTCGTATAATTAAGTGAAGCTGAGACGCTCTCAGCGCCGTTGGTTTAATTGCATCGGGTAACCGGCAGAGGTGGAAAAAGCCCTCCAACTTGCAATTTGCATGCAGAGGGCTACGGTGATCAGCAGATCGGCCCCATCCGGCCCCCGTCTAGTCGCCCGTTTCTCCTGCTGTAACGACTCAAACCTTAATCAGTCGTTGGTCTCGTCTTAGATTCAGGAGCCGTATGTCTATCCCATGCATGTTTAATCCCCTCACTGTATTACCCTCTACCACCTCTGCCGGGAGGCTGTTGAGCCATTTTTAAGCTCGACTGCCAACTCAACTCAAGTCGTCTTTTTTGTGAATAGAAATTTTCTATACTTTACTTAAATTTTCCTCATTCCAGCCAACAGAGAACCTGAACAATTCAACTGTTTTGTGACTTGGTGATGTGAGATTCTCCACCATATTCTTCTGCCGCAGGGTTAGATGGCGCGGGTCGTGAACGGATTCCTGTCGGTTCCTCCCCGGTGAACGAGATGCCGCTTTTACTAATTAAAGAGCGTTAATAATCAATGAATGGACGCTCTGGAGAGCGGAACGGCGGAGCTTCTGTCTCTGACAGTCCCAGCTCTTTGGGAGGAGGATGACACTCGGAGTGTTTTTTCTGTGAAAACAATAGAAAAGCTCATTTTTTTTAATCCAGCCCATGAGAGATTGTATGATAAAGGTCACTTGCCAACGAGTTCGAGTTATTAAATCTGTCCGACGCTTTCCACTTCGGCAAAAGGTCAGCGCGTTAAATGATAAAAACGACCAGGATGGGGAAAAGGTCGCGAAAAATCCCAAATCCGACATTCTGCATCCAGGTAATTCCAGAGGTGAGAAGCGTAACAAAGTAACAGCTTATGTCATGTTACCAGTATACACCAGCATACACCAGTATACACCAGCATACACCACCATACACCAGTATTCACCAGCATACACCAGTATACCCCAGCATACACCACCATACACCAGCATACACCAGTATACCCCACCATACACCAGTATACACCAGTATACCCCAGCATACACCAGTATACACCAGCATACACCAGTATACCCCAGCATACACCAGTATACCCCAGCATACACCACCATACACCAGTATTCACCAGCATACCCCAGCATACACCAGTATACCCCAGCATACACCACCATACACCAGCATTCACCAGTATACCCCAGCATACACCAGTATACCCCAGCATACACCACCATACACCAGTATACCCCAGCATACACCAGTATACACCAGTATACCCCAGCATACACCAGTATACCCCAGTATACACCAGCATACACCAGTATACCCCAGCATACACCACCATACACCAGTATACACCAGTATACCCCAGCATACACCAGTATACCCCAGTATACACCAGCATACACCAGCATTCACCAGTATACACCAGTATACACCAGTATACACCAGTATACACCAGTAACGGTTCTGGAAGGAGCTTCCTCCCAATAAATGCGGAGCTGAGCTTTAGGCATCCTCACCTGTTATGTTGTATACTACTCGTTATGTCCCTGTCTACCCATTGTACAGCGCTACAGAATATGATGGCGCTAAACAATAAATAATAATATGGGTTCCAAGAAGTCGTCCGCGGGGGCTGGTGGTAACATTCAGAAGCCGCCAGCAGTATTCTTGGTGAGGGGCATTTGGCTGTACGCTGCAACGTATTTAGGGGGCTAGCCCAGCGTAGCCCCCTGAATGGGTCCATGGAGCCCAAGAGGGATATTTACTAGGATAAGTAAAATTTGGGGTCTCTGTGACAATGTCACACCCACTCGCTGCCCCAACACAAGGACAGTGAGCGCTATTTAGTCATTAACGCCCCAATCAGCAAGGTAGAATTGTTTCCCGATTTATAGAAACCAATAAAGCTATCATTCCGGGTTCAGCTCAATAGACTTTGACGGCTAATGTCTAGTTTTAGCTGCTAACGTTCTAGTTGCGCATGCTCATCGTGATATTTAGTAGAAAGCACCCCAAGGGCTTTTTGGGGGTGAAAAATTCTTCCTATGAATCCATTCTCTAGATCTAAGATTTTGTTTCTGAGCGGATCTCGCGCGGAGCATCGGATTTTACAGCATTCTTCTTGCTTCTTCTAGAATCTCACATTAGCTTCAGATGTTTAATGGTTCTTCAGAGCGATTATCGATACCTCGTCCGATCAGAAAGAACAGGCAGTCAATATCCCTCTCGCCGAAGGGTTAACGCGCCATCGATCGCAATCAGAAACAGTCAGTGAGAGTTATTTCACCCCGTAATTATTCCGGGTCGCGTGCGCCGTGGATGTAAAAACGTCTGTTATGCGGCTCGGCGAAGGCAGGAGAGACGTTCCTCCCGCACGCCGCTCGGATTCCAAATATCAGGCATAAGAACGTTATCGGAAATGACATACGTTTATATCCTTTAGTTATTTGGATCTATTCACTAAGAAGTAAAGTTGAAGGGTAACACGACGGAGCCGATTGAACTTCAGTCTCAGGCGCTGATCTGCAGGTTTGCGAGGGCATGCGAGTCTCTGAGACTTTTAATGACACTTTGTGAGTTTCAGGCGAGGGCATGTCAGTGCGATATGAAGGCGCATGTCCTCGCCTGAAACAAAAACCTCTTAGGGAAGCCCAGACCCCCAAACCGTTTCCGGTGGGATTCGGGGTTAAAGTAAAAAAATGAGCGGCTTTGCCTCAGTCAAACATTTTTACACAATATTGTTACAAAAATAGCAAAATGCTTTAGTATTTGTGCCGATCCTCTGGCTTCAGGCGTCTGACGGCGGCTCCGGCTGGCAACGGCTCTTAGGGTCTAAAGTCCGGCTGTGAACGGCGGCCTTAACCGTAGCCAACGCTGGACTTACTGCCGGTAAATCACCTGAGAAAACCGGGACTCCCTGCAAAAACAAGCTACTCAGCGAGCATTGCCCCGTACCCCGCGAACATCATATATAAGCCATACATGTGTGGGGGGGCAGTCGGAGTTCCCTCGCTGGATTCATGGTAATAGGACGTGGCAGGGGGTATAATTTCACTGTAACAGTCAAAATGCTGAAGTTATTTACAGAATCGCCGTAATTTGGACCCGGCGCTGAGTTTCGGAATCGATTACCGCAATCCGTCTCCGAGACATCCCAGAAAAACACAAAACGCCGCAATAAACCGAAGGCTGCGGGAAATCCGACGTCAGAACGCGGCGGCTCAGCGAGAAAAAAGCCACCGGCTTAGAGTTTGATGAATGTGAAGACCGGCAAATTTATGCTTTCGGCTGAGCGCGGAACGAGCGCGTTCCCCGGAGAATCCCCGGCAGATGATTGGCTCCATTTATCAACGGCGCAGGAAACGAATGCGCTGCCGCCACGCGGCTCATGGCGGCCCACGGCGAGCGCGCAGACAGGCGGCACGATGAACATACAATGTATGAGAGATCCGCATGACACGGGACGGTCAGAACTACTGAGAAGCATCCCCCCCCCCCGGGCATTATATAAACTTTAACCGCAGAAAACCCCCCCCCCATATGTATTTGCCCCTTCACCTCCCAGCTAAATGCCCTGCAGTAGATGCGTTCACCTCCTCCCCAGGGGAACAGCGCCAGCCGGGGGTCTATTCGCCCCCCCCCCGTGAAAAGATAAACGCCCCCATTCATTTCTGCGTCAAGCAGCCAATCAGTGGTAAGAGATGTCTGATGGGGGGGGGGCTGCCGGGTCAGCATGGCTGCAACTTCTGTCTCGGCTCAGCGCTATATTATTGAAGAATGATTATTAAAGCGTTAGGGTTACTCATGGAGCGCTTTAATATGCAGCGGGGTAAAGGATGGGGTACTGGGGGGGGGGTCACGGCTCGCAAAATTAACATCATTCAATATAAAGAAATTCCGGGAGCGAAACCAAAGAAAAAGACCCAAAGCCAAGCGAAACCTCAAGGGGTTCTCCTCCCCACAAGCGACCCAAACGTACAAACTGCGCGTTCCTTCCAATAATCCCGGAATCTCCGGGCCGCCCGTCGCGTTTCCTGGACCCCGCCATTCACCGAGGGTCTCGCCCCGGGGGGCACCGGCTGCTCGTAGCGCTTCTAATCAACGGGCTTATAAAATATGTATTTCTCCATTACTGACAGCCGCGCTCATAAAAAATAAATAGCCCATTCCCAGAAATGTAATAAAACACACAAAAAAAAAAGCAGCGAACGAGCTACGTGCCCCGCGGGGCAAAGATTACCGAACGCGGCCTTTCTAAAAATACCCGGAGCGGCTTTTACCGGCAGGAACGGATTTAAAGGGGATGAAGGCGAAATAAAGGTCTTAATAAGCACTTAAAATATTATATTTAGATCAAAATAAAATCCATCAGGAAAACATCCTCCCCTACGGGGTTAATCATTCTGTGCCCTGATAACCGGTCTCCCCCTGTTCGGCCTTTCCCCGCTACAACCCGTCCGGAACCCCGCAGCACCCCTCTTCATCTGCTGCCCCCTGTGACAAACTCCGCACCCCCTACATCTCTACCCTCCTATCCAAATGCCCCCCTAATCGCCCTCCTCATCCCCCCCACTCCCATCTTCTGCCCCCCCCCCGTGACTGCCTTCTCCCCCCCAAACGCTCTATAAAAACCCACCTTTTTCTAGAAACGTAAATTCCTCCCAACACTCTCAGCCAACATCCTTATCAAGCCACCCGCAAGACCTTCCTTTAATCAGCTCATTCAAGATGCTCCTCTCCTCCCTCAACCCCCCCCAACCAGCGACTAGATTGTAAGCTCCTAGGACCAGGGCCCTCTTTGCCTCCTTCCTCTGTTATGTCATTTTAACAGCGCTACGGAACCTGCTGGCGCTATATGAATAAATCTCGTTTTGCCTCTCGGGCCGGTGATGATGGCGTGTCCCTTTAAGGCATTAGTATGTTTATCACGCAGATCTATGACCTCATAGTGTGACATCAGAGTGAAGCGCTGGATTCTATGGCGACAGCTCGTATCAGAACTGCCGGGGCGGAATCAGCTCGTAATGAAACCCCCGCTGAGACATTCATTTCCTTTCCTCGCCACGCGGGGGATATTTATTTATTAGAAGAGTTCCTCTGTCTGAATCACTGCTTGGTTTATAAATGGATAAAAATCCACTTGAAAAACAACACCCTAAACGTTTCTTTGAAGAGGTTCTGCAGCAGCGGAATCTGACATTTTATCGCGCATGTAATAATGTATCGTTATATCTGCGGCTGGGTGGAGAAATACTCGCTTGCTGCAACTTCCCGCAGATCTTTATCTGACAGAGAAACCGGCTAATTCCTGACGCAGAGGAACCCGGCGAAATATTATATGAACGGGTCGGGGTAGAAGCTGCATCTTCGTGGCGCTTCCTGCGACGGACTTCTTCCTCCCCGCGATAACGCTTTTATCCCATCGTTTATTGGATAATCAGTGGATGAAGTAGGCTTCAAAATTTAATAGGGAACACGGAATGGGTTAAATAAACTAAGATTTATAAATAGAACCCGGCAGCAGATCGGCCCCATCCGGCCCCCGTCTAGTCGCCGTTTCTCCTGCAGTAAAGACTCAAACCTTAATCAGTCGTTGGTCTCGTCTTAGATTCAGGAGCCGTATGTCTATCCCATGCATGTTTAATATCCTCACTGTATTACCCTCTACCACTTCTGCTGGGAGGCTGTTCCACTTATCTACTACTTTCTCAGTAATGTACTGGATACTGAATGTTCTCTGAGATGCAGTGCAGCGAGTTAGGGTCGTATTCACAGACCCAGAACATTGTGCCCTCTCCCCTGACGGCTTCCTACCCGAGGGGGCCGGTGTCATGCATGCGTTTGGAGGTCGCCGGCCTCACCGTTGACGTCCCTCTCTCGCCGTACTCTCTAACCGAGACGTATAACCAATATTTCCCTCTCCCAGAGAGGTCCCCTGGATGAAAGGACTGTCTAATCCTGCGCGGGAGCTCCGCTCGTCCTGTATGAACGAATGAATGAATGAATGAATGAATGAGGAGGCTTCCCGCAGAGCCTCTCCTGCTTTCAGATTCCTAGCGCAGCGGGATATTTATTAAAACCCCCTCTGTGGAGCCGCGTGGCCCGAGATCCGAATCGGCGTTCTGCTGAGATAATGCTGTCTAATGGCAGAAACACGACGGCGCCATTCATTCGCATTCACACCGCCGGTAATGGAGGCCACGATCTGCATTCCGCGCAGGTACGGCTGACCGCTGCAAGTCATCTCCCCACGTATAGCATTTCTCAGAGTAATTACCGGGGAGGAAAAACAGGTAATTCAGCAACAGAGTAATTACTTCTCTGGGGAGAGCGCTGGAGAACCCAATCCTCCTCCTCGTCTGCCTCCGATCTCTGATACGAGAATCACGATGCGGAGGATCGATATCCTTACAATACGGACCCCTCGGCCTCAGCTGTAAAGCAGAATTTATCCTGGTTGCGCCGTTTAGACGCCCAGAGCGTGGAAACCGATTTTCAAGGACAGCCCCTCCCCCCCCACTTGGTTAATAGGGGGCCCAGGAACCCCATTTTTATATATAAATGTATTATTATTTAATCATTTTGCATATTTATGGGGAGTTTTGAAATCCAGAACCTGCCAGCAGATCGGCCCCATTCGGCCCCCATTGGCCCGACTAACCTACTGTAAAGACTCAAACCTTAATCAGTCGTTGGTCTCGTCTTAGATTCAGGAGCCGTATGTCTATCCCATGCATGTTTAATCCCCTCACTGTATTACCCTCTACCACTTCTGCTGGGAGGCGGTTCCACTAATCTACCATCCTCTCAGTAAAGTTCATTTATTAGATTAATTAGAATTCAGGCATTTTGGAAAATATGTCTCCAAATTCAGCAAGAAACAGAAAAATGGGCAATTAGAGCAACTTAACTTTTTATATCTAAATATTCAGCATTTTCTGGAATTCTCCAAACTCCTCGCAAAATAATTGGATTGAAAAAATTGAAATATTCATCTCAGTTACTGAAATGGCTTTTATGGATTTTAGTTTTTTCGCCCCGTGGATCCGCCGGGTCAGCGCAGGCCGCGTCCGACGCACTCTTTGGCTCTTCGTCAACTCGTTAGTTTTTTCCGAATGCAGAGAATGGAAAACGAGTTCATCTCTTAATGACTGAGGAGAGAAAGGTCGTCGCGTGCGCTCGGCCGGCTGTGCATGCGCGTCGGCTGCGTGTTTCTGACAAAACAATCAATAGCTTTGACTTTTACTAACAAGCCCTGAGTGCGGATAAAACGATGGCAAACGATATAAATTCCGACATAAAGGGAACTCCCACCGAATACTCATCACTGCGACCCGAATACAAAGAAGATGCAGTTTTTTGCCTCATAATATAAAGTTTTCAGGCAGCTGCTTATCAGCCGTTTGTATGATTCTCGCTCTGTTATCTGACCCCCGATCTACTAAACACCCCGACTCCTTATCATACTGCCTGTGGGGGACAATAGAATGACTCAGTCTTAATCACCCAGTCGGACTCTCTGACTAATGAAAGTCTATGGAGGGACGGACTTCATTAGCATCGCCATAAAGCATCAGCTCAGTGTGGGGTTTGAGCCTGGAAAGTCACCCAAAATATCATATTTTACTGTATACAGCGCTGGGGGTTATATTACTGTATACAGCGCTGGGGGTTATATTACTGTATACAGCGCTGGGGGTTATATTACTGTATACAGCGCTGGGGGGTATATTACTGTATACAGCGTGGGGGTTATATTACTGTATACAGCGCTGGGGGTTATATTACTGTATACAGCGCTGGGGGTTATTACTGTATACAGCGCGGGGGGGTAATATTACTGTATACAGTGCTGGGGGTTATATTACTGTATACAGCGTATATATATATATATAAATGCAAAAATGTACATTTGTAGAATAAAGTCATTTTTGATGTGTTTTGATGTTACTGGCGGTACATTTGTCTGCGGTCTCCGGCGGGTTACCTCGTGCGTTCCGATGTTAATGTAGCCGCTGTGATAGGTGGGTGGGTGGCGCAGAGCGTCGGAGGCCGGAACGCACCCGGAACCGGTCCGTCCAAAGCAGCTCATCAGCTTCAAAAAGTTCATTTCGTTTCTTAGCCGCAGAACGATGAGAAAGAAAAACACGGACAGAGCGCTAACGACGAGGAGCGGACCCCGCTGCAAACAACAAGAACAGAACAAGACATGAACCGGAGGGGTATCTACACAGAGGGGCAACACGCTGGGGATAACACAGAGGGACTTTCTGAGGCATGAAGCGGCCTCCCAGCAGTGGTGGTCAGGGCTAGAACAATGCGTACCATCGAGAATGCCAGTGCAGACGTACTAGGCTGTATAGATGAGCGACTAGATGGCATAGCTGCCAACAATTCTGATGTCGCCAGGGCATTCCTGACAGGTGGGCTCCTGTGTCAGCTGTGCAGGCTCCAGGCGGGGGGAGACAAAGGAGTTGTGTGAGAGGAACACCTTGTGATTGTGACAGGGCCAGGCTAGCTGGCTCATGTGTCATATGAAGTTTAGCCGGGTCACGGAGCACTTTTGTGTCCGGTTCTATATACTGTGACCCGGTAATATATTATATTGTGTTTATTGTGTAACCGGCCCAGAGACTGATGTGGCTTCAGCTCCAGCCTTCAAAGAGACGATCCTATAATCTGGCTGGGGCTCTTAATCAGCCAGCACAGCCCTGTCTGCCCAGACGGCCCCCGCACTACAGGGGGGATAACACAGGTGGGGGAACCCATTGTATTCTGTAATCCCCTCACCTGATACATCCCCTGTATACTGATGGGATTTGTGATGGGATGTGGCTGATGGGATTGGGGGTTGGGTTCGGTACACATTGCATTGAGATTGTATATAAGTTCTGTGTGTTTGTAATAAAGAGAGTTCTTCTTGGTTTGCTACGAATGGTGGTCTGGATGATCCGTGGATAGCTGAGTGCGATCCGTATGAGGGACTGACTGGTGATTCCTCAGCCCTCAAACAGGGGGACCCGGCCTTGGGTACGGTGACCCTGTAACAGTGATGTCATAAATGTGTTTATTAAGATGACATAAAACGAGACTCTGCCCACAATGGCCTCACCTGACATCATACGCATCGCTAAAGTAGGTTACTGTGAGATGGTTCTTTGGAGACATTAGTAATGTTTTTAGAGCCGAAGTCTGGGTAATAAACATAAAATATATATAAAAACTATAATTCCGCCCCGGCCGAGCGATTCCCGCGGCTTTCAGAATATTCCTGGATTTAGGGGGGGGATGGGGGGGCAGTGAACGTGTATTAATCGGCCAACAAAAAAATACCAACAAATAAGCGCCTGTTTTCATGTAACCACCGGGCAGAATTAGTGCGGAATTTCCCGTATCGCGTAAAAGAGAAAGAGGCCGCACTAAATATTTACTGCCTCGCTTTATGGCCACGGACGTAAAACTAAACAGATTATTTATATGCGAATTACCAAAAAAAAAACTAAAAACAGCCCATTAGTGCCGAGAACGGCTAATTTCCCACGCCGGTTTATAGGATGATTCCAGAAATTCTTCCGTCGGAACCAAATATTTTGGAGCGTAAATATAATCCAAAATTCTGCTTTTATTTGCCTGAGACTCTCGGACCGAGTTTTCCTCCACGGCTGCGGAACGAGAGGACGGCGAATAAATCCGTGGAGCCACCGGGCAGGCGTTCGGAGGCAGAGAAGCCGAGGAAACGGAAATCGAACGACTTTCTTGTTCAACACATTCTGGAGGGCAGCAAGCGAACAGATGGAGAAAAATACGAGTCCCAGGCGTTCTCAGAACAGGAGAATCATAAAAAAAAAAAAGGTACTTCTTTGTGAAGTGCAGGAAATCTAATAAATTTCACTAAAAACGGACGGGATAACGGCTCGTATAATAACAGCGAAAGCAAACAGATGCTATAGTGTCTGTTATATAATGATGTCTCGTGTGATAATAACGGAACCTTTTCTATATAGTTATACATATTACATACCCCCGTATAACTAATCCCGTCCTTATAACCCGTTATATCCTGTATATTCCTCATATTATATATTATATACTCTCCCCCCCGTATAACTAATCCCGCCCTTATAACCCGTTATATCCTGTATATTCCTCATATTATATATTATATACTCTCCGGCCGTATAACTAATCCCCGTCCTTATAACCCGTTATATCCCTGTATATTCCTCATATTATATATTATATACTCTCCGGCCCGTATAACTAATCCCGTCCTTATAACCCGTTATATCCCTGTATATTCCTCATATTATATATTATATACTCTCCCGCCATATAACTAATCCCGTCCTTATAACCCGTTATATCCTGTATATTCCTCATATTATATATTATATACTCTCCCCCCGTATAACTAATCCCGTCCTTATAACCCGTTATATCCCTGTATATTCCTCATATTATATATTATATACTCTCCGGCCGTATAACTAATCCCGTCCTTATAACCCGTTATATCCTGTATATTCCTCATATTATATATTATATACTCTCCGGCCGTATAACTAATCCCGTCCTTATAACCCGTTATATCCTGTATATTCCTCGTATTATATATTATATACTCTCCGGCCGTATAACTAATCCCATCCTTATAACCCGTTATATCCCTGTATATTCCTCATATTATATATTATATACTCTCCGGCCCGTATAACTAATCCCGTCCTTATAACCCGTTATATCCTGTATATTCCTCATATTATATATTATATACTCTCCGGCCGTATAACTAATCCCGTCCTTATAACCCGTTATATCCTGTATATTCCTCATATTATATATTATATACTCTCCGGCCGTATAACTAATCCCGTCCTTATAACCCGTTATATCCTGTATATTCCTCATATTATATATTATATACTCTCCCTCCGTATAACTAATCCCGTCCTTATAACCCGTTATATCCCTGTATATTCCTCATATTATATATTATATACTCTCCCCGTATAACTAATCCCGTCCTTATATCCTGTATATTCCTCATATTATATATTATATACTCTGTGTTCCGTGACTCTAGAGGGTTAATCTAGTTTTCCGCCATTATAATAGCGCTGCGGTTCTCCTGCGTGAAATAAATGCACAATGCGAGGTGGATCCGTCTCCCCGCCGCTCGGTGCAACAGATTCATTTATAACGCAGTAAGAGGCAGCGCTGAGAGAACGTCGTGATTCGGTTTCTTTACACAAAGCTCCCGATTTCAGCCCAAAAGGAACGACGCGGCTCCTCAGCCAACGTTTTCAGAAATTACTCATCATACGTGTCAAGGCTTTAATGCGTCACGCGTGTTCCCCCGGAGTGAACCCGTGTGATACGCAGGGAATAAGACTCCGTTAGCCGCACGCGCCCCGGCCAATTATTAATGTTTCTCATACAAGATAAATCAATGAGCCGGTTTTTTTGCTCTTTGTGGCTTTTTCCACGTTTGGGAGACGGAAAGGAATAAAAGGGAATTATATTCTAAACGCCGTTTATGAGCTAAAGACGGATTCACAGCCAGTTACTTTTACCAGGACTGGATCTTTCATTCTTTGGTGCTTGGCTTCTTTTAGAAGGAACTCAGAAAGGATCCAGTCATGGTGAAATTCAGCCTAAAATGGAATATTACTGTATACAGTGAAGGGGTTATATTACTGTATACCGTGCTGGGGGTTATATTACTGTATACAGCGCTGGGGGTTATTACTGTATACAGCGCTGGGGTTATATTACTGTATACAGTGCTGAGGGTTATATTACTGTATACAGCGCTGGGGGGTTATATTACTGTATACAGCGCTCGGGGGTTATATTACTGTATACAGCGCTGGGGGGGTTATATTACTGTATACAGCGCTGAGGGTTATATTACTGTATACAGCGCTGGGGGTTATATTACTGTATACAGCGCTGGGGGGTTACATTACTGTATACAGCGCTGGGGGGTTATATTACTGTATACAGCGCTGGGGGTTATATTACTGTATACAGCGCTGGGGGGTTATATTACTGTATACAGCGCTGAGGGTTATATTACTGTATACAGTGCTGGGGGTTATATTACTGTATACAGCGCTGGGGGTTATATTACTGTATACAGTGCTGGGGGTTATATTACTGTATACAGCGCTGGGGGTTATATTACTGTATACAGCGCTGGGGGTTATATTACTGTATACAGCGCTGGGGGTTATATTACTGTATACAGCGCTGGGGGTTATATTACTGTATACAGCGATGGGGGGTTATATTACTGTATACAGCGCTGGGGGGTTATATTACTGTATACAGCGCTGGGGGTTATATTACTGTATACAGTGCTGGGGGTTATATTACTGTATACAGCGCGGGGGGGGATATATTACTGTATACAGCGCTGAGGGGTATATTACTGTATACAGCGCTGGGGGGTTATATTACTGTATACAGCGCTGGGGGTTATATTACTGTATACAGCGCTGGGGGGTTATATTACTGTATACAGTGCTGGGGGGTTATATTACTGTATACAGCGCGGGGGGGGTTATATTACTGTATACAGCGCGGGGGGTTATATTACTGTATACAGCGCTGGGAGTTATATTACTGTATACAGTGCTGGGGGTTATATTACTGTATACAGCGCTGGGAGTTATATTACTGTATACAGCGCTGGGGGTTATATTACTGTATACAGCGCGGGGGGGGTTATACTACTGTATACAGCGCGGGGGTATATTACTGTATACAGCGCGGGGGGGGTTATATTACTGTATACAGCGCGGGGGGGGTATATTACTGTATACAGCGCTGGGGGTTATATTACTGTATACAGCGCTGGGGTTATATTACTGTATACAGTGCTGGGGGTTATATTACTGTATACAGTGCTGGGGGTTATATTACTGTATACAGCGCTGGGGGTTATATTACAGTATACAGCGCTGGGGGGTTATATTACTGTATACAGCGCTGGGGGGTTATATTACTGTATACAGTGCTGGGGGGTTATATTACTGTATACAGCGCTGGGGGGTTATATTACTGTATACAGCGCTGGGGGTTATATTACTGTATACAGTGCTGGGGGTTATATTACTGTATACAGTGCTGGGGGTTATATTACTGTATACAGCGCAGGGGGTTATATTACTGTATACAGTGCTGGGGGTTATATTACTGTATACAGCGCGGGGGGGTTTAGATTCCGGATCATTTATTCTCCTTCGTAACGTTTGTTTAGGATTCTGAATAATTCAGTTTTGTTAACGTTTGATTTATTGATTGACGTAAAGCGTTTATTAACCCCGCGCTTCGCTCTCCGCCAACTCAAACTTAGCTCTCATTTTTACATCCGCAGCGATAAATTTTATTCCAATCTGCCGGTGACCTTTTCCGGTGCGGGGAGGCCGGGGATCTGTGACCGGCTGCCATTCTACTCGAGAGATAATTTCAGACCCGTTACTCACTCACCAGAGACCCACTCAACCTCCTCCGCACGCGCGGGACCCTCGCAGAGTCTGATGACATCACTAGCATTCGCATTTGCTATAAGATTAGGAGAACAGACGATGAGAGCGAATGAAGGCAGCCGGCGGCACCAGCAGCTCCACAGTCTCTTCCCGACAACCACCAGCTGCCAATCAACATCCGGACCGGGATATCGACAGCGACGCGATATACACAGCGCTGCGTCTATAACCGACGGGAACAGAGTGATGGGAGTTGGATAACGTATCAGCCATTTACATAGAAACCCAGAATCCGCCGGCAGATCGGCCCCCATCCGGCCCCCGTCTAGTCGCCCGTTTCTCCTGCTGTAACGACTCAAACCTTAATCAGTCGTCGGTCTCGTCTTAGATTCAGGAGCCGTATGTCTATCCCATGCATGTTTAATACCCTCACTGTATTACCCTCTACCACATCTGCTGGGAGGCTGTTCCACCTATCTACCACTCTAACATGTAAAAGGAGAAATACATATACAGAGTTTCCCAGTACACGGCCTCCATCGCTATACCGTGTTATTTATTCTTTTAATACCATTTTCAATGTGAAATAAACCAAAACGCAGCAATCCTTTCACACGAATAAAATAAATTATATATATCTCTGCATTTGTCACGGATCTGACTAATACTGCGGGGGGGGGGTTACAGAAGTCTTTACGAAGTCAGGGCCCGTAGACGGTGGGGGGGGGATGGGGGCTGGCAGTCAGGCCTCTCCAGGGGTCCCGGTGATGGAGGGTCCGGCGCATTATTCTTGGCTTCTTTCCGCGTTAATTCAATAATTAAAGAAGGAAAGAGAAGCATCGTCCCCATCGAGTCGATCGCTCCCTTCGCACGGAGTCACAATAAATAAAATCTCTCTCCGATACAAAATAGGGGGGGGGGGGGCGGCTACTGACCAGCCGAGGGGGCCGAGCCCAGCCAGATGCCCCACGGTATAGCCGTGCAGAGTCTCGATGCCAGCACACAAACTCCTTGAAGTGAGCACAAGAAGGTTCCACAAAGGGTGTAAATGCTGCCTCCTCTTGCTGCCCCCTGGAGGATATATGCGGAATTGCAATTTAAAAATCCCTTCTGGAATGGCCCAGTCTTTACACATTTACCCCCAGCCTTCCAGACACGGCTCCTCCGTCTACCCCGGGTGATGTATAGATTTACATCCTACGGGCAGCAAAACTTCAGTCCTGGAGTTTCTTGAATTTCTGTATTGGCTCCTACCAACCCAGCCGGAGAGCTGCACGTGCATCCACTACGTTCTAAGGGAGATTTCTCAGTGAGTGAGACCCCGCCAGCAGGGGGCATTATTAACACGATTATGACTGACGTAAGGACCCTCTTTATACGAAGCATCCCGTTCTCCAAAGAAATAAGCCGGCCCGCCACAAAAACAATCCGAACTTCCACACCAAGACTCCGAGGCGCCAGGCCATGTACCCCGCGCGCCAAAACAGCAACGCCGTCCTCCACAGCAACAGCGCGGCGCCGCTTATCAGCAATCCGACCCGCCACAGCAGCAGCGCCATGCGCCAGATCAGCAGTCCAGCCGTCCATAAGAGGACCCCGGCGCTCCATGCCAACATCCCCGCCGTCCACAGGAGGAGTCCCGCGGTGTACAGCAGGAGGCCGGCGCGCCACACGAGCAAGAGGGCACTCCAAACCAGCAAGAGGGCACTCCACACCAACAACCCCGCACTCCACAACAACTCCTCCATCTCACGCACTTCACTAACATCCTGGGGAACGGCAGACGCCACACTCTAAAAACACACATAAAAAACACGATAAAAAACGATAAATCCAGTAATTAGCAGAAATATCGAAAAATAATACGGCTTCAAAACACAGGGGCAGAGCACAGCGGTCTCCCCAACACTCAGCGATCTCTGCAATGCACAACAGTCTCCGCGATACACAGTGGTCTCCCCGACGCACGGCAATCCTCCCAGCGCACAGCGGTCTCCTCGTCGCAGGATATTTGTGACAGGAGCGGCTTGTCTCTCGAGACGTACAAGCGTTTAGTATTCGCAATAAAAACATGAAATCAGCGCGTTATCGGTGACCTCACACAGCGCCCGCGATACAAACATTACAGCGTATACATCGATGATCATTTTAGGCTCTCCGTGTTCTAGGCTGGCCTCAGAATTCTCCTATAGAACTCTCCATAATGCGCATGTTCTAGATCGGCTTCCAGACCATAGAATTCATTGGGGACGTTCTAGGCTGCGTTTTACCAAATATTTTCTCCTCTAGAACCCCGAAGCGGAGGATTCCCGGATACAAGAACGGGGAGCGGGAGTTTTAGACAATGACCAAAGCCTCCGAAATGATAAATAATGAAGCATTTATGACATCATATGACAAAGGAAGTGACGTCAGATTTATATCGCAGAGTGCGATTTCCCAAGCGATTTCCTTCCATGTCCAGGAGATAAAAAGCAAATCGGAATACTTTTTTGGGGGGGGCTTAAGTGAATTTGGCGCGTTTGATGAAGGGAGAGTGGGGGCTTCGCTGTCACCGCGTGCAGAAGACGCCGGCGGTGTCGCTGCGGCCGCATCTCACCTTCTCTCACGTAGATTTAGCATAAAAGCCAATTTTTCGGAAATAAACTGAAAGTCTAATCTAAAAACGGGGTGCCGCGGGGGGTGGGTGGGGGGGGATCTGGGTTATCCGACGTCTCCACGCTGCTGCCAGAAGGGTTTCCAATTCCACCGACGATTCCAATAAATATCTGGAACGTATCATCAGCTCTTCCCGTAACCAGCTGGACTCCCATCAAACTCAGCCAGAGCGGACCTTGTGGCTTCAACGCTGCAGCTGCCAAGGCGCAGGCTGGCTGAGTGTCATGTGAGTCGTATTTCACTGGAATGCCAGGATTTTACTGGATGTGGAGAATTTTTACCCCCAAAGAGATTTAAAAAAGTCTAAAATAGAGGATTTCCAAAAATCCACAAAATCGTGGCCCAGAACTAGTTGCCCCTGAGCTTCCTTACGAGTTACGACCCCCGGATTTTCATTTAAAAACCCGTTAAATTCCCACATCCCGGTTCCTTTACCCCCGGACGGCTACCGCATCCCTCTGCGGACCGACTCTGCATTTATATTAACTTCAAAATCCATGAATTGTGATTCTATACGATAATTCTGAATTAACCGGCATCCGGAACCCTTCCAGGCGAGTTCTGCCCCTGAAAGAACACTCGGTGAATTCCGGATCTTCGCTGCTCTTACGGCTGCCGCGTCCCACGATACGGAACCTTTAATGCTTGCAGATAGATCTCTAGAACACAGGAAGGAGTAGGATTAGATCTCTGGGACCCCCCAGGGGTATCACTACTACCACTATCTGCCCTCCTCCCTCTCCCCCCTATCCATGTACCTGAGGGTTAGAGAGAGGGAGAGCTGATAACCTCTCTCTTCAGGGCGCTGCTGCCATCATCCGGACTCCCGTTATAACGATCTTTTACGCTCCGCAGAGCGAGAACCTTAACGGAACTCTGTCTGTAAAGGTGAAACGGATCTACGAACAGAGAAAGCCCGGCGGCGCCACCTGCAGGCGGTTTGAGGAAATGTACAAAAAAAGCCTCGTTCACGAGGACTCGTCCGGGTCTTTTAGTTCTATAGCGCCGACAACTCCCGCAGCACAGCTCAAAGTCCCTACATTCAAAGGGTCTGACAAAACTAGAACTAGAAGACCAGATGCGTCAGGCAACGACGGCTCGGCCGGCAGGCGTAGAAATATTTATTATCCCCCTTTTTATGTCACGAATTCTACGCCGATTTACAAATATTCAGCCGGCCAAAAACTTTGCGTGATTGTTGCGTTTTATTGTATTTTTTTTTTTTTGGCCTTTGAAGAGTTAAGTGAAGAGCGAAATATTCGGGAGAAATGTTACCTTCTTGCTTGTAAAGCGATCCGCTGCTGCCCCCTACAGGCAACGAAACAAATAACAGAGAGCGGTTTCCCCAAACTGAGGGGTTAAAAATACGGCAAAGGAGATAATGTAATGCAAGAGAAATATTAGATTGCAAGCTTTCCAGACCACCCAGATATCACATAAAATGTGGCCAAATATTTAATGCACTGACTATATTATCACATTCCATGTTTATTTATGATTGTAATTAATATTCTATGGGGGGGGTGCGGAGGCTTTAGTGTAACTTTGTAACAAGCTGTGCAGGAGACCAGGAGATTTTTTTTCCCAATAACACTAATATGAAAATGCTAGATTTTTATGTTGTTTGTGTGAATAATGACGCCAAAAACATATTACGATGTCATTGTCAAGTATTCAAAAATGTCGCTGGCTCCTCCCACTTTCTCTCCCCATCAGTATGGCGGTAAATCCGCTCTCTGATTGGCTGGATTAATTAACCTAAAACGTAACATCATAAGACGGCTGTACAATGGCTGAGGCAAAAATACAATCCCGTCAAATTCTCCTTTCCTAAAAGTTGACTTTATTTATAAAAATGTTAGGTGTTTTTCGCTTTCTGGCAGCTGGATGGGGGATGGAACGCGGGGGGGGGGGGGGGGGGGACTTTGATGTTTTCTGTAAGTGAAAAAAAGAAGTGAGAAAAAAAAAAGTAACTTTGAAGCCATTATGGGAACCGCAGGAAAGGAGATCAAAGGGAGAGAACGACGATTTTACCCCGAGCCGGGAACGGGAGATCATTGCGGGGGATTCAACCTCGGGGTCTATGGAGAGAGCGGCTTTTATATAGAGACCCAGAACCTGCCGGCAGTTCGGCCCCCATCCGGCCCCCGTCTAGTTGCCCGTTTCTCCTGCTGTAAAGAATCAAACCTTAATCAGTCGTTGGTCTCGTCTTAGATTCAGGAGCCGTATGTCTATCCCGCGCATGTTTAATACCCTCAGTGTATTACCCTCTACCACCTCTGCTGGGAGGCTGTTCCACTTATCCACCACCCTCTCAGTAAAGTAAAACTCCCTTCCGTTCCATCTCAGTCTCTGACCCTCTAGTGTTAGATTCTGGTCTCTTATTTTAATGGTTCTCCTCCTTTGAAATAATCTTTTGTACAAACCCGTGTTGATTTTGTGGAATACTCTGCAGGCAGTTACGTGGCCGCAGAACGCGCGCAAAGACTGAAGGAGACAAAGTGATTACAGCCATCCGTTCAGGCAGGAGCTCTCCCCCCTCTCTATTCTACGTATTCTTCGGGGATTTAATAACCGGCAACCCAGATGCCCCACAGCCCAGCAAGATAAATAACCCAATACATAAAGAGTTAATTTTTTTTTTTTACAACACGGAATAGGAAGTTTGGATTTTTGCTGTCAGCACAAGTGACAAATTCCAACACCTATGACCCTTGGCCAGGGCACCTGTGCTGGTCCAAATAATAACCCCGTTTCCCCCACACTGGAACCGGAACCGAGCCGCCGGCCTCGTCGAATCTTTCTGTCATATACATTAAAGTGTTCCCTTTAAGGCCACCGGCATGATGTTATCTCCTAAAGGTACGTGTAATAATATTAATAAAAATAAATAATAATAATATTAATAAAAAAAATAATAATAATAAAAACAACAAATAATAAATAATAATAAAACGCCCCTTTAAAGGCACACGCCAGCCATTAAACTCACTTCATGCATATAACAGCTGTGTGGCCCCTTTAAATGTATGGGGTGGATTCTGCAGAAGTGCCCCCCTCCCCATGCATTTGCCCCCCGCCCCCCCTCCCGCTATCTCCCAAGACGTGGATTTAGAGTACATTAATCCACATTCTGCTTTAGAATAAAAGGTGGAAACGCGATTGAAACCAGATTCTGGTCTGCGAAGCAGATGTCGGAGCCGACCCCGGGCCACGGACCCCCACCTCAGCCCAGCCTCAGGCCCCCAGCCGCCAGCCATCAACTCCCAGACCCAGCCGCCGGCCCCGACATCCCCGCTTCCTGCCTCCAGGAATGCTCTGCACGCGTTTCCTCGCCATGTCCTGTTCTTACAGAGAGAAGATATTTCTTACCAACCAAACGCAGGAAAAGAAATGAACCCAGAATCCGCCGGCAGATCGGCCCCCATCCGGCCCCCGTCTAGTCCCCCGTTTCTCCTGCTGTAAAGACTCAAACCTTAATCAGTCGTCGGTCTCGTCTTAGATTCAGGAGCCGTATGTCTATCCCGCGCATGTTTAATGCCCTCACTGTATTACCATGTGTTGCGTGTTGAATTGCCAGCCCTCCAGGTGTCCCTCTCACTGTTATTACTACTCCTCAGAGAATAAAATGCAAATAGTCTGGGTGTTAAAGGGACGGTGAGACCTAATGATGAATTCTCGATATTCTCAATGAAAAGGTTTCTGCTCGGGGGGGGGGGGGTCGGGGGGGTCTGAAAATCTGACCGTGAAAAATTATGGAAACGTAAATACGATCCCAGCTGAGAAACCCAATTCTTTGTTTAATGTCACATCGCGCGGGCAGTGAGCGGGCATCGAGCGGGCATCGAGCGGGCAGTGAGTGGGCATCGAGCGGGCAGTGAGTGGGCATCGAGCGGGCAGTGAGTGGGCATCGAGCGGGCAGTGAGTGGGCATCGAGCGGGCAGTGAGTGGGCATCGAGCGGGCAGTGAGTGGGCATCGAGCGGGCAGTGAGCGGGCATCACCTCACTTCCTGCCCCAGGTTTCTGTGTGAATAGCTGACACGTCGGACTCCGCTCCCCGGCACCGCCTGGCGTCTGCGGCCCCCGGGGGGCTCCTGATATTATTTCTCTTTTTATTATTTTGTGTTGGTCGCCCAGCGGGCTCCGGGGCTCCAGAAACAAAATATGAGATTCACAAAACCACCGGAGCCTCACACCGGCACCACAAAGTGACCCCACAACGTGACACCGCACCGTGACGCCCCACCAAGACCACGCACCATAACAACGCACCGTGACACCACAACAAGACACTGTGACACTGCACCATAACACCTCGAGACAACATCAAGACACCGCGCCATAACACCACACCGTGACACCCCACCATAACACCACACCGTGACACCCCACCATAACACCACACCATAACACCCCACCATAACACCCCACCATAACACCCCACCATAACACCACACCGTGACACCCCACCATAACACCCCACCATAACACCCCACCATAACACCCCACCATAACACCACACCGTGACAACCCACCATAACACCCCACCATAACACCACACCGTGACAACCCACCATAACACCACACCGTGACACCCCACCATAACACCACACCATAACACCCCACCATAACACCACACCGTGACACCCCACCAAGACCACGCACCATAACAACGCACCGTGACACCGCAACAAGACACTGTGACACTGCACCATAACACCTCGAGACAACATCAAGACACCGCGCCATAACACCACACCGTGACACCCCACCATAACACCCCACCATAACACCACACCGTGACACCCCACCATAACACCACACCGTGACACCCCACCATAACACCACACCGTGACACCCCACCATAACACCCCACCATAACACCACACCGTGACACCCCACCATAACACCCCACCATAACACCACACCGTGACACCCCACCATAACACCCCACCATAACACCACACCGTGACACCCCACCATAACACCACACCGTGACACCCCACCATAACAACGCACCGTGACACCGCAACAAGACACTGTGACACTGCACCATAACACCTCGAGACAACATCAAGACACCGCGCCATAACACCCCACCGTGACACCCCACCATAACACCACACCGTGACACCCCACCATAACACCACACCGTGACACCCCACCATAACACCCCACCATAACACCACACCGTGACACCCCACCATAACACCCCACCATAACACCCCACCGTGACACCCCACCATAACACCCCACCGTGACACCACACCATAACACCACACCGTGACAACCCACCATAACACCACACCATAACACCCCACCATAACACCACACCGTGACACCCCACCATAACACCCCACCATAACACCCCACCATAACACCACACCGTGACACCCCACCATAACACCCCACCGTGACACCACACCGTGACACCCCACCATAACACCCCACCATAACACCCCACCGTGACAACCCACCATAACACCCCACCATAACACCCCACCATAACACCACACCGTGACACCCCACCATAACACCACACCGTGACACCCCACCGTGACCCCGCAACGTGACACCCCACTATAACACCACACCATAACACCACACCATAACACCCCACCATAACACCCCACCATAACACCACACAGTGACACCCCACCGTGACACCACACCGTGACACCCCACCGTGACCCCGCAACGTGACGCCCCACCATGACCCCGCAACGTGACACCCCACTATAACACCCCACCATAACACCCGACCATGACATCGCACCATAACACCCCCCGTGACACCCCACCATAACACCCCACCGTGACACCCCACCGTGACACCCCACCGTGACACCCCACCATAACACCCCACCATAACACCACACCGTGACACCCCACCAAGACCACGCACCATAACAACGCACCGTGACACCGCAACAAGACACTGTGACACTGCACCATAACACCTCGAGACAACATCAAGACACCGCGCCATAACACCACACCGTGACACCCCACCATAACACCCCACCATAACACCCCACCATAACACCACACCGTGACAACCCACCGTGACACCCCACCGTGACCCCGCAACGTGACACCCCACTATAACACCCCACCATAACACCACACCGTGACACCACACCATAACACCCCACCATAACACCCCACCGTGACACCACACCATAACACCACACCGTGACACCCCACCATAACACCACACCGTGACCCCGCAACATGACGCCCCAGAAGCCCGCAGGCGCTGAATCAGAATTGTTGCCACTTGGTAAAGTATCCCCCCCCCCCGCACCGCAGTATGAAGCTTGTGACGTGACCGGTACTTACTGCCCCTCCGTGGTGACGGCTGCAGGGGGTTCATTCCACCCCCATCACTCTCAGCCATCACAGTAAAAACCACCCTTTTGATTGAAAAGGAAATCTGGGATTCATTGAGTGCTCTGCGTGCATTCAGAGGGGGGCTGTGAGTGATGGGAATTACAGTCATGTGGCAGGCGGATGTCCGGTAATAAAATAATAATAATGATAATGAGGCTGGGGGGTCCGCGCTGTTACCTGCAATCACCGGGAACCCGGACTCTGATACAGGGAACCCCCCGGGGATGCACAGAGCGCACTCACACTCACCGCACACTCACAGAATTCCTGGGTCACCCGGTATCCCAACCCCACTACCCCCTGTACTCAGTGAGTGTCCACTCATCCCTTCCTCGCATAAGGAACCTCCTATCATTCCGAAACTCACGAACTGCACTCCGACTCCCATCATCCCCGCTCTCACCCGTCCGCTGCTCCCATTCCCTGGGGCTTACCTTCAGTACGGAGGCCATGCCGAACGGGTGAGTGCGAACTCAGCGGAGGTAGCGGCCGGAGAACGGGGTCCGGGGCCCCTCCCAATACGGGGCGGGGAAAGCAAGAGGCCACACATAGGGGGCGGGGCACTATCGGGGCGGTGCTTACGGTGCACATGGGCCGCGGATAAATCGCCGGGTCGCCCGGGTGCATATACCGCGCACGGGGGCCAACTCACCGCGCACGGGGGCCACATACATGTAACCCGGAGAGCAGCCGCCGGCCGGGGGGTCACAGATCGGGGGGCGCAGTGAATGATTCGGAGCTTCCGGTTTATTCTCTTCCCTTTTGCTGTTTTTAGTTTTGATTTTCCTCATTCGGCATAATATGCAGCACCATACCTGCCAAGTGTCCCTGTTTAGTTTGGCCAATCACTCCATTGGCCCTTATCCCTGATGCCCCTCACCTCACGCCCCTCTCTACCCCCCTGATGCCCCTCTTTTCTAGGAGGTCAGAATGTTTGCTGGGTATGAGGGGATCGCAGGGTTCTACAGCCCTAAAAGCCCCGATAATGTGTATAGAAACAGAGTTTCTTCCCCCCCGCTCGTGCGCATCGAGTGCCCCCTCTGAACGGCGTGTCTCAGAAGGACGTCGGCGTTCGGCCGCTCGCTTGCGGCTGAGGTGTTAGAATGAGACGGTTATTTCGCTGACGGTTTGCGTTAGTTTTTTTTAGGTAGAGAAGATTTTGGTTCAAATAAAATTTGGGGAGTTTTGTTGATTTGGAAGGAGATTTGTTGTCTTTCACTCGCTCGCCGTCTCGCTCTCACTCAGTGAAAGGGTTAACCTAGCTGTCACTCGGCCGTCTTCCTCGCGATTGGCTGGAGGAAGGAGTCGACCCACTCTGCCCGCAGGCCGTTTTTGGGACTTAATAATAGAAATAGTTTGTGAATGGAGAGCCGGCGTATCTATGGGCTGCGAGCGACAACAGAAGAGCCCACATTGTCTTTCCCTGACGCCGAAGCAGCCGTCCCGTCCCAAGCCTTCGGCAAGCGGGGACCCCGGCCTGTACCCGGTGGGGCCCTCCGGTGCCGCGTGACCCCCGATTCCGCGGTGATGGCCGGACGAAGGGCAGACGAAGTGACGGCCGACTGACCAAAGCGGCTTAAATCAGCAGCTCCTCTCGCCATGAACGTCTTCTCGCTCGGAAGGAGCCGCGCAAACGCCCAGCTGCAGAACAGCCACGAGACGCTGAAATGCGAGCGGCGGAAAGGAGACATCGCGAGGAGCCGCGCACGCTCGCTGAGCGCCATCGATAAAAGCATCCGAGAGGAGCGAGAGACTTTGAAGGAGATTAGTGCCAGTTCCGGGTATTGCAGGGAGGCGCGGGCCGGTGCCGGTGGGGTCTGTCCACCTTCAGACCACGGGGACCGTTTGGATACAGGGGGCCGGATTTTGTCGTCAAAAAAGGAATTTAACCATAAAATCCGGGATCTCGGAAGCTTTAAGGATCCGGACATCTGGTCGGTTACAGGAAGCGAAAGATCTGCGACCGGCCGGCGGACTCTTGTGTCTGACGCAGCGGGTAAGCGGAACATCGCGGGTCGGACAGAACGTTCCTGGGGTCTGGAAATTAATCCCCTCTGCAAAAGGGCTCCGTGCGCACCGAGGGGAGGAAAAACGCCTAATGGGGGGAGAAGGAAAGGAGACGCAGACGGCCAGCTATGCGAAGGTGACATCATAAAGCAACAAAGAGGAAAAAGCAAATTCATGGGGAATAAACCATATTCTCCCCCGATTCCTGTGCATGCGCCAAAGCCAGACCCGGAAGAGAACCCGAGGGTCCGGATCCAATCCAGAGCAAAACCCGAGACTTCAGCTTCACTAATCGGGGAGATCGGTGACAAAGTGACGTCCGGCGGTCGCCAACATCAGGAAACGGAAGGTGATGAGAGCCGGTTACCCCGCGTATCGACCCGTAAATTAACGCTTCATGAAAAGAAGCCCACCAAATTGGACGGGACGCCCCAAATTACCACCTCCGCCTGGCAAGAAGAGAAATGCACCGTCCGGACCGATCTAGAGAAACCCGGCAAAGGTCCGGTTCGCGCCGCGCCGTACGGTGAATCTAACTTTAACGCGAGGACTCAGAGGCCCCCGTTTACCGCGTCTCCGAAGCCCCGCGTCGGATCGGCTCCTTTTGTTGTTCATAAATCACAAGTCCGAGGAGCCGATTTGTCGGGAAATGACAATAAAAAAGTGAAAATCCACGCCAGCCTCTCCAAGCGCGAGCGCAGGCGGATTTTACAAGCGCTGGTCTCCGGCTGCAACGTCCCGCTAGACAGAAGCGTCCTGGAGAGAGAGCGCCAGCGGCTGCTGCGGGAGAGGATCTCGGCGTTCGTCGCGTCCCTAATGGATCCGAGCGATAATAATCGGGGCGACGCGTTTCGTGGCGACTAGCGGCTGTTAACCGGTTTCACCTTCACAGACCGGCACGCTCCGCAGACGCGGGAGAGATTTTTCGGGTATTCTTGGTGTCCGCCGTCTGTATATTGAGCTTGGTTTATTTTTCGGGATAAAACAGACCGGTCCGTGAGCCGCTGCATTGCGATTAACAAAAAACGCGTTGGGGGTTAATTCTATTGATCTATTGGGCCTGGGGGGCACCCAGATATTACGTAATAACGGAAGTTCTATGTCTGCCGGTAACATTCTTACAAAATGCAGAACTAGTGTTTAGGATCGTTGACTGATTTGGGTTCTTTCAGGGCTCTAGAAATATTTCTGCGATTATTCATAATTAAAGTTTCTGTTACTGTAAGAATAACGATGGCAAATCATTCCGTCCGTACGTCGCGGCGGCCAAATGTGCGAGTGAAACGTTAACGAGAAGGTCTCGGCCGAAGTCATAGAGCTGTAGAAATACAGATACATAACCTTTTAATACATATTCACAGCACAAAATACACGACCATTAAAAAGTTTGGGGTCGCTTAGAAATTTTTTGAAAGAAAAGCACATTTTCCCCATTAAAATAACATGAAATGGATCAGAAATCCAGCGCAGACGGGGTTAATGTTTTAAATGACTATTATAGCTGGAAACGGCTGACTTTTTTAACGGAATCTCTTCATAGGCGTATAGAGGCCCTTTATCACTCCCATCACTCCTGGGTTCCAATGACCCTTTATCACTCCCATCACTCCTCTGTTCCAATGGTCGTTTATCACTCCCATCACTCCTGTGTTCCAATGGCCCTTTATCACTCCCATCACTCCTGTGTTCCAATGGCACGTTGTGTTCGCTGATCCAAGTTTAAGTTTAAAAGGCAAATTGATGGTTAGAAACCCTTTTGCAGATTACGTTACAGCTCAGTGACCCCAAACTTTTGCACGGCTATGTATAACACGTCATAGAAGTTTAAGGATGTTGGTCCATTTAAAGTGTTCTATTTAAGGATTTTTGAGTAAAAATATAACGAGGTGTAACGTTTGTGTTTTTGCTCCCGACGCGTTCTGATAAATTCGTCAGAAGCAGCCGGTTGGATGGAGGGGCTCCGGCCTTCGGATTTTTGCTCCCCTAAGGAGCGGTAATCGGGGTTTATTGGTTTATGGACCCATTTAATTTCCCTCGTTGAAACAATTCAGCATTTAACCCTTTCTTTGAATGCAAATTATAAAAATAAAATAAATCGCTGGGCTGAAGATTTCTTAAATCAGGAAAAAAAAAAGGGTTTTAAGTGAGTTAATTGAAAGCATCGATAATAAGAATAATCATTTTTGTTGGCAGCAGCTGGGGGGGCTTTTGGTGCATTGAGCCAAAAAATTATAGAAATTCAGCCAACAAAACTGCCTTCGGGGAGTCTCCAGGCAACGATCGCACGCAGGAGACCAGAAACCGTGACCTCATCTTAGATTCAGGAGCCAGATGTCTATCCCATGCATGTTTAATCCCCTCACTGTATTACCCTCTACCACTTCTGCCGGGAGGCCGTTCCACTTATCTACCGCCCACTCAGTTAAGAAAAATACTGCAAAATTTTAGTTTAGGGTCAGGCACAGAACTCCCGGGATCTATGATGAGCGCAGCAGACGATATCGCCCCCCCTGATGTGATCTAACATTCAGATGTGCCGAGAATCCCCCAGCAAAGTGCTTTCCGCGCGTTCAATAATTAAACCCCCAAAGTAACCTCCGGCTCTGATGGCGGCTGATTTGGGCAGAATATAAAATTATGTTTTTATTACAAAAAAGACAAAATATTTATTTCAAGCAAAGGTGTGTTTCGAATGGGAGACTGTTATGTCCTGCAGGATGAGAAACATCACAAGTGGGGTATATAACATTATAACAGAGGCAGGAGGCAAAAGGGGCCGTTTAACCCCAAACTATGAAAACACTGATATTAAATAAAACACAATAAAACAGTTTATTTATTTGAAAACAAGTAAAATGACATCATAAATAAAATGCAGGGGGGGTCTGTGTTGAACCCCCGGGGGAGAAGAAATGGAACTTTCTGCCACTTCAAGAGCAAGAACCAGAAGCAACATTTAACGGCGTTACACCGTGTATAATAATAGATACATCGCTACGGAAGCCGCTGGCGATATATAACATAACGTAATGTATAGCAGGTTAGATATCAGCTTATTCAGATAGAGCGTCGGGTTCCCTACCACCAATACCTGGCTGCAGGGCTCGGTAAACACGGCTGCTACTCGGCCGGTAGCTGGTCGGCTGCGAGGCACTCGGACTCGTAATTCCTCCGCAGATGTCTCAGGAAGGTCCGCAGGCTGGCCGGGTCGAGGCGCGAGTTACGAGCTGTCTGCACGAGCCTCGCGGCCAAATGATAAGCCGCCGTGTGCTTGGCGCTGCGCGGGGAGCTCGTCTGTTTCTGCTGTTTAGTAAATAACGAGAAAAAGATAAACGCAAAAAACACATAAACAGCCAACTAATGTTCCCAACATCCCCGAGACAGGAAGGGAATAGAAGGGAGATGGGGGGGGCATTTAAATACATAGTTAAGGGGTTAATAATGGGCAACAAGAGACCGGAATCTACTAGAATCAACAAGAGACCGGAATCTATGGAAACACTAAAGACTGAGATGGAATGGAAGGAAGTTTTACTTTACTGAGAGGGTGGAGAAGTGGAACAGCCTCCCAGCAGAAGTGGTCAAGAGGTAGAGGTAAGGGAAGACCAAGGACTGATTAAGGACTAGATTGACTTACACTTTAAATAAATGTTACAAATATATCTGTTACATTTTATCGAATCCTACACTAAATAAAGCTCACGGGAACCCCCTTCCTAACTTCCTGTTCCTAGGGTCGGCGTGATTATTCCTCCCCATTTAGTTATCTCCACCATTGTGGACTGTTTATACTTCCTGTTACCGGCGGCCGCCCCGTCACCACCCGGGGTACTTACTAAGATCCGATCCGCGACTTGGTTGGCGATGCGATTGGCATCCTGCAGGAGCGCCGCTGGTAACGAGGAGAGTTCGGCCGCTTTCAGACCTGCGGGGCGAGGCGTGATTATTAGCGAGCGTCAGATGAATGAATAGCGCGGCGTTCATGTGACGGAGGCTGCGTTACCGTAGTTCTTCTCCGTCGTGTGGCCCCTGGACAGCACGTAGGTGTACGAGATGGACTCCTCGCGGCCGGATTTGGATTTCACGTGCTGCACCTCGAAGTGATAATTTTCCACGTTTGGATACATCGTGCCGAGGTGACAGAGCTCCAGGAAGTGCGTGGCGAGCAGCGTGAACGCCTGGGGAGGAAACACGGCCGGCGGGGGTTAAATCGCGGGACCAGGGAGGGGCAATTTCACATGCGCAGCAGATCGCAATGCCTGGGCTTCGTCAGCATTAAATCTTAGGCCCCTCCCACCCCCTGTCTATTTATCACTACCCCTGCGTCTCCCTCCCTCCCACCCTGTGTCTATGTACCACTAGCCCCGCCCCTCCCTCCCACGAGGAGCGGACAAGCTGCCCCTGGACATCTTCCCCGTGACTAATGTGCGTCATTCTCGTTAGATTCGGGTACCCTGACAGTACCTTCGTGCCCAGGAGGTATTCACAGACGGCGTAACAAAGGCCGATCCCTTCCTCTGCGCTGGTGCCTCGGCCCAGCTCGTCGATTATAATGAGAGACCTGGCGTTGGCGTTCTGTATGATGTACGTCACCTAAAAAACACAATTCATTATATTCACAATTTTCGGGTATTCACTATCGTATTTCCAACACTGAAATGTTTGTGGTAATGGGGCATGTCTGAACCTCGGCTGCCCCGCGGCAAACCCCCCCCCTGGGAGTCCGCTTAGCGACAACTACCAGGAAACATATTACAGAAAACATGTGTCTGTGTGCCGGACTGTCACGTAACCAGCTACATGACAACACTAACAACCCCCGGGGGCCGCCAGTAATCACCCCCCCCCCCCCCGCACAGCACTGACCCCGTGTGACATTTCTCACCAACCTCATTTCTCACTGACCAGTCTGCCTTATAAATGATAGAAACCCAGAACCTGCCGGCAGATCGGCCCCATCCGGCCCCCGTCTTGTTGCTGTAAAGACTCAAACCTTAATCAGTCGTTGGTCTCGTCTTAGATTCAGGAGCCGTATGTCTATCCCATGCATGTTTAATCCCCTCGCTGTATTACCCTCTACCACCTCTGCTGGGAGACTGTTCCACTTATCTACCACCCTCTCAGTGTCGAATAAACTTGAGTCCCTATTACAGACAGTTTGAAGGAATATTTGCACCTCTTTCATTTCTTTCATAAACGTTGATGAATTTGTTTCAATGTCGTCATCCATCCCGATTCTGGTGAATATCTGCTCAGCAATCCTGAAGGAGGCGTATTCGGCCGGGACGAACGACCCTGCGATCCAAACAGAAACTCATCCCAGATCACATTCCCTCACGGGTCAGCCTCTGCCACATCTGCTGGGAGGCTGTTCCACGTATCTACCTCAGTAAAGTAAAACTTTCTCACATATTTTCTCTATTCTGCGTTTACCGCAGCTCTATGATTCTTATACCATGAAGAGCGTTCATTCCGTCACCCCCGGGGGGCAGAGCGCAGGCTGCGCATGGGAGCTCCTATGGGAGCCGGGGATTGGAAGCTCACGGGCAGAGTCGTTCTGCGCATGTTGTATCTTTGGGTGTAAATGTTAAGAAAACCCCCCGTATTTAAATTGTACAGCGCCGCGGAATATGTTGGTGCTTAATAAATAAAGGATACTAATAATAAAAATGCCTGATTAACCCTTGCCTGTAATGTGAGTGTTAGACACCCCCGAGGCTGCACTGACACCGGTCACAGCGCTGGCCCCGGAGCTATTCCTAAAGCCCATGCGCTGTTTAGGGGTCCAGGCCCGGCTCCTCGTTAATTATAAGCAGAAACGGAACCGGCCAACTCCTTTTCTTCCCAGAACCGCAAACATTAAATCAGCCATGACCCTGAACACACGATAGAGCTATAGTGACACATTGTTACATCCGCCTCCGCGCCAAGCTGGTAATTTACCTGGAGATTAGGTCTCTGTTGCCACGCGGCCGGGGGGGGGGGGGGGGGGGGTAATCACCAGTTTATTAACGCTCCGTTCTTTAGCATTCCCCACATTCCTCTGAGGGCTGTTATAGTCTGACAGATATGTCTCCTTTATTAGACCTCAAACTAACACTTACGAGACAGCTACAAGACGGCTACGAGACAGCTACAAGACGGCTACCAGATGGCAATGAGATGGCAACGAGACGGCAACAAGACAGCAACGAGACGGCTACGAGACGGCTACCCGATAGCAATGAGATGGCAACAAGATGGCAAGATGACAGCTACAAGACGGTTGTTCTAGGTCAACGATTTTCATCGTTTTCATTAAAATTCACACAGCCAAAAATCACGCCTTTTCATCTAAACCTTACAGGTCATTGACGGCTATTAACGTAATTAAAGCCACAGGGTCCGTAAAAAAGAGCAAATGTTCAAACAATACTTTTAAGTCAAATTGTATTTATTATTATTTATTATAAATTTGAATATTTAGTAATTTTTAGTAACATTTACAGATAAGTGTTTGCTGTTTGCAGCTCTCAGATAATCAAGTCGATGATGGATAGTAAAGTATAAATGCAAAGGGGTTTCTCTTCGTATCGAGGGGATCCGGACTTTTATATTCGTTTGGATTGAATCGCATTGTCCGATTACTGGAGGATTTCAGTGATTACTGTATACAGCGCTGGGGGTTATATTACTGTATACAGCGCTGGGGGTTATATTACTGTATACAGCGCTGGGGGTTATATTACTGTATACAGCGCTGGGGGGTTATATTACTGTATACAGCGCTGGGGGTTATATTACTGTATACAGTGCTGGGGGTTATATTACTGTATACAGTGCTGGGGGTTATATTACTGTATACAGCGCTGGGGGTTATATTACTGTATACAGCGCTGGGGGGGTTATATTACTGTATACAGCGCTGGGGGTTATATTACTGTATACAGCGCTGGGGGTTATATTACTGTATACAGCGCTGGGGGTTATATTACTGTATACAGCGCTGGGGGGTTATATTACTGTATACAGTGCTGGGGGTTATATTACTGTATACAGCGCTGGGGGGTTATATTACTGTATACAGCGCTGGGGGTTATATTACTGTATACAGCGCTGGGGGTTATATTACTGTATACAGCGCTGGGGGTTATATTACTGTATACAGCGCTGGGGGTTATATTACTGTATACAGCGCTGGCAGGGCCGGCCTTTGGGGTGTGCGACCTGTGCGACCGCACAGGGCGCCACAATCCAGGGGGCGCCGCCGCGGGGTCCGACGCCACCGTAGGCGTACGTAGCGGGGGGGGCGGTCCGCACCGGGTGACGCTCATCAGGGGGGCACCCGGCAACCCTCCAGAGACGGACAGTAATGTCCGCCGCTGGAGGAGCAGGCTCGCTAGGGAGCGGTATCGGAGGTCTTTAACAGACCTCCGGCTCCCTTGAGTGATTTTAAGCCGGTTCAAGGATCTCCCTCTGTTAAAGACCTCCGATACCGCTCCCTTGTGATCCGCGCGGCAACAGCTGCTGTGCGCCGGGGTTTGTTGTTAGATCCCGGCGCACAACACTGAAGCCGCGCCCACCGCTGTCCGTGCCCTCTGACCCGGAAGAAGACAGAAGAACTGAAGAAGAGGAGGAAAAGAAGCTGTAAGGAGAAAAGAGGAAAGGTAGGAAAGCATTGAGTGAGAGTGAGAGTGAGAGTGGATTGGATTGGATTAGTATGTGTGTGGATTGGTATATATGTGTGGATTGGTGTATACGTGTGGATTGGTATATACGTGTGGATTGGTATATGTGTGGATTGGTATATATGTGTGGATTGGTATATATGTGTGGATTGGTATGCGTGTGGATTGGTGTGCGTGTGGATTGGTGTGTGTGTGGATTGGTATATATGTGTGTATTGGTATATGTGTGGATTGGTAAGTGTGTGAGAGTGATGGGTGTTATGCTGTACCATTCCCAATGTCTTTTTCATCATCTAATTATGCTCTAAAAGTACATCATAACTCCCATCATTCTATACTGTTCCATACAGAGCTGGGAGGCAGAGGCCTTGCACCCCCCACCGCAGGACTCCTGAAAGGTAAGTGAACTTCAAAGAGGGAAAGGGTAGATAGGGAGAAGGGAGTGAGAAGGGGTAGATAGGGCAGAAGAGAGTGAGAAGGGGTAGATAGGGCAATCATACTCCTATCATGCCAAGTCTGCGAGTACATCCTGGAATCTGGGCATGATAGGAATGTGATTGCTGTTAATTATATATATATATATATATATATATATATATATATATATATAATATTGTTATTTAATTGTTTTGTCCTATTTTGGTGTGTTACTTACTTTAAATAAAAGTGTTAGATTTTTTTATGGTGTGGGGGGGGGGGTCATATTCGGTTTTGGCCAGGTAAATGCTGCACTTTCGGTTTCAGTCCAGAATTCGTTTCGGTGCATCCCTACTACTAAGCCAGACAATGAAGTGGTAGGCCTACACCACATCAATGTTTGGCGTAGTATATAGTGATTGGGGTTTTCTTACAAGTTTTGTTACAAGTTTTTATTCCTTTCTTTTTTTGGGATGGGGGGGCGCCAGAGGAGTAGTCCGCACAGGGCGCCAGAACACCTAAGGCCGGCTCTGAGCGCTGGGGGGTTATATTACTGTATACAGCGCTGGGGGTTATTACTGTATACAGCGCTGGGGGTATATTACTGTATACAGTGCTGGGGGGTTATATTACTGTATACAGCGCTGGAGGTTATATTACTGTATACAGTGCTGGGGGTATATTACTGTATACAGTGCTGGGGGTTATATTACTGTATACAGCGCCGGGGGTTATATTACTGTATACAGCGCTGGGGGTTATATTACTGTATACAGTGCTGGGGGGTTATATTACTGTATACAGCGCTGGGGGTTATTACTGTATACAGCGCGGGGGGTTATATTACTGTATACAGCACTGGGGGTTATATTACTGTATACAGCGCTGGGGGTTATATTACTTTATACACGCTGGGGGGTTATATTACTGTATACAGCGCTGGGGGGTTATATTACTGTATACAGCGCTGGGGGTTATTGTTACAGGGTCACCGTACCCAAGGCTGGGTCCCCCTGTTTGAGGGCTGAGGAATCACCAGTCAGTCCCTCATATGGATCGCACTCAGCTATCCACGGATCATCCAGACCACCATTCGTAGCAAACCAAGAAGAACTCTCTTTATTACAAACACACAGAACTTTATACAATCTCAATGCAATGTGTACCGAACCCAACCCCCACTCCCATCAGCCACATCCCATCACAAATCCCATCAGTATACAGGGGATGTATCAGGTGAGGGGATTACAGAATACAATGGGTTCCCCCACCTGTGTTATCCCCCCTGTAGTGCGGGGGCCGTCTGGGCAGACAGGGCTGTGTTGGCTGATTAAGAGCCCCAGCCAGATTATAGGATCGTCTCTTTGAAGGCTGGGGCTGAATCCACATCAGTCTCTGGGCCGGTTACACAATAAACACAATATAATATATTACCGGGTCACAGTATACGGAACCGGACACAAAAGTGCTCCGTGACCCGGCTAAACTTCATATGACACATGAGCCAGCTAGCCTGGCCCTGTCACAGTTATATTACTGTATACAGCACTGGGGGTTATATTACTGTATACAGCGCTGGGGGTTATATTACTGTATCCAGCGCTGGGGGTTATATTACTGTATACAGTGCTGGGGGTTATATTACTGTATACAGCGCTGGGGGGTTATATTACTGTATACAGCGCTGGGGGTTATATTACTGTATACAGCGCTGGGGGGTTATATTACTGTATACAGCGCTGGGGGTTATATTACTGTATGCAGCACTGGGGGATTATATTACTGTATACAGCGCTGGGGTTATATTACTGTATACAGTGCTGGGGGGGTTATATTACTGTATACAGTGCTGGGGGGTTATATTACTGTATACAGTGCTGGGGGTTATATTAGTGTATACAGTGCTCGGGGTTATATTACTGTATACAGCGCTGGGGGTTTTATTACTGTATACAGTAATATAACTGTGACAGGGCCAGGCTAGCTGGCTCATGTGTCATATGAAGTTTAGCCGGGTCACGGAGCACTTTTGTGTCCGGTTCTGTATACTGTGACCCGGTAATATATTATATTGTGTTTATTGTGTAACCGGCCCAGAGACTGATGTGGATTCAGCCCCAGCCTTCAAAGAGACGATCCTATAATCTGGCTGGGGCTCTTAATCAGCCAGCACAGCCCTGTCTGCCCAGACGGCCCCCGCACTACAGGGGGGATAACAAAATAGACAAATCACCAGGTCCAGATGGCATTCACCCCGCGTTCTAAGGGAGTTAAGTAATGTAATAGACAGACCCCTATTTCTAATAGTCAAGGACTCTATAGTGACAGGGTCTGTTCCCCAGGACTGGCGCATAGCAAATGTTGTGCCAATATTCAAAAAGGGGACAAAAAGTGACCCGGGGAATTATAGGCCTGTTAGTTTAACCTCTGTTGTGTGTAAACTGTTTGAGGGTTTCCTAAGAGATGCTATTTTGGAGAATCTCAATGAAAATAAATGTATGACTCCATATCAGCATTGGGTTTACAAGGGATCGGTCCTGTCAAACTAACCTGATCAGCTTTTATGAGGAGGTGAGCTCAAGACTGGATCGGGGTGAATCGCTGGATGTCGTATATCTTGATTTTTCCAAAGCATTTGATACGGTGCCACATAAAAGGCTGGTACATAAAATGAGAATGCTTGGGCTGGGGGAGAATGTGTGTATGTGGGTAAGTAACTGGCTCAGTGATAGGAAACAGAGGGTGGTTATTAATGGTACATACTCTGAGTGGGTTACTGTTGCTAGTGGGGTACCACAGGGGTCAGTTTTGGGTCCTATTCTTTTTAATATATTTATTAATGACCTTGTAGAGGGATTGTATAGTAAAGTATCAATCTTTGCAGACGATACTAAGCTCTGTAACGTGGTTAACACAATAGAGGACAGCGCACGATTACAAATGGATCTGCATAGGTTGGAGGCTTGGGCTGGGATGTGGCAGATGAGGTTCAACACAGATAAATGTAAGGTTATGCACATGGGGAAGAAAAATCCAGGCTGGGAATATGTATTAAATGGGAAAACACTGGGGACGACTGACATGGAAAAGGACTTAGGAGTTTTAGTTAACAGTAAATTTACCTGTAGCGACCAGTGTCAGGCAGCTGCTGCTAAGGCAAATAAAATCATGGGGTGCATCAAAAGGGGCATAGATGCCCACGACAAGGAAATAATTCTACCCCTGTACAAGTCACTAGTCAGACCACACATGGAATACTGTGTACAGTACTGGGCACCAGTGTACAAGAAAGATATAGTGGAGCTGGAGAGGGTTCAAAGACGGGCAACCAGAGTAATAAGGGGAATGGGAGGACTACAGTACCCAGAAAGATTATCAGAATTGGGGTTATTTAGTTTGGAAAAAAGACGGCTTAGGGGGGACTTAATAACTATGTATAAATATATAAGGGGGCAGTACAGAGATCACTCCCAGGACCTATTTATACCCAGGACTGTATCTATAACAAGGGGACATCCTCTACGGCTGGAGGAAAGAAGGTTTCTACACCAGCACAGACGGGGGTTCTTTACAGTAAGAGCGGTGAGATTATGGAACTCTCTGCCAGAGGAGGTGGTAATGGTAAACTCAATAAAAGAGTTCAAAAGGAGCCTGGACGTGTTTCTTGAAAGCAATAATATTACAAGTTATGGATATTAGATTAATAGGGACAGAACGTTGATCCAGGGATTTATTCTGATTGTCATATTTGGAGTCGGGAAGGAATTTTCCCCCTGGTATGGGGCAATTGGCATCTGCTTCATAAGGGTTTTTTTGCCTTCCTCTGGATCAACACAGTAGGGACACAATATGTATATAGGTTGAACTTGATGGACTTTGGTCTTTTTTCAACCTTATGAACTATGTTACTATGTTACTATGTTACAGCGCTGGGGGGTTATATTACTATATACAGCGCTGGGGGTTATATTACTGCATACAGCGCTGGGGGTTATATTACTGTATACAGCACTGGGGGGTTATATTACTGTATACAGTGCTGGGGGGTTATTAATGTATACAGCGCTGGGGGGTTATTAATGTATACAGCGCTGGGGGGTTATTAATGTATACAGCGCTGGGGGGTTATTAATGTATACAGCGCTGGGGGGTTATTAATGTATATAGATCTAGGGGTTTACACTCTATAGAACACAGAGCACCATCTATTAAAAACGTATCCTCATTTCTTACCGATTTGGGCCATAATCTGACACAGGGCGATCTGCTTCAGATAAGTCGACTTCCCGCTCATGTTGGGTCCGGTGATGATTACGGAGTTGCTTCCCTCTGTCATGTACGTATTATTACAGATGGGTTTTCCCAGGGAAATCTTCTCCAGGATCGGATGCCATCCCTGTTTTATTGCTAAAGTATCTGTGAATTCCGGGCGAACTGGGAAAAAAAAGAAGAACGTGGCAAGCGGTGAGAAGACCAACGAGCGGCTGAAATGCAGTAATGGCTTCAACATTTGTGTACGGAGAGCAAAGTCGTTTCGGGTGAATTTTAATTGAATTTCGCAACCTTTGGTTCAGATGAAATATATACCGTTTATTACCTTTCAAAATAAAGTTCAGTTTAGAACACATTACTTGAGTTATTTTCCTCACCCTTCGTCTCCTTCACATTTTGAACGGATAATGAATTTCTTTGGGGGTCCTTAACGATTTTCGGGGATTTGTACGAATGCACAAATGAAGCAAAAATTGTTAAAGAACGAGTCTGCGCAAATCAGAATCCACGCGGCTGACGGTCTCTCCGAGGACTAACGCATCAGACGTGGGAACATGAAACGTACGGACTGCGAGTTACCGTAGTCTGAGAGCGTGCAGGCGTGAGCCAAGGACAGCAGCATGTCCAGCATGGAGACCGTGTCGGATAATTTATAGAGGCAGTGGATGTGTTCGTAAATCTCACTGAGGAGTTTACAGATTATTCTGGAAAAAAAGAAACAAATCGTGGAGAATGACATCAAACTGTGACACGGACGCCGATTGGAAACCTTGTAATACGACCAACACCATAATTACGACCACCGCTGTCCCTCCACGGGCTTCAGACAAGCAATGTCACTTAACCGATCCTGCTTTTGATTTATATTATTTAATACAAAATAAATCTGATTACAAATGAATCAAATAGTTTGTTTCTTTTATGATTAAAAATCCGCCTCGCATCTCCTTCATCGCTCAATGAGAAGCAGCCAAGACACGGAGCGCCGCGTGGCTCACGGGCAGCGCAAAGACCCCAATAAATGCTTTATTTCAGCAATTGGCAAGAAGCAAAGCTTTCGGTCCCAAATATAACAGGTTTTATAGCGGCTGAAATAACATTATGTCAAAGTTTGGATAAAAGTGGGAGAATGCGACCACAGCATCTATCATTTTTTCCATAACAAGTTTAATAACTAATAAAAATAATAATAATAAATAATTTACAAAGCTGCTTTATTTTGGCTCAATGTTTTGGAAAATAGCCTTAATCTTACAGATATGACATGTGATAGATTTCTCGGAGGGATTCCTGGCATCTCTCGTTCATTTTAATTAAATCCACAGATGTGAAACTGTAGGTATTTTTAGCTCGAGTCACCTGGAAGAAATAGGAGTCAAACATGAACTGAACAATGACATCACTCGGCAAAGGCAATGACATCACTAGAATAATTTACGTCTGGAGGACAGAGCGAGGGCTGAGTGAGGTCTTACAGCAGGTGGAGTAATGGGCTAATGGCTTTAACCTACTGACAAATTCTATATTGACTTCCCGTCCGGCGTTAGAATGGATTCAAAGTCACCAGCGAGAGTGATTTACGCCGTCACTCGGTTTGATTAGTAAAATGAGAACGGTCCTTTGTGACGAAGAGTTTTGGGACGACCTCATGAGAGCCCCCGCTTGTTCACCTTGACGAATTCAGGAGGAAGCGTAGCCGTGGATTTCACGCTTCCATCGGTGTTCATCTGGATGAAAAAGCCCCTGGCGGTGCTGAAGCTGGTCTTCAGGGGTAGATTGTGTTTGTCGGAGAGCTGCGAGATCATTCCTGGGGGACGGATACAAACATCAAGTTATTTCAGCAAATAATCTATCTGTCCTGCAGGGCCCACCGAAGTGTGACTGTAATGCTGGATACGATGCCGCTATATCACTGACGGAGTGACATGTAGATTAGATTGTAAGCTTATTTGAACAGGACCCTCGCCGTTTGTTTCTGTCCAAATTGTTAGTTGATGCACTACTGGACATGTCCTGTTTACTCCATTGTACAGCGCTATGGAATACGTCGGCACTATATGAATCAATAAATAATAATAACAGTAAACCCATATTAATGATGCAGACCCCATTATAGCAGTTGGTGTAAAGGTTAAAGACAGCTGCAGCTCATCCCGGCGGGAGAAGGGAACACGTGGAACATACGTGGCACATACATGGAACATACGTGGCACATACATGGAACATACGTGGCACAATGCAGATGAAACATCACAGAGATAAACGACACACCGTTATACCCAATGGATGGCTGAGGGTTATTACCAGCAATATCATCTACGATTTCTGCGTAGGTCCTCCGTGCAATGTCCAGGAATTCATTGATATTCGGCCGGACGGCGTAGCATTTCTGGGTCCTCATGTTCAGGCAGCCTTTAGTGTATCTCGTGTCATCGTTAACGACACTCCTAATTTTTTCAAGAATTATATCAAACCTAAAAAAAAAAAAAGGTTGCAACTCGTTTTTCTACAAAGTCAGGTAGTTATACACAGAGATGCGGTTATATATATATAGAGAGAGAGAGATTTATATATTTATATGTATGTATATATATATATATATATGCCGTACATTTACAGCCTAATCCCGTGACGTGGTGCAAAAATACATCTCTGTCTCAAGGCCACTTATAAATTTTGTCCAGTCCCCCCTCAACCTCATCACATAGATCAGGGGTTCTCAAACTGCGGCCCTCCAGCTGCTGCAGGACTACATCTCCCATACTCCTCAGCCAGCCCCTTAGCTGAAGGAGCATTATGGGAGATGTAGTCCTGAAGCAGCTGGAGGGCCGCAGTTTGAGAACCCCTGACATAGATTGTAAGCTCATAAGAACAGGCCCTCTTTTCCTTCTGTAATTGTATGTTTTATGTCAGTTCATATTAAAGTTAATTTTGAATATTGTCAGTTTTATGGGATCTGCTGGAGTTCTATAAATAAATGTAATTTGATAATGATGAGATTGTCCAGTATATGATATTTAAGTCTGCTCGGCTCCTTAATGAATTCCCTTTGTTCAGCTGCTATTAAGTGGCGGGCAAATTGCAGATTCCGAGCGTCACTGAACTAAAGCAATGCCTGGGCTTCATGGGAATGGAAGCTTTACCTGGACAGCCAAGCGATGTTACCCCTGATCCTAATGCCTTTCCCCACCTGTCACATTAACCATGTCCTCTTGTTCATTGGGAAGCCCCCCCCCGGTACACGGTGTCCTCTGCATACAGCGAAGGGCATAAGACACGTAACTGCCTAGCTGTTTAGAAATCAAATCCCACGAAATATACACACTTATTTTCTTCTAGGGCACATGCTGAGCATTGTGGGTGTTGTAGTTCCAATAGATTAGGAGAGCAATCTGTTGTATTCCCTACTCTGAAGTGTCGACCGGATCGGAGTGTTTTGGAAACAATTACCTCTTATCTTCCAACGATGCCGAGTACGCTTTAAGAAGATGCGTCTTACAGTTCTTTAGTGCAGCCTAATAAATGGGAACAGGAGAAAATGTCACACTTTTGGCAACAGAAATGGAAACGACTTTCAAAGACTCCCAAGATACCCCCCCAGGGACTGGACAAGAACGGTGCTAATATAATGACCAGCAGTTTAAAGAGAGGACTTAAATCTGTGATTAGGACGACTATGACGACATTTGTGGAAACATTAAACCCTTAAGAATAAGACCAAAAAGTTCAAATAATGGAAAATAATTTAAATAATAACACCCAGGCTTCTATTATTTCCCTGAGAGATGCTTCATCGGGTCCTGGCGGTGCCCCTTTCTCTTGCAACGACATCGAGCTGCGTGTGAAGAGTCTGCCCGGTGCCCCCGACTTCGCGTACCCCAGGGATTGGGGTTTAATTAATATATACGATGCCACTTAACGCGCTAGACCAGGGCAGGGATTCTGCATACCCCGGCCTAACGGAAAGTAACTTAATGGATCTTTTATTGAGATCTCAGTGCTTAAGATAACATATCTGAAACCTGTGCCCTGTCCGCGGCCCTCCGGACCGGAGCTGTGCAGCCCTGGGCTGGGCATACCTTCAGAGGGTCGATAAGCTCCAGCGTATGCTTCAGTGAAATCAAATAGCTTATTTTGGCGTCTGCGGCTTTATCCTATTAAATAAACAAATTATCCAATTCAGATACTGGTATTTTATTCATCATCACCGTTACGCCATTATTTACACATCAGAGCGGCCAATCGGATTCGGTTTTACTTTTCCAGAAGCAAACACAAGCTTCAGGCTACATCCCGACAGGCTATATATCGGTCGGCGTGATATTTTGTGGCCTCTATAGACGGATAATCAGGTTAATGAACGTTTGCACAAAGTTTCTGCCGTTTCTTTACGTACCGTGTCCTGCTTCGGAATCTGAACTATATTGGAAAGGAGATGTTCCGTGTCCAAAAACCTGGAAAGAACTAAAAACACATCAGGCTTAGCGGGATATTTATGATTAAATGTAAAAAACGTGAATACCCAACCGAATGGAGCCTCTGGATTCCTGTGACGTGTGTGTCGGCTGGCGGAGGCACGGAGATCCTGTACGTCACGGAGGAACCAGCCGTACATTCATTTCCCGCTCCTATCGGATCCGAATCGCCCGAGACGCGTCTCCCAAACTCTCCCCACCTGACTGGAGCCCGAAATACATCTCCTCGTCCTCCAGGAGCTCCTGCACACAGTCCAGCCGCGTGCTGAGGGTCTCCAGATCTGTGAGGGGCTCGAGGATATTGGAGCGCAGTCTGCGGCTCCCGCCTGGGGTTCTTGTGTGATTTAGGACAGCAAAGAGCGTGTGGCCATTCCTTTGGAGACATTAAAACATATTATATGAATCCTAAACGGGTTTTATGGGAAGGAGAATACATGAGCTATAGACGGGCCGGGTTTCACAGAACAGATATCTTCCTGGAGAACCACATTTTAGGGCCAACAACGGTAACCAAAATTAGGGGAAGCTTAAAATTTCCCACCGCTGCCGTTATTAACATGGTAGTTTTTTTTAGGAAATAGGGGGCTTCTGTGTGCATTGTGTTAATTGGCACGCACCCCCAGCCCAGAGTTACATATTTATATCTCAGAGAAGCAGAACTGTTGCTTTTCATATATAAATATAAATCTCATTGTATCCCCGCTGTCTATTCCTGTACGCTGTATTTATTTCTAGATTGTAAGCTCTTTGAGCCGGGCCCTCCTAAACTTGTTGTTTCTATAACGGTTATGTTATATACTACATATTATGTCCTGTCTACCCATTGTACAGCGCTACGGAATATGATGGCGCTATACAAAACAATAAATTATAATAATAATAATGCGTAGGAGAACGGTCTCAGCTACTTTATTTTACTCATAGAGAGCTTAACGGCTCCAGCAGAGCACCATCGGAAATGAGACAGACTATCCCTTTACACAAACACGGAGGGGACGTGCGCTTCTCCAAACGTTCCGGTTGGTTCGGTAACGGGTGAGTGTTTCACAATTAACAGAATAAATGTGGCCAGATCTCCAGGATACCAGAACGAAGATATTCCGAGCGTAGCAGTAACTCTCGCAGAGGATACCTGGAGTCTCTGGTGTTGACTAAAAGCTCGAGGTTTTGCGCAGAAGTCGAATCAATCAGAGCCGTTTGTTCGCTTCCTTGAAAGCGGATCTTGAGAGATTTCGGAGCGTAGACGGCATTCTGAATAAATTCCACATATTTGAACAACGCAGCGACTGCGGCGAGGCAATAGTACCTGCGATAAAAAACCGACATTCGTTTTATTTGTAATTCCGATTAACTTTAACGAACATTTTAATAGCAAATACATTTTCTGTAACAAGCATCTGGCAGCCTCACCCTGCCAAATCTATACAAAAAAATAAATAAATAAAATAAAAAAACGAATAAAAAAATAAAATATTAACAACATGCTTTATAACAGGAAATTCTACACTAATATTTAATAAACATACTTAGACTGCACTTCCATCAGGACCGTGCCGAATTCTGGGGCGCATAACTGCTCAATATATTCCAAGCCTTTGGTTTCATTGAAATATTTCCTCTGCACAGAAGTGAAGGAAACGTCCTGCAAATAATAAATTAATAAACACCTCGTTTTACATTCATTTCAGCTCAGAAATTAAAATCCCGGAAATCAGATAAAATAATCGACAGAAATATCAAGAGGGGCGAAGATCAGGGAATGAAACGTTTTTAACTGGGGGGGGGGACATTTAAGTATATAAATGGATTTGATAAAGCACAGGAGGGAAGTTTATTCCAAAGGAGGAGAAAAGTTACAACAAGAGACCAGAATCTAACACTAGAGAGTCAGAGATGGAATGGACGGAAGTTTTACTTTACTGAGAGGGTGGTGGATAAATGGAACAGCCTCCCAGTAGAAGCGGTAGAGGGTAATACAGTGAGGGTATTAAACATGCATGGGATAGACATACGGCTCCTGAATCTAAGACGAGACCAACGACTGATTAAGGTTTGAATCTTTACAGCAGGAGAAACGGACGACTAGCCGGGGGCCGGATGGGGCCGATCTGCCGGCAGAGTCTGTGTTTCTATGCATTAAAGGCGCAGTATTGGCTTAATGGATGTGGAATCACCTTAAAGCTCTCCGTTATCAGGCGGAATAGCTTCGTTGAGCTGCCGCTCTCGCACGCTGTATTTGACATCAGAATTTCCAGCGGAGACAGAATCTGCAGTCTGGTTATCACCTGAAACCGTTTTGGGAAATATTGTTGCAAAGCCCATTAATGACATTTTCTGACATCAAGTACTAGTGCGATGTCCGCCTATGAAGAGCTTCCATTAAAAATCAGCCGTTTTTACGCAGAAATCTCAGGAGCTTTTACCTTCACATAAATTGTGTTGTCTGCAAACTGGGATAACACAACTTCAGGGTTCTTTAGGTCGAGGCTGGCCATTCCTATCTCCCCCCGGGCCAGTCCGCGTCCTTCCACTACAGCTACAATAATCGAAGAGGCAGACTGGGCCGATACCGCGGACGATGAAGTCACTGAAACAGAAACATTTACTGCAACTTTATTTTATATATGTTTTATGTTTATATATATATATTCTATATATCTATATATTTTTTAAGTATGTATTTTATATATGTATATTTTATATAAGTATATGTTTTATGTATATATATATATTTTATATATATGTGTAATGGGGATTAAATATATATATATATATGTATACACGATCCATTAAAAAAAACAAAAAAAACTTTGAAAACCCCCAGAATGGCCTATTTATCGGGCAGTGGAAGCACATTATTTTTTCTTAAAGGATTAAACTGATCCTTGTTTTAATTCCAATTGATTTCTGTTTCATTCATTATTTCGAATAACCAGGGGGCTGCCGGCTATAATCTGATATCAGGGTCTCCGCGCAGGCGCTCCGCACGGACACATTCTGCCTCCCAGTGGCTGCGCTCGGTATTGCATCCGGCTGTGACTCAGTTCTGCCAGCGGCACGTTAGTCTTCCATACAAGTAACGTGAAGAATCCGCACATGCGGACGGGTTCAGTAGCCGGGGTGAATGCAGGGCATTCATTTAAGTGTATCTTTAAATCATGACAAGTCAAGGTTTCCATGACGACCGGTATCAGAGACCTCTGGTGATTCACTACATAGAATCTTCACCGTGGGCTATTAAAGGGTTAATATTTCAGGGGCAGCTCCTTGGCAGCCACAGAACTAACCAGACACAAGAGGACCGGGTCTCATAACCGGCGCGGGACTCGGAATGCTATCACCACCTTATAGCACAAACACATATTGGGGTAGAAGCCCTTAGGCCAGTACCTGAGTACCCGGTCACAGGGGTAGGTATTTTGGGTTTGGCGAGGAAGCCTGGGGCCGCTTTGTCCGCACGGCCGCTGTCGGGGCCCCTCGCCGAGGAGCTGCTGGTCACGGAGGTGAAGTTAAAGGCGCTAATATTTTCAGCAAAGGAGCTCTTGTCTGCGAAACAGGAGTCTGCGGAGAGAATCCATCGTTACGTAACCCGGAGCGCAGCGGGGGCCGCGGATACACAGCGTTAGCGAGCGGCCACGTCTGGCACACGCATGTCACATGTGAGCACACGTCTGTAACACGTGTCCCACGCATGGATGTGCTTGTGCGACACGAGGGTGCAGTGATTGCTCCACGGAGCAGACATGTTATCCCCCAATTTCATACATACCCCCAAACCTCTCATATACCCCCAGCCCCTCATATACCCCCAATCTATCATATACCCCCAATCTATATCATATCCCCTCACCCCCTTATATACCCCCAATCTATCATATCCCCCCAATCTATCAAATCCCCTTAGCCTCTCATATCCCCCCAATTATACACCACCCAGCCCCTCATACATCCCCCAATCACACATCCCTCAGCCCCTCAAATAACCCCCGACCTCTCATATACCCCTCTGACCCTCACACCCAGACCTTCGAGGCCTCCGCTGTCCGCACCTATTCCCTCTCCGGTTGGGGGGGTCGGGTCGCTGCTGTTTGATGTCCAGGGCCCCGGTGTCGCCCCCCGGCGGATAGGAGTGTGGATGAGGCTGAGACGGAGCCCCGCGGAGCCGGACACCGGGATTCCCGCCATGTGTGGATGATCTGGGAGGCCTGCCGTTCAGTCAGGGCTCAGACACCCCCTCGGCAGCTGCTCAAATACCCCGGTTACTCCTGCCTGGGACAGGACAACGAGCCTGTGGGGCAACAGACTGTATGAGAGGTAATTCTGGCGTGCAGGAGCAATCACCATGGCAACCATGGGCTGTCCCTGCTACCTGCCCCACTCCCCCGATCTCAGCCCAAAGCAGACACTAATACTACAAGTGACAGGGCCCGGGGCAGTAATGATAGGAAATACCCCCACTTTCCACTCACATTACCCCAGTACAGAAACACACGGTACCCCGGTACAAACTGGGCAGGCACTGGGGCCATTTATAACATACCCTACACCCAGTACAAACCGGAGCAGGGACCGGGTACAGAAGCGCATTACACCCGGTACTAGGTGGGGGCAGATACCGGGGGCCGGTAAACGAGGAATCAAAGCTCCTGCGGCCATCAGTGGCCCCGGGGCCCCTCAGACACACGGCTCTTCATACTTCTTTATTACAATCCACCACGCACGGAGCCCGATCTCCTCCGTCTTTTGTTTTTGCGGCGGAAACCTATATTTGGGGAAATAAACGCGGACGGCGTCTGAAAATCAACCAGTAAAATATCCCTGAAAACCCACAGAACGGACGCCACAGCGGAGATTCCGCACACATCTCGCCTTAATTTACTCGTTTATACAACAAACCCCCTCGCCCCGAATAAACAATTACCATTCCGAGGGGCATTAAGACCAGTTTCAAAGGGGGGAAAAATGATTTTATTTAACCCTTTGGTTCATCTGCTGCTCCACGTGTCTCTGCCGGAGCCTGCGGCGAGGATCAGGTCTGAATAAATCCAGCTGTTTTCTAACAGATAATTCCACATAATTTACAGTCATTAAAAACCGATATATTTTCATCATATGCAAACATTTTTATCTATATCGTAGATACGTTCTTCCCATCAATAAATAAACGTTATCTCACGGAACCGCTCAGCAAACGCTCTGTTCATATATACTCTTTAAAGGAAATCTATCGTTGGATCGCTAGACCTCTGTAATCCAACCCGATCGGTCCTAGAACCCTTAATACAGAACCAAGAACTTAATTATTGTTAATGAATGCATTTTAATACATCGTTCAATTTTATCCACAATGCGAAAAGCCACTTAAATCAACCGATACGTTCACATCTGATGTAATAAATCTCGGGAACCATTATTGTTACTTCATAAATAAAATAGCAGCTCTCGACCCGCCACGCGCTAAAATACAAAAAAATAATAATATTCAACAAAAAAACTTGAAAACAGACACATTGTAACCCTGAAGCCCGCCCAAGTTTAGCGAACCGGCGAAAACGTTTCTTCTTATATTTAAACTTCTTTCCTGCTCCGGCCAACGAGGGGAAACGTAAAACGCGTGCGATACCAACGGCAAAACATGGCGATAAACGTGTTTATTAATAAAGATGTAACGGTTATAGTGTTTGTTTCACTGGTGGCCCTCGTCTTGCTGTAATCGGTGTGATGAAGGGGGTTCTCGGGGGCCGGGGGGGGGGGGGGGGGGGACTCTAGCTCAGGGTTTCGGGTTGAACGTTTATTCGCCGAATGATTTCTTCCGGCATGCAGTACACCGGATTCACCGGCTTAATTCCTTCTTCTCCCAGCAGAGATAACCCAGCGATTCCGAACAGCGTGTGAAACGGATCGACCTTCGAGGAAACACAGAATAAAAAATATTTAAAAATTACATAATGCCTTTTTATATGCCCCCCCCCCCATTTGTTTGATTTGTATGAATTGTTCATGTCCCCGGTTGCCGATCACCTACCATATCGCCTGGTCTGTCGGCAAAACCGCCCGTCTCTTCATCTTGGCACGCCAAAATAAACAGGCGCAGTTTGTCTCTGTCAATCCAGTGGAGTTTCCCGATTATTTTCAAGGAAGCCAAAACCCACCATGAATAACAAACGTCCGGCAGCTAATAAAAAAAATATAATTCGTATGTATATTGTTTGTATATAGTATGTTAACGTTCATACGTTTGGGGTCACTTAGAAACGCCCTTGATTTTGAAAGAAAAGAAAATTGTCCCTTAAAATAACATGAAATTTATCAGAAATCCAGTGCAGACGGGGTTAATGCTATAAATGACTACTGTAGCGGGAAACGGCTGATTTTTAACGGAATCTCTTCATAGGTGTACAGAGGCCCTTTATCACTCCCATCACTCCTGTGTTCCAATGGCCCTTTATCACTCCCATCATTCCTGGGTTCCAATGGCCCTTTATCACTCCCATCACTCCTGGGTTCCAACGGCCCTTTATCACTCCCATCACTCCTGGGTTCCAATGGCCCTTTATCACTCCCATCACTCCTGTGTTCCAATGGCCCTTTATCACTCCCATCACTCCTGGGTTCCAACGGCCCTTTATCACTCCCATAACTCCTGGGTTCCAATGGCCCTTTATCACTCCCATCACTCCTGGGTTCCTTGTTTTCCATGAAAACATCTCAGTGACCCCAAACATTTGAACAGTATAAATATATATATATAAAGGGACATGGATAATTCCATAAGCCCAACAAGGTCAGAAAATATAAGCACAAGGTGACACCTTCGTCTCTGAAGGAAAGTCCTCCTGGGTTTGGAATTCTTATGATCCCACCCATTAGCGAGTCGGGGGGCACATACCTTCTCGGGTCGCCCGTTGAGTCCTCCGGAGGGTAACTGCCGTTCACAGAGCCACCAGCCCAGCAGGTCAGCGTTGATTTGGTGAAGCTGGTCAGTGATGGCCAAGAATCCTGTGCAACAATAGATCTAGAATTACAAACATAAGGCCTTAACGGCGCTGCATTGGAGAAATACGCGCGCAGCTTGCATACGGGAAGCGGCGGACATGGACGTGCGACAGCGCCCCCTACGAGGAGTGTAGAGGGGACGAGATCAAATGGAAAACTACTCCGTGCACCATGAACCGCTGGCGGTAATTAACAGCACAGAATCTTTTTCTACTTAATAAATCTTCAGCAATAAAGGACAGATCTGAATATATGCACCGGGCTTTTAAATGAAAAGTATGGGGGGGGGGGGGCTGCTTTGGATTGGATGCAGTCAATTCCAAAGATATTCTTTTCCTTAAAAAAAACCAAGGTTACAAAAACACAGAAACGGCTTATTTCAGGGTTCATTTTTACCAATCGGTTCATTTTGCTTCCTGATTGCAGGAAATCTTTTCCTACCTGCCCGGCGTGAGACTCGGAGCCCGGTCTGCAGCCAAAGCCTCCATCAAAGTTCATGCAGGACAACACAAACTCTATGGCCTTCTGTATGTTAACAGAGTCCAGCCGGCCCTGCAGGGGCAGAAAACTGGTTAGTACGGAAAAAAAGGGAGAGACTCACAGACAAGACAAGGTATCTGCAAATAACCCGGGGGCACCACCAACATTATCAAATAGAACCCGCCCGCAGATCGGCCCCATCCGGCCCCCATCTAGCCGCCCGTTTCTCATGCTGTAAAGACTCAAACCTTAATCAGTCGTTGGTCTCGTCTTAGATTCAGGAGCCGTATGTCCATCCCATCCATGTTTAATTCCCCTTACTGTATTACCCTCTACCACTTCTGCTGAGAGGCTGTTCCATTTATCTGCCTCCCTTTCAGTAAAGTAAAATTCAGTTTCCAGATTTTGGATTGCTGCCGTCATAATAAAGCACGTACATCAAGCGGCAAAATGTTGAATTTGATCAAAAAGGATATATTTGTTTCTGGAGAATTAAGTTCTATGTGCAGAGCGTTGCCGAGCCACACAATCCTCCTGGCCAATCAAAACTGCGGACGTGCGGCAAGCTGTTCCCAAAAGCAATAAAAAATATAATCGTAAACGCCGTAACACTTTAATACGATGACCCTCTTTAGGTCTATGAACACAAATACGGTAACCGGTTATCTTACCAAAAGTGCAAGCGCTGCAACGGCGCAAAAAGAAAACCGGGTGTCAATTTCCCCTGAAATACAAAAAAAATTATACAATGTAAGCAAAACAAACAACACAATAAACACGAGAGCGCCGCAGACTTCCCAGCCGCAGCACAGTTCTTCCTCGATACCGGATACATTACTGTCTATAACTCCGCTCAGGCAACACAGCCCTTTAACCCTTCAGACACCACATGACCCTGCGGGAAGCCTGAAACTTCATATAACTGTTAATGTAACAGCCGCCGTCCGGAAACCAACAGAATACCGTGAAAATAAGAGCAATGAGAGACGCCGGCTTTTGTACAGCGTCTTCAGTTGTAATAAATCCCCTGCGGAGAGCGTACGCTCAGAGACGAGTGCTCGCCGTGACCCAGGAATCCTCTGCGCTTTCCCCTCTTTTGGACTCGATCAGCCGTTTCACTCCCTTAAATGCAGTTATTTTCCCAAATACTCAAATATTTACATTAAAAAAGGAAAGAAGACATTACCCCACTTGTCTCCAGAAAAAGATCCATCCTCTTTCTGCAAGCTCTGGACGTATTCCACTATTTTATTGGTGTCAACTACAGAAAGGCTATCGAAAAGTGTGAGAATCTGCAAAAAAAATAAATCACAGAATTAAAGGAAATTAAAAAAATAATAAAAAAAAAAAACCCTTTTCACATTTTTTCACACTTTTTACATTTCACTGCAACTGATGACAAACCTGATTCTAGTAGGTAAAGTAATAATTATGGTGGCGAGGCTCGTGTGCTGCAGGTACAGAATTCTGAACCGGGATAAGTTTTCAGTTCAGCTTAATCTAAGACACCACAAAGCGTAAAGCAACTTTTTTTCTATTTATTATTTTTATAGCGCCATCAGATTCTGCAGCGCTGTACACTACAAAAGTGATCAGCGCCGCCTCCTCGCAAACAGCCAACTTTAAATTGCGATCTACACGGAAATGAGAATTTCTCCAGGGAACATCGTGCCGCAGCTTCCCACTCCAGCCAATCAGCAATAAGCCGGCAGCGAGCGAAAATACTCGCGCATTCCAATAGATACGCTGCTGGAATTCTAAATAACAATCGTCTCCATCTGTTCTGTCTCTGGGATACCGATAACGCGGAATACTCCGGCGCATTATGACGCAATACCTGCACGGCGCTCAGAGTGTACAGCAGGTGGGGATCGTGGCCGATGCTGGCGCTGAATCCGCCGCAGTCGTGCTGGCACGACGCGATAAAAGCTAAGATTTCGTCTTTGTTCATTCGATGCAGCTCCCCCATAAGGTCCATAACGGTCAGCCCCCAGTAGACGCCGCTCATGCGCAGATACTCCGACATGCAGTATTCCTAAAAGCGAACAGACATCGTATTAGATCTCTATAGCACCATCATATTCAGCAGCGCTGTACAATTTATACAGCATTTTTAATCTTTAAATGATATCTTACTCATAAAGCCTTTACGTATAAAGTTATTAAAGAGCATTTTTTTAACCCCTCGTGTAAAATAAGAATCTGGCGCTGCATTTAAAAGGATCTTATTTCTGGTCTCGTGTAAAGGAGCCGCAGGGTTCAGGCGTGTGAAATACGTGTCAACGCTGTAAACGCGATACGGGGGACGAAAGCGGGGGCGACACAGGAAAGCGCAGAAGAAATAAGGATTTGCCGAGCCGCACGCACGTAATCATCTTTCTTGGCTCCGTAGGATTCGATGTACTGCGCATGCTTGTCGAGCATCAGGGTTTTGGGGGCATCGGGTTTGACGATGACGTCCTTCTGGGGGGTTCCCTTAAAATAGAAATAATAAAAAAAAATATTGATTACATGACAGAGAAGCTTCATCTCACCCCAAATATGACCGGGGGGGGGCAGATTGGGGGTCTGAGGCAGATGCCAGGGGCTGTGCCCTCAGGCAAATTTAAGAAGCTGCTTCATCTAATAATGAAAAGTCAACGTTTGCCACTAACGGCACATTTTACGGTCCCGAGTAACAGTGACAGGTGAAGACTTACCATGGTGGAACCGGGCGGGGTCCTCAGTCCAATGGATCCTCGCCCACTTGCTGCCTCATTCACTGCCTGTCTGCCGGGCAAAGGGTCCTTTCCCCGGCTGCCCAACTCACTGCCTGTCTGCCAGGCAAGGGGTCCTCACCCAGCAGCGTTACTCACTGCCTGACGAGGGCGTCCGTCATCCAGCTGCCCTTTCGTTGCCTGTCTGCCGGGATGGGGGTCCTCATCCATCCGCCCAACAGTCTTTCTGGGGATTAGTGGCTATAAACACAATAAATGTCCCGCCCACAGACCCTGCGTAGAATGAAGAACTACAATTCCCATAATCCACCTCTCGCCTTATATAAAGCACATGCTGCCACCTGTCGGTTACAGGGTGCAGCTACGTGCCCCAGGGGCAGGAGTACTCGCAATCCTTGAAAACCCACAAATCTCACTGAGATTATTTGTTTTGGGACAAAAAATCTGTGAAATCAGTGGTTTTAACCCCTTCAATCCCAGGGGTTTTTGGTACCTCAAAGCCCAGAGCAATTTTGCCATTTTTGGGGTATGTCGGTTTAGCGATGATTCTCTTTTCCTGTGAATAGTGCACCCATGTAAACTATATATTGTTTTTTCAAGGAGAGATAGAGCTTTCGTTTGATACCATAGTTGGATGATTAGCTGAAAATTTAGAATGAGAAATTTAGTAAAAACTAGCGAAGATTAGAAAATTAAACTCATTTTTTTTTACATTTTCCCTCTGAATCCTCACAAAATTAGGTAAAGTGATGGAAAATCCCCTCCAAGTTTATTAATTCAGGTGTCCTGATTTCAGAAATACCTAATTTATATAGATTTTCCAGACTTTCCCAGCACCAGGGAGCATACTATTAGGTGTACAATTTTGTATAATTTTTATGCCTATGGCTTAACGGGTTTGGGGGTTGTGAACGGGGGCAGGAGGGTTATACTGGGTAGATGTTATGCTAGGGCAATGGGATGTAAGGTTTTTTAATAATTTTTTTATTATCTTTTTTTATATATTTGTTTTTAATTTATTTTTTATTTTAATTTTTTTACATTTTTTTTTATTTTTTATATATTATTTTTACACAGAAATGGTTAGAGGTCCTCCTAGGGACCTCCTGAACATGCCAGTGATGTCACAATGACATCACAGCTCACAATATAAAAAATTTTTGTATTATATTATTTTAATGATTTATTTAATATTATTTTTTAAATGAATGAACTTTTTTTTTTTTCTGCTTTTTTCTTTCAGGACGGGAGGGGGAGTGAGAGAGATGGTTTCTCACTCCCCTCCCCGCGATCCCCCTGCACCGATCACACTGTGATCTCTATGCAGGTCCTCACAGACCTGCAGAGATCGCAGCGTCTCTGTGCCTCATCGGAGGGCAGGATCGCGTGTTTGCAACTGCGCGATCGGGCACTTTCAACCGTAACAGCTTACCGGCTTTCATGCCGGAAGCTGTTACGGTAGATCGGGCAGCAGAAAGCCGGTGATGCCGGCTTCTGCTGCCAGGGGGGAGTCCAGGCTGTCAAACGAAGGGCTGGACCTACCGGGACATCCATAGGGGTTTCTTTGTGGGCGTTTTTTGGACGTCCCGGTACGTCTATAGGGGATTGAAGGGGTTAATAATTAATCCTTTGGTACTTCTTTCACATTCAACATTCTCTCCTCAGTCACTTAGAGGATAGAAGTTTATTCCAAAGGAGGAGAAAAGTTACATCAAGAGACCGGAACCTAACACTAGAGGGTCAAAGACCGGGGTGGGATGGAACGAAGTTTTACTTTACTGAGATGGTGGTAGATAAGCGGAGCAGTCTCCCAGCTAGAGGGTAATACGGCGAGGGGATTAAACATGCATGGGATAGACATACGGCTCCTGAATCTAAGACGAGACCAACGACTGATTAAGGTTTGATACAGCAGGAGAAACGGGCAACCAGACGGGGGCCGGATGGGGCCGATCTGCCGTTAGGTTCTGGGTTTCACTGAGAAATACAGCCCAACGGTGACACCACGCGGTGGATTAGAAGATGTACAACACAAAGTTCAATATTTCATTCCATTTGTTCTTGAGATTTAGATTCCCCCCCCCCCCTGTATTTTATGAGCCCCAGAGGCTCGCCAGCCACGTTTCTAAATACCCGTGAATAACACGGAGCCGCTGCTGCCTCCCAGCCATTCGCTGAATTTGGGAGATCGCGTTTGGTGCACGTCCGACGGTCACAGCTTTCAGCCTCCATTATTAAGAGACATTTAAACAGATGACCCCCAGAGACATTAATCGGGGCGAATGAGTCCTGGAGCCGACAGATACTGGGAACCTTCGTCTCTCCCTCCGACAAGTTCATAAAATTTACTTTTTAAATTATTTTTTTATTTTATTTTATTTTTTGTATAAAATATACCGGTATACATATATTTTCTATCACATCTCTATCAACAACTTTGCTTATAAATTCACTAAAAAGGCATCTGCTGGGGGGGTATTTTTACCATATTCTTGTAATCTGTCACTGTTCCCAATCGTTGCCCGTTACAAGCCCAAAACATGTTTACTGTATAAAACAATGTTTTCCGATAACCTCTTTGTATTTACTAAGGGAGCATCCACCTTAACCTCCTGTTCTCAGGATCTGTAGGATTATTCCTCCCCATTAAATTATCTCGCCCTTATTGTCAAGTTGCTGATAAATTTGTTTTATACATTTTTGTGCAATTTTAAAATCATGAAGAGAAAAATCTGCACGTCCAACATCCCCCCCCAGGGGACTTAAAGCTAAATTGACAGGTAAAATGAAAAAACACTCAGAAAACAAAATAACGCGATCAGCGATTTACACGAGATCTTAAAATTTTTTTATTTATATTCAGGCGGAATTTCTTGGACGGAATTTATTATTTTTGGAAATCACAGGTTAAGCGGAGTCCACAGAAACATTCCTTTGTGTATATTGCATAGATAATCGGTAAATTACAGGCACTTCTCTCCGACCGCAACATACATCTCTACAAAGTGGCATTAACCCCTCAGATGCCAGAAGTGATTACCTATCGCTGCTACTTATTGGAGAATTCAGTCATCCAGAGAAAGAAATAATTCTGCCGAGAGAGGCGCTTATTACCTAGAACACCCAAAAAGCGGTCACAGGTGGTTTTTTTTTTTGGTGATGGGGTAATTAATGCTACAGAGGGGTTTATTCATTCTTTGAACCTGCCCAGGTGTTCTCGTGCGATGATAAGTCTTTGTATCTGTGCCGTGCCTTCGTAGATCTGAAAAAAAGAAAGACAGCAAATTTTCAGTTCTGCCTGCCTCGTATATTATTATTATTATTATTATCCTTTATTTATATAGCGCCAACAGTTTACGCAGCGCTTAATACAATCCATAAATTCAAGGGATATGACAAGACAAGAATTGACAGACTAAGACAAACCGATACATTTGGTGGAGAGAGCCCTGCTCGCAAGCTTACAATCTAGAGGGAAATGGGGTGACAAACATAAGGCATAGAGAAAGGGTGAGAGGTATGGTGGGGGTTGTATCGATGACAAGGAAGTTCTAGCAGCTAAGATGGTTGTGGCTTCTCTGAAGAAGTGGGTTTTTAGATGTTTCTTGAAAGTTGGGAGGGAGGGAGAATGCTGAAGGTTCCTTGGGAGAAGATTCCAGAGATATGGGGCAGCTCGAGTGAAATCTTGTAGACGGGAAAAGGAAGAGGTGATGAGTGAGGAGGAGAGCCTTAGCCCATGGGAGGAACGTAGGGATCGAGTAGGAGAGTATTTGCTAATGAGGTCAGAAATGTACGGAGGAGCAGTATTATGGGGGGTATTATTGGGGAGCAGTATTATGGATGGCCTTATATGTCAGTACCAGGATCTTAAATTTGATTCTAAAGGTAACTGGGAGCCAGTGGAGGGTTTCACAGAGGGGGGAAGCAGAAGAGGAGCGACGTGCAAGGAAGATGAGCCTAGCAGCCGCATTAAGGATAGACTGTAGAGGAGAGAGTCGAGACAGTGGAGTGCCAACCAGAAGAGTGTTGCAGTAGTCAAGACGGGAAATGATAAGTGAATGAACCAGGGTTTTTGTGGATTCTTGGGTGAGGAATGGGCGGATACGAGAGATGTTTTTTAGGTGCAAGCGGCAGGATCTGGCGAGGGACTGAATGTGAGGGATGAAGGAGAGGTTTGAGTCATGATGTATATGACATCATTAGACTAATATTACAGGACAGCAGGTCCTGATGACATCATGCAAAACACTATATTTACCAAAGATCTCATGCAAATATCTGTATAAAACTCCAGCCAGCATTAGCTCTTGGAATTATAGTAGAATTATCTTAAAACTAAAAAAATACAAGAAATGTAAGTTTCTGCACTGGGATTTAAGCTCCTCCTGCAGTGTTTTCTCCGCTCCTCTCTAACCTCCTACTTCCTGACCCAGCTGTGCATAGAAGACCCTTTATAACCTCGAGGTCAGAGTTAAATATTTGGTGCCGGCCGCACGTACCTGGTAGATCTTTGCGTCTCTCATGAGCTTTTCCACAGGATATTCGCTGTTAAAGCCGTTTCCCCCAAACACCTGGACGGCGTCGGAAGCCACTTGGTTGGCGATGTCCCCGGCGAAGGCCTTGGCGATGGACGCGTAATACGTGTTCCTTTTGCCACAATCCACTTCCCAGGCGGCTCTCTGATACGCTAACCTGGCGAGCTCCACTTTCATGGCCATCTCTGCCAGCAGGAAGGACACCGCTTGGTGCTGAAATACGCAGGAAACGGAAATATTACATTTAATAGATTTTAAAAACACTAAAAATAATAAAATAGACTTTTCCAGTTATCTCCTACTGACAGCGGATGAGCGTGCGCACACCGGTATACCTACAGACAGAAATAACCAGGGTCGCTGGTCGGGCTCAGTTCAGAGCAAAAGACAGGAGGGAAGTTTAATTGAAAAAGAGGAGAAATGTTAGAAGAGGCCGGAATCTAAAAATAGAGGATTTAAGGCTTAGATGTAATGGAAGGAAGATTTACGTTACTAAGAGGGTGAGAAGTAAGTGGAACAGCCTCCCAGCAGAAGTGGTAGAGGGTAATACAGGGAGGGCATTAAACATGCATGGGATAGACATACGGCTCCTGAATCTAAGACGAGACCAACGACTGATTAAGGTTTGAGTCTTTACAGCAGGAGAAACGGGCGACTAGACGGGGGCCGGATGGGGCCCGACAAAAAAAGCTGCATTAACGTAATTTTAAAAAATTCAGCAGCACAAATGGCAATTACCTCGGCAATCAGTTTTCCGAAGGTCTTTCTTTCTAGGGAGTATTTGGTGGCTTCATCCAGAGCCCTCTGAGCTAAGCCTACGGCACCCGCGGCAACCTGCGGTACAGGGGAGGAAATAAAAAGTCACCGGGCACATTCGTAAGCGGAAAAGGTTTTTTTTTTTATTATTTTACAACCAAACACCTCTTACCGGGGGTCTTGTCTTATCAAAGGCACCCATGGCGATCTTAAATCCGGCTCCTTCTCCGATCAAGACGTTTTCCACGGGGACCCTCACATCCTCGAAAACAATTCCTCTGGTGTCCGAGCAGCGCTGGCCCATGTTCTGCTCCTGGATTCAGAGACAGAAGAAAACCAGTGAATCCCTATAAATCTGCAGAGAAAACATGACATTTTGCCCCAAAAGGAAAATATTTAGAAATACATCCCGGCTCTATTAGTCGCTCTGCATCCTATCCAGACGCCGTTACTGAAACGGCTACAAACGTATCCCGCTGGGCAATCGGCGTTCGGGTCGGGAATCCCAGCTGAAGATGTAACCGGAGAAACGTTCCTCCAGAATCATAAACCAGAGGAAGGCGGCTGCACTTTGAAAGATGAATAAATCTACAGCTTCCTATCAGACGGACACTTTGCGGAGATGCGTAAAGCTTTCTCTGAGACGCGGCGCATACAACGGATAACCGCCCGAAACTTCAGCAAAAACATAAAAGTGGCTCGTTTTTACTTAATTACAGCAGATTATAACGATAATCTTTTGGTAGTTCCCAAATCCTGAACTTTATTCTGTGTGTGTAGAACGGCTTAAGTGTTATTTTTATGTAATTACCACCATAATGTAACAATGCATTATGGGAATAAAACAGTCACAATTGTGTGTTTGTTCTCAAATATAAAACCTGCCGACACAGCTTCATACGTGGTCTATGGGGCCGGGATCGGGCATCGCAAAAAATTACCTACAGGGATCATATCATTTGGTCTCTTTGGGCCAGCTTTGGGTGCAAATCCATACAATATTCACAGAACAAAGATCTTATAAAGAACAAAACACAACGTACTAGGGCAGTTCTGATTTCTGACGGTTCCCATAATGCCCCGGAATACAGGGATCGTTGGCCTGTATCAACCCATCGATTACATTATCCGGACCACCTACCTTCCGCCCTATCTGTATGCCGGGGCTATCTGCCTCTACAATAAATCCGGTGAAAGCCTTTCCCGCGGACGCCTTGGGGTCGGGGTTGGTGCGCGCCAGAAGAAAATACCTACGGAAGGCGACAGTGAGCGGAGACGCAGGATAAGCACGCGTTCCATCGCTCTTTATCTGAATCCAAACACACATGGTAAATGGGGAAGTCTCCAGTACAGGACACTGGTGGGGACTGGGAGGGATGTATTAATACAAGACTTTCAGACAGGTTTGTCTCCCTTAGATCACTTGCTACAGAATCGTACATAAATCTGCCCCATAATGTTACACGTCAATGACAAGATTTTATTGGGGCTAAATTTGTGAGAATTGCAAAAAAACACCTGACTGTGAAGGGTCTACATACATATAAACGGTAACGGTGAATAACGATCGTACCAGTTGGCTTTGCCGCCATTCGTGATCCACATCTTCTGGCCGTTGATTACATATTCGTTGCCCTTCTTCTCCGCCTTGGTCTTTAATCCTGCCACGTCCGAGCCGGCCCCTGGTTCTGTTACACAATAAGCCTGGAGGACAAAGATAAAAGCTTATACAGCGAACCCTGCGCACCCAGAGGTGCTACTCAATCATACAGAGTCCTGGGCATAAAACGGGAGACAAACTTTGCTACAACGTCCCATTTTTGAAGGCTGGTTTTCTAGGGGGAACCTTTAAGTAGTTTATAAAGAGTTGGGACTAAAAATACTCTAAAGGAACCATCTCATAAACCTGGGGTGTCTGAAGGCAAATCAGTTAATCCCGAGAGGCGTCTGGTTAAAATAATATATATTTCAAACCTTTCCTGATATTTTATAATATCTTGAGCCTCGTATCCGGTTTGATTCTTTAATGCTTTGTTTGCTTGTGTTAAGATGTTACAATAAACTTTCTTCTGTTGACAACATTCAAGTATGGATTTTTTTGCCCCAGAAGATTTCGCCCCCCCCCCCCCCTCTCAGGTGCCCCCAAATGCGGAGAGTTTTTTTTATCTCCGACTATCCCCTTTTGGTTCTTTACTCTGCAGACACTGATGGGTCCTCCTGATCAGATCTAAACCAGGTATTAACTAATTAACCTAATTAACCCATTAATTTCTTGGGTGATGCAAAGTCTGAAAGGTGGTCTTACCGCCATATCCCCCAATACGCCCCTGCACCCTTCCAATGATTGCTATGGCGATAACGACTAATGAATTAATGAAGACCCCCGCGTCATCACTGATCACAAAGCAGATGTTGCTGGAATCACTTACACACATTAACGGTTCTTCCGTCATCCTCCCCAGGTATTTCTTTTGCTGTGCTTCGTTTCCTGCCAATATAACCGGCATTTGCTAGAAAAGCAAACAGTAATACTTAAAAGCGCAGACTTAATATTTGTTCATACAAATAAAACTGATTTTTAGATCAGCTAAAAAAAAAAATGACATTAAGTATGCGGGGAGGGCGACGTGTCAAAGTACTGACCCCTAGAGAGTTGGCTTCGATGGCCGTCTGGATCCCGGTGCATCCATAAGCGATCTCTTCGGTGATGAGACACGTGTCGAAAATCCCCAGGTTAAGCCCACCTGCAGCCGCGGGAAACCAACAATCACTAAACTGCTCAAAAGGACCTCTTACCAGGACCGCGCCGCACAGCGCCGAGCACACTTACCGCAGTGCTCTGGGATATGTCCGTTCATCAAGCCGAGCTCCCAGGCGCGCTTAATGATAGGCACCGGATACTAGAAGGGAGAAGGACGTTAACGATTCAGCTACAATCACGCGTTTGAACGACTTAACGCCGGAGACGCCGTATAAACCGCTCACCTCCCCTGTTTTGTCATAATGAGAAGCAACCGGGATAATCTCTTCTCGGGCGAATTTCCGAGCCGTGGCCTGAAACTCCTTCTGCTGCTCGCTGAGTTCTGATAATAATAAAAAAATACATATATTATTAGATATCAAATATAATAAAACATTGTATTGAGAGAAAAAAATATGTTTTCAAGATGCATGTGATGGGCGCCTATAGTTTTACCCAACATACCAGGTAAACACACCATGTCCTCATCATACTATTATCATACTACCCTGTGCCTCCGATTAGCAGAAATCGGCCCCCCGTCTAGTCGCCCGTTTCTCCTGCTGTAAAGATTCAAACCTTAATCAGTCGTTGGTCTCGTCTTAGATTCAGGAGCCGTATGTCTATCCCATGCATGTTTAATACCCTCACTGTATTACCCTCTACAACCTCGGCTAGGAGGCTGTTCCACTTATCTACCACCCTCTCAGTAAAATAAAACTTCCTTCCTTCCATCTCAGTCTCTGACCTCTCTAGTGTTAGATTCCGGTCTCTTGTTGTAACTTTTCTCTTAGTTTTCAAATAAACTTCCCTCCTGTCCTTTGTTAAATCAGATCAGTGCGGTGTCTGAGCCGGGAAGATCACATGACCCATATGATAAAATGGCGCCTCGCATAAATAATAATAAGTTCCCAGTATTAAATAAGACAAATATTTGCTTCTCCATGTGACTCCGTGTGATAATAAAAAAGGTCACCAGACATTTAAGATACTGTACGGCTCTTAGTTACAGTCAGGTGTCACGGATTTCTTCATGTGTACATCGCGTTATCTAACGTTGGCGTGTTTAATACAGCCTCAGGGAAAGGTATTTAGGTCTCCCAACTGTCCCAATTTCTATGGGACAGTCCTGATTTTGCACTCTATCCTACTTCTCTGGACAGAGGTAGAGCCCAGCAGGATTCAGGACCGCAATCCTCTGGTCTCAATGTCATTCTTTAGTGAATGCATACTGCGCATTTTGCTGGGGAGGGTCAGTTGGGAGGTATGAGTATGGAGGGGGGTAGTTGGGAGGTATGCGAAGATCTGCCAAATTCCGTCCAGATCACCCCCCCCCCCTCCCCGTGTCGCCGCGCGGCTAATTATACATCCTTCCCTTCTGCCAACAATCTGCTCATAACAGAAAGTGCGATCTCTCACTTACCAAAGCTAAACCCCTGCGCGGCCGGCAAGGAGGAAGCCGCTGCATGGGGGGAGGTGGACTGCGCCCTCCAGCCGCGCCGTGCGATGTGCTGCAGCACCTGCAAAATAATCAATATATCAGACGCTGAGATTTACTGCCCAATGTTACAAGAACCAGAGATTCCAACAAAACCAGATGGTCAGAGCATTCGATGGAACGGAAGGAAGTTTTACTTTACTGAGAGGGTGGTAGAGAAGCGGAGCAGCCTCCCAGCAGAAGTGGTAGTAGGTAATACAGTGAGGGGATTAAACATGCATGGGATAGACATACGGCTCCTGAATCTAAGACGAGGCGAACGACTGATTAAGGTTTGAGTCTTTACAGCAGGAGAAACGGGCGACTAGACGTGGGCCGGATGGGGCCGACCTGCCGGCGGGTTCTGGGTCTCTACATAAAAGCCGTTCTCTCCATAGAATCTCCCGGCTCGGGGTAAAATCGTCGTTCTCTCCCTTTGATCTCCTGGAAAATTCTAGGCTTCTAAGACCCAAATAGACAGTGGTTTTAGGGGGTTAATATATATATTTTTTCTGCAATGCCCAGAAGCACTGTCACTATTTTTTTTTTGCTCCTGGGGCCTTTCATCACAAACCCAGTCACTGTTAACCCCAGACCGCCAACTCAAATAACACATTTTTAAAATGGAATTTCAAAAAAGCCCCGAGCCGGGGGTCTGATGGGTACACATTCCACGTTTGCCCCACTCACCCCACGGGTCCAGTTCCGAAATACTACTTTGTAATGGAAGTTAAAAAAAAAAAATCAACCGCAGAAACCCCTGGAATGCATCAGGAAATAAGTTTTAAAAGAAATTATGATTGCAAACTAGTGAACGGGAAAAGTCACCATGGAAACCAAGAGCACGATAATGGGAAAGGAGCGTACCTATTGGTGCAATTAAATAACACAGTAGCAGATGCATTGGAGCTTAAAGGGTTAATAGTTATGTAAAGGGCTATATTATTCCCGACGTCACGCAGACGCTCTGCCGCTCACCTTTGCCCTAGTTTGTGGAGCGGCTCCCTTTGCTACAAGGCAGGGTCAGGTTTCATTTCACTGTTGTGAGTCTATGGTGGGGCGTCGGGGCTCTGATCAGATGCTGGCCCCGGGCATTAGGGGCCCAGGGGTCATGACATGAAGATTTACCCTCCACAACCTGTCGGTAACAGTATAACTCGAACCGCAGGTTGCCGACCGATGGTATGAAAGGCTCACCACTCCCAGCCAGCAGCTAGCTGTCAGACTCTCACACCATGGCACTCGGCTGTGGTCACAGCATGACAGGGGTTAAGGCCCCGAGTATCTGGAGGCTCAAAGTGTCCCCTCCAAAACCCTGAGGTATCTTCAGCTACTTCTCGCCGGTTTACACCCCAAAGGACCCCTCGGAGCCCTGCTTACCCTGTGCGCCCTCAGAGCCGACATGACGCCCTCTGCACTGGCTTCAAACTCCGCTTACTAAGGCTCTGACGTCACAGCGCCGCGACAGCCTGTTGCTGCGCGCCGCTGTCTGGGCTCTTGGCACAGGCTGTCGGCTCAGTGCTGCCGCCTGCTGGGGGGAGGGGAGTAAGCAGTCTGGGAAAAGGAGCTGACAGTCTGGGACCAGGCTGTGGGTCAATGTGGGACATACAGCAAACAAAGCGATAGAATGAATGAGAGACATATTATACCCCCAGCCCCAAAACACATTCTGCCCCGGCCCCGAAATATATTCTGCCCCAAAACACATTCTGCCCCGTCCCCAAAATACATTCTGCCCCAAAACACCTAGCCAAAAACAATGGTGCCTCCTTTTTGGTCTAATGACCCCTTAATGGGGGCAGCTCATGTTTAAACATGGAATATAATGCAAGATGCACTAGAAGAAATTCTATTAACCCTTGTAAAGATATGCTGTCCAAGCCTCTGCAGGACGGGGTTAATCATGATAATAGCGCAGAAATTGGTCACAATGTGTTTTAGTGCCCAAAACTATCTGGCGCTTGCCCAATGGATCAGGAGGCTGAGAAGCCATTTCTAATACACCAATATTTTGATGCTGATAAAAATATATATTTATATATATATATATATATCATATAATATCTATTATAATTATAATATATTTTATCTATTTTATTGGATCCAAAACCGAATTGGTTAAATTGTGCGGCAATTATTTGGGGATAAGTTTCTCATTCGGCGCTTTGTGCCGGATCTGCCGAGCCCTTCGCAAACTATTCGAAATATTAGCTTCTGTATCAGAAATCCCATTCAATCCATATAAAAGAAATGCATTCCGCTGCTTTATTTGATATTACAGTTGCTACGGCAACTAGATTATTTGGAAGATACAAAAATATTTTTTGAAAAAACAGTCCTCAATATTTCTATCGAAATTAATAAAAAAAAGCCCTGAAACTCTTTATAACCTCGACTGTAAATAATTAAAATAATAATAAAATAATAGATTTGGTGATTATTAAAATGATGTAAATTGATCATTAGCAGAAACATTTTTCCGTATGACATCATACAAGACAAAACTGAGGCTGAGATAAAATTATGGCAGATGATGCGCGGCAATGAAATAAAACACTGGAAAATGTTTTTAAAAGTTTTACATTTAACCCATTCTATTCCTAATTCTGATTCTTTCTTCTCCCAAACAAATTCAGATATTTTTATTTTAACAGCATTGATTTTTTTTAATTTTAAATTCACTTTTTATAAACTTACATTTCTGACAAACACAAATCTGTTATTTTATTGGTGGCTGATAAAAGCTTAAAATGATACTTGTTCCCATTTTACAGAAAAATGCACATTTTTGTCAATTTTGCATTTTGTCAACTTAATGAATTCATTTTTCAAAAAGATTTTTAGTTAGAAGATGAAACGTCTGCCTTTGTTTCCTCCGCCCTCTGTCTTCACACGTCCTGTGCATGCATTGGGTCGGCAGACATCTAGGAGAGGACACAGAAGCCTCATTCTGTCACTCCAATAAAAAAATAAATGCGTCCAAAACCCTCTCTAATATATCTTTATACAGATGCTTTAGCGATCAGCGGTCTATCTATCTATCTATCCATCTATCTATCTATCTATCATGATCTGTGTCTGTCTATCTGTCTATCATTATCTATCTATCTATCTATCTATCTATCTATCTATCTATCCGTCTATCTATCATGATCTATGTCTGTCTATCTGTCTATCATTATCTATCTATCTATCTATCTATCTATCTATCATCTATCTATCTATCTATCTATCTATCTATCATCTATCTATCTATCTATCTATCTATCTATCTATCTATCTATCTATCATGATCTATGTCTGTCTATCTATCTATCATCTATCTATCTATCTATCTATCTATCTATCTATCTATCTATCTATCTATCATGATCTATGTCTGTCTATCTATCTATCATCTATCTATCTATCTATCTATCTATCTATCTATCTATCTATCATGATCTATGTCTGTCTATCTGTCTATCTATCATTATCTATCTGTCTGTCTATCTCTCTCTAGGGAAAGGCTTGCACGGTTGATTAGAGGGATCTTTGGATGTTTTAGTGGGTCTGCAGTTTATCTTCCCAATCTGTAGATACCTCACAGCGCGGGAAACGTGGATTTCATCTTAAAGAGAGCAGCCGCTGTGTTTCCAGAAGCGGAGATTGTTCCGTGAGCAGCGGAGTTGCGAGTCACTCATGCGCGGCGTGGAGCACTCATTAATCCGTCGGTTTAGTTCGGGCCGCCGTTCGTTTCCAGATTCTGCTCCCGACGGGCGATTCTCCAGCTTCTCTGTTTGGAGAGCGGATTACTCCTCGTAAGGATTCTTATTTATTCAGCGCTACGGTCCTCGGTCCCCTCTGAGCCACAATTTGCATCCGTATGAAGTGTCAGCTTTGGGATACGGATCTATGATGTCACCCGCTTATGTCACATGAAAAGAGATTAAATAAAGCTGGGAATTCAGACCAAGTTCCAGGTTACCCCAAGCCCAGCGATAAATGACAAGGGGCTGTATGTATTAGCAGGTGAAACAATGTAAACATAGAGGCATTTTTCCCTCAATTCACTAATTTTGTGTTGTTTTTTTTATCCATTTCACTAATTCTGGTTTTGTGTTTAGCGCATGCGTCATGCCATGTCCTGTATGAAGGGTCTCAAATTCCATTAGGCCCCCAGTAAGATTATTCTAAGGCAACAGGTTTCTGGTGGAAAAAAATATAATGATAGAAAGGAGACAAATTGCTACATTGAGGAGAATCTCTCCCTCCCGTCAGCCCGAGCAGGAAGTTGTAAGCCGCTTCCTGTTCTCTCCCCGCGTTGTTTTAGTGGACGGCGCATGAGCCGCTAGCGGTAGAGATTGTTTCCAGCCGCGCAGGTCCCTCCGTAACGCTATTATCACAGATATCTCAGGGCGACGGGCAATTTATACCCCGTGACGGGGCAGCAAGATGGCAGCTCCTGCATTCAGCACAACAGGGAACACAGATAATTGCAAAGTTATAAATTATGGTAAAATGCATTCTATACTATGAATGGAATATTTCTGGGGAAAACTACCAATGAGGAGGATTTAGGAATAATGGTAGACGACAGACTTGGCAACAGTGTGCACAATGCCAGCAAGCAGCTGCAAGGGCCAATTTTAAGTTAAAATTATATACACTGGAAAAATGGCCTCTTAGAGGGGATATGATAACATTATATAAATATATGCAGGGCCGATATACATTATATAAATATATGTGGGGCCGATATACATTATATAATTATATGCGGGGCCGATATACATTATATAATTATATGCGGGGCCGATATACATTATATAATTATATGCGGGAGGATATACATTATATAAATATATGGGGGGCCGATATACATTATATAAATATATGCAGGGCCGATATACATTATATAAATATATGCGGGGCCGATATACATTATATAATTATATGCGGGAGGATATACATTATATAAATATATGGGGGGCCGATATACATTATATAAATATATGCAGGGCCGATATACATTATATAAATATATGCGGGGCCGATATACATTATATAAATGTTTTGCCTTCTTTTGGATCAAGAATAGGAAGTTTAAGTAGAAGGGTTGAACTTGATGGTATAGTGTATATGATCTGCATTTAAATGGTATCTGTGATTACTTATTTACTTTTCTAGTGAACTCTTAAACTGTTTTACTGCAGAAAAGGAGACTTTTGAGGTCTGTTTTTTTTAAGGCAAATAATCATATGAAACAAACATTTAGAAATAAATGAATGCTAAATAACAAAAGCAAAATACATACATATATTTACAATAAATTACAGCCAAATTCGTATATATTTTAGCTTCCTAATTTCCTTCTCGGCATCCACAGCACCGAGCGGAAAAAAAAACGGCCCGAAAGCTCGTAACTCCTATTATAATTGTTTTAGTTTCTTTATGATGACTAAATGTTAGCAGCTTGGAAATGACAATGAGTTCTGAGATATCGGAATATCCATTGCGCAGGATTCGGAACGAACAGATGCCCATTTTATACATTTTTAATTGAAATCATAATTCATGAAGAATCGTATCCCAACGCAAAGCATTGTAGTATTATTAATTTATATAGCACCATCATATACCGTAGAGCTGTACAACAGGTATAGAGGGCATAACAGATAGTGCCTCACAGAACTATTTTGGGCAGTAGAACCCTGCGATACCCTCATACCCAGCAAACATTCTGACCTCCTAGAAAAGAGGGGCATCAGGGGAGGAGAGAGGGACATCAGGGGAGGAGAGAGGGGCATAAGTAGAGGGTAGAGGGGTATCAGGGGAGGAGAGAGGGACACAGCGAACTTGGCTGAAGAAAGAGCTGGGTCTGCCACCACTTTTGACCTGTATCCTTGGGATGGATCTGTCGCTGCGCAGCGTCCCTGTGATTTAGGGCTCCCCAGACAGCTGCCTGAAGCCAGGACCGGCCCCGTTGTCCGGTATTTTTCCGTAGGTAAAGCTGTCGGTGGCTCACATTTCACGTGAGATGCTGTGTTACGCAATCATCTGTTCCACAACAAGCCAGTGACACCTGAAGCAATTCTTCTGTCCGGTGCTGATCCGGATCCTCGCTGCTCGTTGCTCAACGACCCGTTGGTACACTTTGTGTTACACAATCTGTGTGTTTCAGACCCATTCTACCAACATAAACTTCCTCGTTTTTTTCAATAAGTAACAGAAGTGGTAATTTTGTCGCAATCTGCGGTGCGTCTGTTAATAATGAGATGGGTTACCAGTTAGTTTGCGTTAAAGGCGGCTGTACCAGAATTTACCTAATTCTTTAATCATAACAATCTTTACCTTTTTTCATCATTTTAGGTATTAAATACCGACCGGCGATACATTAACCCCTTGGCTCACACTTTGCTTTCTCTAAGATATATATTGGGAGTTAAGGAGATGTTGGGAGTTTTTTTATTCGAAAGTATTAGGGAGAGGTTTATATAAAATGCACTGATACACACTGTATCACACTCTATATTACACACTGTATCACACACACTGTACCACCCACACTGTGTAACACACTTTCACACACTTTGTATCCCACCATCTGTATCACACACTGTATCACACACACTGTATCACACACTATCACACACATTGTATCACATACTCTGTATCACACACACACTGTATCACACACACTGTATCACACATTCTATATCCCACACTGTATCACACACTCTATATCCAACACTGTATCACACACTGTATCACACACTATCACACACACTGTATCACACACACTGTATCACACATTCTATATCCCACACTGTATCACACACTCTATATCCAACACTGTATCACACACTGTATCACACACTATCACACACACTGTATCACACACTGTATCACACACTATCACACACACTGTATCACACACACTGTATTACACACTGTATCACACACACACACACACACACTGTATCACACAGTCTGTATCACACACGCTCGATGTCACCGAGTCCCCGCCCCCTCTCCGGTCAGTCCCTCCCCCTCCCACCCCCGTTCGGTGCACACACAGCCCGGGACCCCCATGCGGGAAGAGCCGGAGCCCTGAGCGGCAGTATGAGCCCCAGGGAGCCCCCCAGCCCGGCCTACGGTGAGTCGGGGGCTGCCCGGGGGATCTGGGTGCGGGGCTGGGGAGAAGGATGCGGGGTACAGCGGGGCTGTCATGTCATTTATGGGGAGGAGGCATTTCGGGGCAGATTGTGGGGTTCAGGGGTAGTTGGACGGGTCCTGAGATAAACGGAGGTGGAACCGGGTGGATTCAATAATGTTGGGTAGGCAGCAAGATTTGGGGTTCAGTGTATACTGTGGGCAGGGGTACAGCTCACCCAGTGTATACTGTGGGCAGGGGTACAGCTCACCCAGTGTATACTGTGGGCAGGGGTACAGCTCACCTAGTGTATACTGTGGGCAGGGGTACAGCTCATTCTGTGTATATAATGGGCTATAGAGGACTTCAATTCTCATTATGCTTGGCATGGATGATGGGGATGATGTGAGTTGCAATCCTCAGAGGCGGCTCATTTATATTTAATATGCATTTGAGCAGCAATAACATTATTATTATTATTATATTATTATCATTTTTATATTATTATTATTGCTGAATTCAGATGCAAAGTTGGTTGCCATGGTTACTGCCTCATTCAGCACCAGAATGCCTCTTTACACAAAGCCTAACGGCCTTTTTTAGTGCTGATTCCAGACGCTGTAAATGCTGAGATATAAATATTGTTCTCGACTATCACAGAACGCCTGCTTCTCACCCTGATATTCCGGGGTTGTTGCCATAGAAACTAGAAAAAGTGTTAAAAGTTTCTGTGTAGTTTTTATGTGATTCAACTTTTACAGGAAACAATAAAACGACAGATCTGGTCAGGTTTATTTGCACTTCAATGCACGTTATCGCTGAGATTCCCCCCTCAGAATGCATGGGGGGTATTTGCAGTAACCCCCCCCCATTAATTTGTCCCTTCTCCCCTCCCCCAGCTGTTGCAGGTGATGTGTTGGGGGCCGAGGGGTCCTTTAACAGGCTAGAGCCACAGATGAATGTTTTGTGTTAGTGGGACAGAAGCTTTAACCCCCGTTGTTGCACTGATGGTGAAGCACGTTGGCGTCACGCCTGTTACCCGGGTAACCTCCGTGACACTCGGGGGGTAAGTGTGAATTAGCCGGCTATTTCTGGGTGGACACGTTCACGGGGAGAACACGCGTGACCCAACCTGCCGGCCCGGCGTGTGAATTGCTGTAAATGACTGAATTTCTGCCCAATGCTGTCCTTACGTGACCTGCGTCTGCAGATCCCCCGCGTGGCGGCTTAGAGGGTCACACGGGGTTAACTGATCAATAACTTTAATAACAATAAGGGAGGGGTGACGGGGGGGGGGGGCAGCGTAATAACAAATCACTCCGGCTGCTCTTAACTCTTCAAATGCCAGGACTGCTTCCGACGCAGAAAGCATCTACAATGTGTATACTCCATACAGTCCACCCCCGGGTTCCCCCCAACAGCGGGAGCTTTCAGGATGTCCTCAGATGACCAGAGGGGTTATCGTCACGGATACTCGGGTGTGCTTCGTCTAAGGAGGAATTCTAGGGCAAAATGATGCAATCACCAAGGCAACTGAGGAGGGCTGGCAAGGGGGCAGGTGGTAAATTAAACACAACAGTGTCTACAAACATAAAATGCAGCAGTTGCACCATGTCTGGATCCTTTTCAGCTTCCCTACACGGACCCCCCTATTCTATGCACCCCCCGTTATAGACAGGGCTGGTCTGCGACTGCGCCGTACCCCAAATATCTTCTTATCAGATAACGGGGGCAGTCCGACTAGTGCAGCGGGTGGATCAGCCAATCAGAGCGGAGCGTCCCTTCATACCGCCGGCCTGCATTTCTAGGGTTCTAGAGGTAGGGGGTGCTCGGTTCTCCCCACTGATCCCAGCTAATTGGATGCGGAGAGACGCAATGGCAGCCGGGGAGGAATTAGACAGGTAATTCAGACAGGAGAGGAGATTAAATGCTTAACGATAAGACAATAAAGAGAAACACAAACTAATTAATTGCCGAGGAAGTGACAGGAAAGAAATAATCCGGAGTTAATGAGAAAAGAGAGATCTAGAACGGGATGATAAGGAGGCGGCGACAGCGATTTGGGGAATTAGTCTGAGAAAATGTTTAATTTTATTCAAACCATTAACTGCAGCCGCTCGCTCCTCGTCATTTGGTAGAATTAATTGAAAACCAATTAAATGGCAAAAAAGCATTTTACCCTCTAAAGTGAAACCCCCGGAAATCCTTTATCACTAATATCAGATTAAAAAACATTTTTCTTTTTAACCCTAGTTGTAGTTTTTGCCCCAGATATCTACTAGACAAACACCCCAACTCCTTATCATACTGTCTGTGGGGAACAATAGAATACCTCAGTCTTAATCAACCAGCCAGACTCTCTGACTAATGATAGACATACGGTTCCTGAACCTAATACGAGACCAACGACTGATTAAGGTTTGAATCTTTACAGCAGGAGAAATCTAGATGGGGGCCGGATGGGGCCGATCTGCACCGCAGTGTTCTTGAGTTTAGTCATTTAACTTTCTCTTTAAAATGCCCCCCCCCCTCGGTTATTATATGCAGTGACCGGGTCCTCGTGCAGATATGGGGGAAATAACCGCGTATAACGGCAGCTATTATGATTGTGACATTTATTACGAGTCCGCTCTCTGTTCTCTGTTCGGGGCGTTGTGGTCTCGGAGTGACATTCGCAGCGGACACACAATCACTCTTTGTTTAACACAAAAAACTGCAGAATAAGTAACAATAGAGCGATTCCGTGACAAAGTCACCCTTTAAATATATAAGTCCTAGAGGGGACAGCACGGAACGCGATGTTATAATCCCGCTATAAAGGAGTTACCCCTTCAAAATATACCCCATTGTAATATACCCCATTATAATATACCCCGTCATTATATACCCCATTGTAATATACCCCATTATAATATACCCCGTCATTATATACCCCATTATAATATACCCCGTCATTATATACCCCATTATAATATACCCCGTCATTATATACCCCATTATAATATACCCCGTCATTATATACCCCATTATAATATACCCCGTCATTATATACCCCATTATAATATACCCCATTGTAATATACCCCATTATAATATACCCCGTCATTATATACCCCATTATAATTTACCCCCTCATTATATACCCCATTATAATATACCCCGTCATTATATACCCCATTATAATATACCCCGTCATTATATACCCCATTATAATATACCCCATTGTAATATACCCCGTCATTATATACCCCGTCATTATATACCCCGTCATTATATACCCCATTATAATATACCCCGTCATAATATACCCCATTGTAATATACCCCGTCATTATAATATACCCCGTCATTATATACCCCGTCATTATATACCCCATTAGAACATACCCCATTATAATATACCGGGGTTCCAGCGAAGCAGCCGGAGCTCCGCTGGAAAGTTTCATTGGGGGAAATGAAGCAGTATCCCTATTAATTATGTCGGGGGGCAGGAGGTGGGGAGGGGGAAAGTTGTCCCCAGAAGTGGATGCTCCAGAGCGTTGTGAGGAGATGAAGTCAGTGGCGGTTTCACCAACCGGCCCAAGATCCCAGCTGCCCACAAAAGTGTGAGAGCGGGGCATCTACACAGGACAGCGGGACAGTGCCTGAGAATCAGGACTGTTCTGCAAAAGCCAGGACACTTGGGAAGTATGCTAAATAACCTTCTTCTGTTGCACCTGAGACTCCCCTGCCAGTCCCAAAAATTGAGCTGCGCCGACCCGCTGAAAATCTCTGCGGAGTTTACCGGTCCCCGTAGCCGGAATAATAAGCCGTTAAACCGCGCTGTGAAAACAAAACATTCTTTTAAATTATTTTACCAAAATGCCTTATTTTTCTTGGAAAGTCGGGAACTCAGAAGGAAAAGAAATGTTCTTATTACTGAGCTTAAATCCGTGCGATCAAACAGCCGCCGAGCCGCGGGGCGCGAGGAGGCAAATGTCAGTTTCCAGAAATATTGTCTTATTTCATGCTTTCCCCGGCACTTGACATTTTTATTTTAAATAATTGTACGTTTCCAGCGGTGAAGTCCTAACGTCAGCAGAACGCGGCCTTTCTGAGTATTTGGGATCAGTTAAGGTAATAAATCAGTTAACTTTTGAAGTGTTTTTAGAGGCAGAAAACTGTCAGTTTTACGATTTACTATTATTTTGAAGGAAATACGATGTAGCATAATATTTACATGTATATAATGTGATATATAATGTAATAATGTAACAAATAATGTAATATATAATATATAAGGTAACATATAATGTGAAATATAATATATAATGTAACATATAATGTGATCTATAATATATAATGTGATAAATAATGTAAAATATAATGCGATATATAATATATAATGTAATATATAATATGATATATATAATGTAACATATAATGTGATATATAATATATAATGTGAAATAATGTAACATATAATGCGATATATAATGCGATATATAATATGATATATAATATAAGATATGACTTGATATATAATGTAATAATGTAACATATAATGTAATATATAATATAATATATAAGGTAAAATATAATCCGATATATCATTTATAATGTAACATAATGTGATATATAATATATATAAGGTAACATATAATGCGAATTATAATATATAATGTAACATATAATGTGATATATAATATATAATGTGATAAATAATGTAACATAATGTGATATATAATATATAATGCAATATATAATATGATATATAATGTAAAATATAATGCGATATATAATATATAATGTAAGATATTATGATATATAATTTAACATATAATGTGATAAATAATGTGATATATAATGTAACATAATGTAATATATGATGTATTATATAATGTAACATATAATGCGATATATAATATATAATGTAACTTATAATGGGATAAATAATGTATTATATAATTATATAATTTAATGTCTACATCTATACTGAAACATAAGTCCACATGAGCCAAGTTGTCCGTTTTATTGATGGTTTTAGTGGTCAATAAATACAATAATACAATAATCTCCCGAGTGTCACTGCTTAGTTTTGCCAGTCCCACTTTGTGCCCAAAATTCCTGTGCCCCTTTCTCCTCCCTGATGTCCATCTTTCCTCCCCACAGGCAGTATGATAAGGAGTCGGGGTGTTTAGTAGATCAGGGGTCTGATAACAGAGCGAGAATCATACAAATGTTGAATATTGCAGAATATTTTTGATTGTCGAATAAAGATCCGGTAGACGATGTGTTTGATGGTTACACATCGGAGGAAGATCAGGGTTTTAAGAAATACCAATTATTTATATTCATCGCAACTTCCCAAAATGTAGACTTTATGTATTTTTACCGTCTGCTGCATAAAATAAAGCTCTATCCTTTTTTGTTGCTGTGAGAAGCTCTGTGTGCTCTGACGAGGTGAATGACATCATAATGTAACAAGCTAAATAAATATAATAACAGGGGCCGTTATATGTTTTGGGTCGGAGAGGAACGTGGATTTTTATCATACGGAAAAATGTTTCCTTTGCACTTTTTCTCAGTATTTCTGGAGATAATGAAACGTTATTTTTACTTTTATTATCTCTTTAACCCCGTGAATTCCCTCGAAGCGCCGCTAACAGAAAGAGGATAAACTCTGCACTATAAAATAAAAAAGCTGGCAATTAATTAAATGCTTTTTATGACGGATTGGAAGATTTTATGTTGGGTAATAAAGTCTGTGGAAATATTCTTTCTATGAGATCCGCAGATTCATAACCGACGTTAACGTTAAGAGATACATAGTATCAGCGACGCTAAACTCCTCCCATAATCGCCTGAATGATCAGTGATCCCCTTGAGCTATACACGATGGTGCGAGCCTCGCACACTTACTAATCTCTCACTGTTCACTAACACCGAAGGAACGAATATCCAAAAACATTTTATATCCACTTTATGGATTTATGGACTTTCAGAATGACTTGAAAACTACATTTATACATTTGATCTATACATTTGCTAGATGTTAGATTATTTATCTGCATTATTAATATAGTCGGAATCTTCCATCGTTGCAAGAATGGTGGATTCTGGGAGCATCTGCATAGTTGCCATCAGAATGTAGCTTGATCTTTACATCTCCTAATATAATGTCTTAACGATGCAAAGATCAAATCCTCTTCACTATTCAGAAAAGACAGCGGGAGAGACGGGCGAGTAGACGGGGGCCGGATGGGACCGATCTGCCGGCAGGTTCCGGGTTTATGTTTTGGGGTAAATTAATATATGTACCGTATATCAGGCTTTGGTTTAACTCTTTAGTTGCTTGAGTGGTGAGTGAAATACAAATACTGAGGGAATGGGGTGTGAAGGAGGAGGTGGCGATTACGTTGCTTCCTGGTCTCTCTGCGTAGATATTATTATTTATTGTGTTATATATCGCCTTCATATTCAGTAGTGCTGTACATATAATATATTTTATCTCCAGCCAATCATTCCGTTGGATTGGCTGCTTTTTTTTTTTTTAAGCCGTGAATCTGTATTCAGGGAGTCATCGGATGAAGTCACGCTCTATTCTTGGGGTGATGATGTCACCGCTCGCAGCGATGCACTTCTCTGTCCGACACGCGCTGTCATTCAAACAATTCCCAGACGTGTCGGTATAAAAGGCTGCTGAGGCCGTTCGGCGGATTAAATCCCGGCTACTATCTGCCTGCCGAGGGGGCCGAAGCGGGTTAAAGTGTTAACATTTTAATCTGTTAAAGTGGATTCTTCGATGATCTCATCCACCTGACTCTTTAACTGCCTCGAGGTTCTACGACGACCGTCTCAATCTGAATGGTTCTAATATTGGTCGTTATGGAAACCGTGACTTGTCAGTGAGGTAAAGATATTGTGAATGGAGTCACCTTTGTTCAAGCAGGGATTCCAGCAGGGATAAAAGCACCAATCGGGACCCTCAGAGATCATTAAATCTGAGACCCGGAAAAAATGATGGTTTATTGAGCTTTTAATGTTTTTAAATAGTTAATTAACCCGTAGCATGCCCAACTAGTGTACAATTTATTATCTATATAACCTCAACTCAGGGGTGTAGCCAAGGGCCCTTGCAGCTCCTGCAGTACTAGGGGCCCCCAGGCCATAAGATGCCCCCATCGCTTCTTGTGTAAGTCGGCCCTTTGACACGGGGAGACTTGTTGGACCAAACAGATCTTTTATGATGGAGCCTTTATTTTGGAACCTTTTTTCTGGCAACAGCCTATGAGAGCCTTAATTAGTGTGACATGACAAATAAACGTTCCCTGCGGAATAATCTTAGAATATGAGGAGCCCAAAAAGGATCCAGTTAGGGTTTCAATGCTGCCTTATATTCTTGTTATCCGACACCTCCTGGTGGATCCTTGTGGAATAGCAAGTAGAACATGAAAAAAAAAAAGATTAAAAGCAGCCAAATGTTTAAATCAGAGCAGCCCTTGGGGGCCACTCGGGATCTTACGATCTACAGGACATAAATGGGTTATTGAAACAAAGGGTTACTTTCTAATTACAACCCAAAGGCACCCAAAATGGAACAAAACTAGTTTTCTAGGTATTATTAAATGCTTTACTTCCTGGCTGAGGGTGATAGGAGTTTTTCGGCCATCCTCTAACGTAAAGAAAGTTCTGGCATAATAACCGTAATAAATAGGATTCCGTTATATTTAATGATATATAATTTAGGTTCAGCCATTAGGGGTAAATATAGATTGTTTAGTGGGGTACCCCCCCCCCCAGATGTAATTAACATGCAGCATAAAACCACACAAAATTACTATCTATTTTTTCATATTTTTTTATTCCATTTTAACGATCCGATATTAGAATGAAGAGAATTAATAAGGCGACGGCACCTGGAAGATTCCGCCAGCAATCAGTTTTCACGCATTAATCGGGATTTGGCTGCTAATTCAGGATCATTCACTTTTTTGGGGTGGAAAGGTCACAAATTAGTCATTTTCTGTATAATCCAAACTCACTCTTAATAAAGATTTTCTTACTTTTTATTTTTTTCCTTGCCTGTCGCCCCCGCTGCCGTCTCGGCACATTCTGTGTGTTGGGTAGACGGCTCGACGTCGGTATAGCAGGCTTAACTCTTCGATTGCTAGCATTGTGGGTAAGAGGGACGTCTATGTTAAAAAAAAGAAGCAGGATCTAATACCGAAGAGCACAAAAATACATTTATTTTTTTTTAATGCTTTTTGAATTTTTTGTAGTATAGTTACATATATTCTGCTTGGAGAGGGACTGGAGAAACTAAACAGGGACACTTGGCAGGTACGAAAAAATAAAATATCTAAAGGGGCTGGGTTTTCTAAATGCCTCCATAGAGCTAATATTAGTTTAAATCTTATCGGGACTTTGTTGAGCGGCGGAGATTATTTCATAATAGGTACCGAAAGCTTCCAGGTACGCGAGTCGGAGGTGTGGATTCGGCCTCCTGAGTCCCCCGGCCCGCGGCGGACGCCTCTCTCACAGATTATTTTTAACTCGGTTAAAGGCTGCTTTGTACGTTTGGGCTGGAAACGGCAGCTAAAAATAGTCGGGAGGTAGAGGCGGCGGCGGCGGAGACATGGCAGACGGAGGCCAGGAAAACTACTACGGGAAACACGGTAATTTATTAACCTAATCCGTCCCTAACGCGGGTCGCAGTCTAACGAGCGCCGTCTCCGTTCAGTCACCACGGCGATGACTGCAGAGACCTTTTATTTGGCCGATCTGTTCTGAAAATTTCCAAAGTTTGCTGCTATATTTATGAAAGAAGAGAGAGAGACCGGAATCTAACACTAGAGGGTCAGAGACTGAGATGGAAGGAAGTTTTGCTTTACTGAGAGGGTGGTAGATAAGTGGAACAGCCTCCCAGCAGAAGTGGTAGAGGGTAGTACAGCGAGGGTATTAAACATGCATTGGATAGACATACGGCTCCTGAATCTAAGACGAGACCAACGACTGATTAAGGTTTCAGACTTTATAGCGAAAAAAACGGGCGTCTAAATGGGGGCCGGATGGGGCCGATCTGCCGGCGGATTCTATTTTTTTTAAATATTTTTTGTGTAATATTTAATCCGGAAATATTGTCTCGTTATATAGAATAAATGTATAGAAATTGTGTTGTGGAGGAGAGCTTTTAATGTTTATTGTATTTAAAGAAAATATTTGTTGTGATACAAAAAATAAGCGGTGATTTCTCTTCTCTGTTTAAAGTGAAATAAGAATAATATTCTTTGGTGTTGCAAACATAGAATTTTCTTTGAACAGATCTTAGATTAGGATTAAAACTATATTTTATTCATTCTTATTTTATTAAATAAAAAATATTGTTATAGTCCCATTTTTTTTATTAAGTGATCACGTGACCGGCGGCTGCTCCCCGAACGCTGTGACCTCCTTTACTACTAATTCACTGCATCTTTTTTGTTTTTGTATTCTGTTGAGTTGATTCATTTTTATAGAGGATCAGATTTGTGACAATGGTTTTAAAATTTGTAATTCAAAAATACCTGTATAATGTATAGATAAATCAGCGAGCCGTCCCCTGTATAATGTATAGATAAATCAGTGACCGGCCCCCTGCATAATGTATAGATAAATCAGTGACCGGCCCCTGTATAATGTATAGATAAATCAGTGACCGGCCCCCTGTATAATGTATAGATAAATCAGTGACCCGGCCCCCTGTATAATGTATAGATAAATCAGTGACCGGCCCCTGTATAATGTATAGATAAATCAGTGACCGGCCCCTGTATAATGTATAGATAAATCAGTGACCGGCCCCCTGTATAATGTATAGATAAATCAGTGACCGGCCCCTGTATAATGTATAGATAAATCAGTGACCGGCCCCCTGTATAATGTATAGATAAATCAGTGACCGGCCCCCTGTATAATGTATAGATAAATCAGTGACCCGGCCCCCTGTATAATGTATAGATAAATCAGTGACCGGCCCCCTGTATAATGTATAGATAAATCAGTGACCGGCCCCTGTATAATGTATAGATAAATCAGTGACCGGCCCCTGTATAATGTATAGATAAATCTGCAGAGGGCGTGGGATCAGATAAGGATTTTCTTCTGCATCAACGAAAGGACAAAGTCCCCGGGTTAATGAGTCAGGAAACCGAAACTGCACATTAATGGCGGACGGCCCTGTACTCTGTATAATGAATGCCGTGGGATAAAACTCTCAGGGCTTTGTGTTACTGCGTTGCGCTGGTTTCTGGTTATAAACAACCCACAAAGTATCCCAAAATGCTGAGCAGGGAGAGCCGATAACATTAAATTCGCACATTTCCCAGATTTTACAGTTCTGTACACTAACTAAACCTATGTAATGGCAGCATACCTTCCAAGTGTCTTGTTTTAATTGTTTCAGTCCTGATTCCTGCTGAGATGCTCCACTGCCCTGCTTTTGCATGACGTAAGGATCGCAGACCCCCCCCCAGAGATTATATATTTTCCAAAACTGTATGAATTTTCTCCAACCCAGCAATCCTAAATCTCTAAACTGAATTTTACTTTACTGAGAGGGTGGTGGATAAATGGAACAGCCTCCCAGCAGAAGCGGTAGAGGGTAATACAGTGAGGATATTAAACATGCATGGGATAGACATACGGCTCCTGAATCTAAGACGAGACCAACGACTGATTAAGGTTTGAGTCTTTACAGCAGGAGAAACGGGCGACTAGACGGGGGCCGGATGGCGGCCGAACAACTAAAGACATAAAGATATAAAAAAAAATGTTTAAATGTGAAATGTTCCTCTAATACCCATTTGCTTAACCCACTGAATGCCAGAGGGGTATTTATTTACTGCATTCTTACCGCCTGCTGCCACTTTTAAAGGTGTAGCCTCCTTCTAACCATCATTGTTAATTTTACTTAACCCCCTGAATTCCATGCAAGGCTTACAGTAGAACGCATTGCCCGACTCTCCGGTGATCAAAGGGTTATGGATCCACTAATTTCTGTTTAATTTGCCCAACTAATGTAAATGATCATATAGGTGTTTGTGCTATCTGTTTGTAGATCACCCACATAGTCCGTAGCAGTGCACAATCCCTAGACGCCATAAACCGAAAAAAAATTTTTCTGTATTTTTAATGAATTGTCCCAAAATAAAGTAACTTATTGTTTTCTTTTATAGAATTACCCACTTTTTAAACCTTAAATAAAGTTGCCGTTTTGCGTGAAGTTTATTTGACTTTTTTTTTTCTGTTTTTTAGGCGAACCCAGAAAGTTTGATCCAAAGTTTAAAGGTCCCGTGGGAAAGAGGTAAAAATTCCGGATATTACGAGCCGCGTCTCATCTACACATCTTTTTTCCTTGTAATGTTAACCCCCCCCCCCCCGCCGGGGGTATCATTAGAGACGTCTGAAAGCTCACAAGCAGCCGGGGTCTTGAGGTTCTTGTAAAGCAGGTACACCTGTAGTTAAGGCTGAGACCCCCCCCGGGCTTTGGAAGAAAAATGCGGGGGGGGGGGGGGTAGAGGCACAAAATGTTAGTGTTTTTTGCCCCCCCCAAGAAACCTGCACGTTAAGTACCCAACCAGTATATTTCCAGTAAGATGACGCCTCCGGTACTGGTGTTTAGAACTGGTGTATGGGGGGCCGGGGTTGGCTCAGAGACCCTCGGTGTCGCAGCTCATCTCTGTGCAGCATGAACGGACCTGGCTGTAAAATGCGTTGGGGCAGAACGGCTGCTCCGGGGTCTGTCTGCTCGGGCAGGACCCTCCTCTGGGGCAAACAGTAGCAGAGACCCCCTCCGGACTGCCTGGGCATTTCATCTATAATTTGGTGTTTATGGTATAAATAAAAAAAATGGCTTCATAATATAGAGAAAAATCTGAAATCGCAGATCCGCTGAACATTCAGGAGTGCAATTTATTTTGTGTTGAAGTGGAACAGCAGCTTTAAAGTAGAGGCATTTTACCCCCCCCCCAGATATGACCGCCATACTTAATGGCTGTTTTCGTTCGTAAACAACTCCCGATCTGTCTCGCCCGCTTCTTTTGCCAAAGTCGTGGGAAGGAGCGGATCCGACAGATGCCGTCCATAACCAATGAAGAATCCAAAAATGCATTGATTTCCACGTTTTTATTTTTTTGGTCTGTAACCCCCTCATTTTAAAATTCCCTGTGAAAAGCGATCCACAAGATCCAGTAGATCGATGGACGTTATACCAACGCAATTCACAGCAGCATTCCATAAAATGTACACGCTGTCCATAATGACGTTATATCTGATCCCCAATCTACTAGACAAACCCCCGACTCCTTATCATACTGCCTGTGTGGAACAATAGAATGGCTCAGTCTTATTAACACAGTCGGACTCTCTGACTAATAAAAGTCTATGGAGGAACGGACATTAGTAATTAGGTTATATTACTGTATACAGTGCTGGGGGGTTATATTACTGTATACAGCGCTGGGGGTTATATTACTGTATACAGCGCTGGGGGTTATATTACTGTATACAGTGCTGGGGGTTATATTACTGTATACAGCGCTGGGGGGTTATATTACTGTATATAGCGCTGGGGGGTTATATTACTGTATCCAGCGCTGGGGGTTATATTACTGTATACAGCGCTGGGGGGTTATATTACTGTATACAGCGCTGGGGGTTATATTACTGTATACAGCGCTGGGGGTTATATTACTGTATACAGCGCTGGGGGTTATATTACTGTATACACCGCTGGGGGTTATATTACTGTATACAGCGCTGGGGGTTATATTACTGTATACAGCGCCGGGGGGTTATATTACTGTATACAGCGCGGGGGGGGGTTATATTACTGTATACAGCGCTGGGGGGTTATATTACTGTATACAGCGCTGGGGGGGTTATATTACTGTATACAGCGCTGGGGGTTATATTACTGTATACAGCGCTGGGGGTTATATTACTGTATACAGCGCTGGGGGTTATATTACTGTATACAGCGCTGGGGGTTATATTACTGTATACAGCGCTGGGGGGGTTATATTACTGTATACAGCACTGGGGGGTTATATTACTGTATACAGCACGGGGGTTATTTTACTGTATACAGCGCTGGGGGGTATTACTGTATACAGTGCTGGGGGGTTATTACTGTATACAGTGCTGGGGGGTTATATTACTGTATACAGCGCTGGGGGTTATATTACTGTATACAGTGCTGGGGGTTATTACTGTATACAGTGCTGGGGGGTTATATTACTGTATACAGCGCTGGGGGTTATATTACTGTATACAGTGCTGGGGGTTATATTACTGTATACAGCGCTGGGGGTTATATTACTGTATACAGCACTGGGGGGTTATATTACTGTATACAGCGCTGGGGGTTATATTACTGTATACAGTGCTGGGGTTATATTACTGTATACAGCGCTGGGGGGTTATATTACTGTATACAGCGCTGGGGGTTATATTACTGTATACAGTGCTGGGGGGTATATTACTGTATACAGCGCTGGGGGGGTTATATTACTGTATACAGCGCTGGGGGTTATATTACTGTATACAGCGCTGGCATTCATTGGTTTAATTTTGTAATTTAATTTCTTCATATTAATGTGTTTTGGGCAATTTTCATTTTTTATTTCTAATATTAAAATCTTATGACTCTTGCATCCGTTCATGGTTTATGCTCATAAATATAAATGTTTACTTATAATGTATATTTATGATATTTATGTTATAATAATAATAATTAATAGTTATTTTTCGGCTGCTTGATATATTACCAAAGAAAATCAAATATTTATTAAGACATTCGGGGAATTAGCTGTTTTGGGACGATCTCCTTTGATTTTTTTTTTAATTAGACGTCAAACTCCACTAATCAAAAATAGGATGTTTTTAAAGTAAGATGAATCTTGCATTTTTTGCATTTTTGTGAACCTTCAATTTAAAGCAAATTTTGCGTCCTTTAACTTTGAATTTATTTGGCGAATTTATTTTATTTCGGTGAGCGAGGAGCTGAATAGTCGGAAAGCGTTCTGTCGCCTTGTCATATAAATTTTAGGGGTTTTTGGCGCGTTGCGGGTGATTTCAGTAAAATTTCATTCTGACGGTTCTGTTTAATATTTAATATCTCCGGATATTACGCTTCTGGGCCGCGATTCGTTTTTCTCGCCTAAGGATGAATAAAGGAAATAAAACTGAAAATCTGAGACGCTGACGAAAAAAATTCTCCTGTACGGTTATTATTGATTTATTCTATAGCGCCATCATATTCCGTAGCGCTGTACAAAGGATAAACAGGACATAACAAGTGGATCACATAAGCATGTGGATTATATATAGTAATATAACCCCCAGCGCTGTATACAGTAATATAACCCCCAGTGCTGTATACAGTAATATAACCCCCAGCGCTGTATACAGTAATATAACCCCCAGCGCTGTATACAGTAATATAACCCCCAGCGCTGTATACATTAATATAACCCCCAGCGCTGTATACAGTAATAACCCCCCAGCGCTGTATACAGTAATATAACCCCCCAGCGCTGTATACAGTAATATAACCCCCAGCGCTGTATACAGTAATATAACCCCCAGCGCTGTATACAGTAATATACCCCCAGCGCTGTATACAGTAATATACCCCCAGCGCTGTATACAGTAATATAACCCCCAGCGCTGTATACAGTAATATAACCCCCAGCGCTGTATACAGTAATATAACCCCCCAGTGCTGTATACAGTAATAACCCCCCAGCGCTGTATACAGTAATATAACCCCCAGCGCTGTATACAGTAATATAACCCCCAGCGCTGTATACAGTAATATAACCCCCAGCGCTGTATACATTAATATAACCCCCAGCGCTGTATACAGTAATAACCCCCCAGCGCTGTATACAGTAATATAACCCCCCAGCGCTGTATACAGTAATATACCCCCAGCGCTGTATACAGTAATATAACCCCCAGCGCTGTATACAGTAATATAACCCCCAGCGCTGTATACGGTAATATAACCCCCCAGTGCTGTATACAGTAATAACCCCCCAGCACTGTATACAGTAATATAATCCCCAGCGCTGTATACAGTAATATAACCCCCAGCGCTGTATACAGTAAGATAACCCCCAGCACTGTATACATTAATATAACCCCCAGCGCTGTATACAGTAATAACCCCCCAGTGCTGTATACAGTAATATAACCCCCCAGCGCTGTATACAGTAATATACCCCCAGCGCTGTATACAGTAATATAACCCCCAGCGCTGTATACAGTAATATAACCCCCCGGCGCTGTATACAGTAATATAACCCCCCAGCGCTGTATACAGTAATATAACCCCCAGCGCTGTATACAGTAATATAACCCCCCAGTGCTGTATACAGTAATATAACCCCCAGTGCTGTATACAGTAATATAACCCCCAGCGCTGTATACAGTAATATAACCCCCCAGCGCTGTATACAGTAATATAACCCCCCAGCGCTGTATACAGTAATATAACCCCCCCAGCGCTGTATACAGTAATATAACCCCCAGCGCCAGGCCCGGACTGGGACAAAAAATAGGCCCGGGCATTTAAGCCTGAGCAGCCCATATTTATTTATTTATTTATTGTTAAAGCCCACCCTTCATGTACCATCTTTGCATTTAATCATTCACATAAATCATTAACACATTCATTAATGCAGTCTCACAAATCATTCAAGCAATTCATCCACACATGAATTCATTAATTGTCATACGCATTCATACAATTCATCCACACATTTATCCATTCATTCTCATACGCATTCACACTACCCCCTCTCATCATCTTATCTGCCCCTTCTCACTATGTTCCCCCTTTTCACTATGTAACCCCCTTCCCCACTTCTCAATATGTACTGCCTCTATCTATCCCCTCTCCCCCTTTCTCACTACCTAACCCCCCTCTGCCCCTTCTCACTGCAGCCCCTTCCCTCACCCTATTTACCTTGTTGCCAGAGCAAGCAGCAACTGCGACCGCGCCTGTGGCAGGGCAGGATTGACTTAGGGGCTGATGGAGCTGCAGCTCCAGGCTCCTACCTTAAAATAGGCCCAGTCAGGACTGGACTGACTGGGCCTATATGGCCGCATTAAGGCAGAGCCCCTTAAGCCCGCCGCAACTGCAACCGGGTCCGCCACTCTAAGGCAGAGCCGGCCTTAGGTGTTCTGGCGCCCTGTGCGGACTACTCCTCTGGTGCCCCCCCATCCCCAAAAAAGAAAGGAATAAAAACTTGTAACAAAACTCCCCTTTCTCACTATCTATCCCCCTGTATCACTATCTACCACCTCTGCCTCTTCTCACTGTTATCATTATATACTGAGGCAGACATTGACGGTGGTACAGCATAATACTTATCACTATATACTGAGGCAGAAATTGACGGTGGTACAGCATAACACCTACCACTATATACTGAGGCAGACAATGACGGTGGTACAGCATAACACCTATCACTATATACTGAGGCACACATTGACAGTGGTACAGCGTAATCCCTATCACTATACATTGAGCCAGACATTGACAATAGTGCAGCATAACCCCAATCACTATATACTACGCCAAACATTGTTGTGGTGTAGGCCTACCACTTCATAGTCTGGCTTAGTAGTAGGGATGCACCGAAACGAATTCTGGACTGAAACCGAAAATGCAGCATTTACCTGTCCGAAACCGAATATGACCCCCCCAACACCATAAAAAAAACCCTTTTATTTAAAGTAAGTAACACACCAAAATAGGACAAAACAATTAAAAAACAATATTATATGTATATATATATGATTGTTAACAGCAATCACATTCCTATCATGCCCAGGCATACCCAGATTCCAGGATGTACTTCTCACTCCCTTCTGCCCCATCTACCCCTTCTCACTCCCTTCTCCCCTATCTACCCCCTTTCCCCCGTCTCACGCCCTTCTCCCTATCTACCCCCTCCTAACTATCTACCCTCTCCCTCTTTGAAGTTCACTTACCTTTCAGGAGTCCTGCGGTGAGGGTGCAAGGCCTCTGCCTCCCAGCTCTGCCACTGTATGGAACAGTATAGAGTGATGGGAGTTATGATGTACTTTTAGAGCATAATTAGATCATGAAAAAGACATTGGAAATGGTACAGCATAACACCCATCACTCTCACACACTTACCAATCCACACATATATACTAATCCACACATATATACCAATCCACACGTATATACCAATCCACACACATATACCAATCCACACGTATATACCAATCCACACGTATATACCAATCCACACATATATACCAATCCACACGTATATACCAATCCACACGTATATACCAATCCACACATATATACCAATCCACACATATATACTAATCCACCCTCACTGAATATTTTCCTACCTTTCCTCTTTTCTCCTTACAGCTCCTTTTCCTCCTTGTGACAGGGCCAGGCTAGCTGGCTCATGTGTCATATGAAGTTTAGCCGGGTCACGGAGCACTTTTGTGTCCGGTTCTGTATACTGTGACCCGGTAATATATTATATTGTGTTTATTGTGTAACCGGCCCAGAGACTGATGTGGATTCAGCCCCAGCCTTCAAAGAGACGATCCTATAATCTGGCTGGGGCTCTTAATCAGCCAGCACAGCCCTGTCTGCCCAGACGGCACCCGCACTACAGGGGGGATAACACAGGTGGGGGAACCCATTGTATTCTGTAATCCCCTCACCTGATACATCCCCTGTATACTGATGGGATTTGTGATGGGATGTGGCTGATGGGAGTGGGGGTTGGGTTCGGTACACATTGCATTGAGATTATATAAAGTTCTGTGTGTTTGTAAATAAAAGAGAGTTCTTCTTGGTTTACTACGAATGGTGGTCTGGATGATCCGTGGATAGCTGAGTGCGATCCGTATGAGGGACTGACTGGTGATTCCTCAGCCCTCAAACAGGGGGTACCCAGCCTTGGGTACGGTGACCCTGTAACACTCCTCTTCGCTCCTCTTCTTCAGTTCTTCTGTCTTCTTCCGGGTCAGAGGGCACGGACAGCGGTGGGCGCGGCTTCAGTGTTGTGCGCCGGGATCTAACAACAAACCCCGGCGCACAGCAGCTGTTGCCGCGCGGATCACAAGGGAGCGGTATCGGAGGTCTTTAACAGAGGGAGATCCTTGAACCGGCTTAAAATCACTCAAGGGAGCCGGAGGTCTGTTAAAGACCTCCGATACCGCTCCCTAGCGAGCCTGCTCCTCCAGCGGCGGACATTACTGTCCGTCTCTGGAGGGGTGCCGGGTGCCGCAAGTTGGCACCCCCTGATGAGCGGCATCCGGTGCGGACCGCCCCCTAGAGTGTGACGCCCTGTGCGGTCGCACACCCCAAAGGTCGGTCCTGCTCTAAGGGGCCGGGAAGCCCCCACCAGGGCCGGCCTTAGGGGTTTGCGGCCGCACAGGGTTTAAATTAAAACATCGGGGTTTTTTTTTCAACTTTATTTAACATCCTCCATGTTAAATAAAGTTAAAAAAAACTTTATTTAACATGGAGGATGTTAAATAAAGTTAAAAAAACCCCGATGTTTTTGACAGCCCCTAAGTCAATGCGGCCCTGCCGTGGCCCGGCCCACCGGGCCTGCCCAGCGATGTATACAGTAATATAACCCCCCAGCGCTGTATACAGTAATATAACCCCCCAGCGCTGTATACAGTAATATAACCCCCCAGCGCTGTATACAGTAATATAACCCCCCAGCGCTGTATACAGTAATATAACCCCCAGCGCTGGATACAGTAATATAACCCCCAGCGCTGGATACAGTAATATAACCCCCCAGTGCTATATACAGTAATATAACCCCCCAGCGCTGTATACAGTAATATAACCCCCCAGCGCTGTATACAGTAATATAACCCCCCAGCGCTGTATACAGTAATATAACCCCCAGCGCTGGATACAGTAATATAACCCCCCAGTGCTATATACAGTAATATAACCCCCCAGCGCTGTATACAGTAATATAACCCCCAGCGCTGTATACAGTAATATAACCCCCAGCGCTGTATACAGTAATATAACCCCCCAGCGCTGTATACAGTAATATAACCCCCAGCGCTGTATACAGTAATATAACCCCCAGCGCTGTATACAGTAATATAACCCCCAGCACTGTATACAGTAACGTCTGGTTTTATCTCATTTTCTCCCAATAAACTCCCTTTATCTGCAGACCCGGAGTCGCCGTTGCTGTCAGTCATGTGATATTTTGGGTGACTTTCCCGGCTCAAACACCACACTGAGCTGATGCTTTATGGCGATGCTAATGAAGTCCGCCCCTCCATAGACTTTCATTAGTAAGAGAGTCCTGCTGGCTGATTAAGACTGAGCCATTCTATTGTTCCCCACAGGCAGTATGATAAGGAGTCGGGGGGGTTCAGTAGATTGGGGATCAGATAACAGAGCGAGAATCATACAAACGGCTGATATGCAGCTGCCTGAAAACTTTATATTATGGGGCAAAAACTACAACTGGGATAAAAAAGAAAACAGCGATATTTTTTTTCTTATGCTAGAAATAAAAAACTGTCTGAATTTCCCTTTTAATGACGTATTCGTGTCCCGTGTACGCTGTTATCCCTCCTCGTGTTCCTTTTGTAGGCGCTGTACAGACGTCCTTTGCTGCATTATTTTTGCGCTGGTGATCCTGGGTTACATCGCGTTAGGAATTGTAGGTAAGCGGATTTTTTTTTTCTGTAAAACGTTTAATATTTGGGTTCCTGCTGACCTCGTGTCGGTTCTGAGCCTCTAAATAACTTAAAATCGAGTTGGTTGACGGAGACAACGAGACGATCGACCGATGGCAACAACGTTCCGGAAACTTCGATAAACGTAATGCAGCTTCCCAGAAGGGAAAGCTAATTTGCCCTTTTCCCCCCCACTGCTTAAAATGCATATTTTTATAGATTTTTTGCGGCTTCTTATGTGATTAATTAGAGAATTTGGAATGTTTCGGCAATAAGTCGTTCTGCTGGCTGATTACTGATCATTGACTATTCCGACGGGCCGGGCCGGACGGCTCTTATCTGCCATCAATTTCTATGTCTTTACATAAAATGTAATAACCAAATTTTTCTCCAGATTGGATTATAAAATGTAGGTAATTTTAAGACATTTTCCCTCCTGTCCTGTATGTCAGAGGGTACAGTAGTGATTATATCGTTGGCAGTAAAAGAAAGTAGTTTAGAATATTAAAGGGATTTAACAAAGGACAGGAGGCAAATGTATCTAAAACAGAAAGGGTGGTAGATAAGTGAAACAGCCTCCCAGCAGAAGTGGTAGAGGGTAATACAGTGAGGGTATTGAAGATGCATGGGATAGACATACGGCTCCTGAATCTAAGTCGAGACCAACGACTGATTAAGGTTTGAGTCTTTACAGCAGGAGAAACGGGCGACTTGACGGGGGCCGGATGGGGCCGATCTGTCAGCAGGTTCTGTGTTTTTATGTTTTTTTGAATTATATTAACACGAGCTGCTCAGCAATATGTGAATATTATATGAAAACATGGCCGATGTGGTCTCCCTGCTTCCCCCTGATTAATCTCTCCCCGTGACGAGTATTCCGGGTTCTTCTGTATAAAAGAAGTCGTCGGGCCGGCAGTGACTGCAAAACGCGTCGGGGATTAGGAATGACTAAACGTTGTTTGTTGCATCTGTGTTAGCGGTCAGCCTCCCGGCTCACAGCCCGTATCTGCAAAGGGTTAACAGGGCAATGAACACACGTGCAGTCGCCCCCAACGCATTCCACGTTTCCCCCGTGTATCTGTGTATTGTGTCATGCGTGTTCTGCACTTTGCAGCATGGATTCACGGGGACCCGCGCAAAATCATCTACCCGACAGACAGCTACGGGCAGTTCTGTGGCCAAAAAGGGACGCCCAACGAGTAAGTGCAGGAAATCAAATAATAATTAATAATAAATAAATGAAATCTATAAATATAATAAAAATAATTAAATATCAGGGGCTCCTTCACGGCGTCACCCGCTGGTTTTTCTGTTTAGGAACAAAACATTCCTGATGTATTTTAACATCCTGCGCTGTGCGAGCCCCGCCGTCCTCATCAACCTGATGTGCCCAACCACCCAGGTGAGAACCTTTCGAAAGTAGAGATGTGACCGGCCCTGTATAATGTATAGATAAATCAGTGACCCGCCCCCTGTATAATGTATAGATAAATCAGCAAGCCGGCCCCCTGTATAATGTATAGATAAATCAGTGACCGGCCCCTGTATAATGTATAGATAAATCAGTGACCGGCCCCCTGTATAATGTATAGATAAATCAGTGAGCCGGCCCCTGTATAATGTATAGCTAAATCAGTGACCGGCCCCTGCATAATGTATAGATAAATCAGTGACCGGCCCCTGCATAATGTATAGATAAATCAGTGACCGGCCCCTGTATAATGTATAGATAAATCAGTGACCGGCCCCTGTATAATGTATAGATAAATCAGTGACCCGGCCCCCTGTATAATGTATAGATAAATCAGCGAGCCGGCCCCCTGTATAATGTATAGATAAATCAGTGACCAGCCCCTGTATAATGTATAGATAAATCAGTGACCCGGCCCCTGTATAATGTATAGATAAATCAGTGACCGGCCCCTGTATAATGTATAGATAAATCAGTGACCGGCCCCTGTATAATGTATAGATAAATCAGCGAGCCGGCCCCCTGTATAATGTATAGATAAATCAGTGACTGGCCCGTGTATAATGTATAGATAAATCAGTGACCGGCCCCTGTATAATGTATAGATAAATCAATGACCGGCCCCTGTATAATGTATAGATAAATCAGTGACCGGCCCCCTGTATAATGTATAGATAAACCAGTGACCGGCCCCTGTATAATGTATAGATAAATCAGGGAGATGCGGTGTGCGTTGGCAGCGTGTTGGCAGCGTGTTGGCAGCGTGTTTGCGTGTCTTGCAGCTCTGCGTGTCGAAGTGCCCGGATAGATTTGCCTCCTACCTGGACGCGCAGAGTAACCGATATAACGGCAGCTACTGGAATTACTACAGAGAGTTCTGCAAACCCGGCTTTAACAGCCCGCGGAAGGTGAGCGCAACACCGACAACCCGTGCACACGCGTGACAGCAGGAGGTGTACTCGGCGCTCTGCGTGTGCTGGAGGTACAGATATCCTCATAATCGGGGCATTAGGTTTGCAAACGGGTCCTTGGCCGAAGAGCTGACAATAACACCAAAACTTCATTAACCTTTATTAGTCTTTGAAGGAGCGCGACTGCCCCCTGGTGGCGAGGAGGGAAGAGGCACGTTGAGAGCCGTTAGGTCGCTCTCCTTGCATCCGTGCGCAGGTACTACAAATTATCAGACATTGGTGATAAGTGGAACAGCCTCCCAGCAGAGGTGGTAGAGGCTAATACAGTGAGGGTATTAAACACGCATGGGATAGACATACGGCTCCTGAATCTAAGACGAGACCAGCGACTGATTTAGTGGATAGGGACGGATATTTCCGTGACGCAGTATTAGTACCGTGACCCTGGCGCGCTGCGTGTTGCGGACGTTTCACATGACGGCCGTTATCTCAGTCTATTGCAGAAGTCCTCAGGGATGAAGATTGTCCGTCTGTCATAATTCCAAGCAGGCCGTGTAAGTACTACTTTTATAAAAAAAAAAAAAATGTTCGGAGGTGAAACGTTGGCTTTAACCTGAAGATGTGAGATTTTCAGCTAAAGGGTTAATCGATGCCTCTGACCCCCAGAATTCCGACACTCTCTGCTGTTATTGGTTGTTGTTGTCACCAACATACCCGGGAACTTCCTAAATGAGCGGCCCCTGATAATTAACCCTTTCATTGTGAAGATTCTATGCAGCCACTTGCCAAATTCTCTAATACTGGTCGTCATGGTAACCTTGACTCGATTATTTAAATATATACTGGCGTTCAAGCAGGGATATCATCTATAACATACTGGGGGCAAAAGCCCCAACTGGGAGTCTTATATACGATCACAGCAGGGTAGTGACCCCGAGAATCTGCCCCTTCACCCTGATATGGGGCAGAAAACCTGATCCCTTCTATACGTACAGAGTCCGTCCGAACCACAAACCAGCGATCCCCATAAACCGTTACAAGTGGGGTAATAATGTCAACCGATGAAAGTACGTTATTATGATAAATATATATTTTTGGAAATAATTGCATATATAGGTGAATATATACCATATATAGTCATGTGATGCTTTTTCCTCCCCGGCTAGTTCTGCAGAGGTGCTTCCCCGATTTTTCCACTAGAAATGGAATCCTGACCGTCGCGAACCGGACCGTGTTTAAAGATGGCGTCGGGCAAATGAGAAACGTGACGGACCTGCGAGAGGCGGCCAAGTAAGGATTTATTTGGTGCTCAGTTTATATTATTAGAATACTAATTATTATTATTAATACATTTTATTATTATTATTATTATTATTATTACATTTTATTATTATTATTATTACATTTTTTTATTATTATTATTACATTTTATTATTTATTACATTTTTTATTATTATTATTATTATATCTTTTATTATTTTTTACATTTATTATTATTATTTTTTATTATTTTTTATTATTTTTTACATTTAATATTATTATTTTTAATTTTTTTACATTTTATTATTATAATTATTATTATGATTATTATCTTTTATTATTTTATTTATATAGCGCCAACAATTCCCGCAGCGCTTCTTACAGTCCCTACATTGAAAGGGTCTGAAAGAGGCCTCGGCTCGCAGGCTTACAATCTATATAAGGACCGGCAGCTTCTGGGCTTTTATTACTTTGTCTGCAGAACAAAAGATACAACAAGTTCATGTGGTTTCGTTTCCATCACAACGTTTATTTTGTTTTTTAGCCATGTAACTGCCATTCAACATGGAACTAAAAGGTTAAAAGCAAGTGTTTTGCATTATTGTACGATTACTTGTGTCCAGCTGGAACAGAGCAATCGCCATAGAAACATCCCTGGCAACGCTCCGGGTTTTGCCTAGAGACTTGGGGTAAAGCGCATTGAGGCACGCCCCACTCCCGCCCCACTCCACTCCCGCCCACTCCCGCCCCACTCAACTCCCGCCCACTCCCGCCCCACTCCACTCCCGCCCCAATACCACCTACTTCCCCTCTTAAAAGGGAGGGCTCCGGGAAGCTGGATGGAACGCGCTGATTGGTGCTACGCAGAACTTTAGCCTTTTCTATATATCCATATTTGGTATATAAATGTATAGATGGACGGCTGAGGGTTTGGGAGTTGAATCCGGGCCCAACCCATTAAAACTAAACTCTCCACAGGCACCTCCACCCCTGAATAATGCATACCTCCAAACAGGCCTGTTTTTTGCGGGAAAGGCTTTTTTCAGGGCTTTGTCCCAGGAGGTGGCCACGCCCTGGTGCCACCCACCTGCCACACCCCCATCTGTGCCCACCTGTTGGAGGGGGTACGTAACCCTCCCGTTCCACCTCGCTGGGGGCAGATGTTGCTGTGTTCCAGAGCTGCGCATGTCCTGACTGCATGCGAAAGGCGAGATAATCGTACAATTTGTATGAAGTGTTTGCTTTCCACAGAATAATAACCGGCGGACGGCGCTCTGCAAAGGAATGTAACCCCCCGCAGCGCTGCAGCTTCCGCGCACGATCCGCGATTCCTGCCCCGGTGCAAAAAAAAAATATTAAACTTTGCATCATTAACTCGTTATTTTCCTTAATTGTTTTAAATGATGGTAAGAATTGTTTTAATTTCATTGAATTACGGTCATTTTCCGGATCCTCTTCGATTTAGGAGGTTTTTAAAAAAACTTTCCTCCAAAAATATTTGGAATGCGCTGATTGGGTTCCTCTGACCCCGTTAACCCTTTGCTTATAAAATCTTAATTTTTTTCTTATGGAATTGGGCGTGTCCGGCCCCCACTGTCCGCCAGCATGTGGTGTCGTACTAATGCGGTATTAACCCTTTCCAAAACCACCCTCGCTCGCAGCCGGCCGGTCGCCGCTGGTGAGGGTATTTTTTTTCATCACTTTTAAAAAGCTAATTTTTTTTTCTTTCACCCCAAGTGGCATCAACAGCGTGATGGACGCGAGATCGGTGGGAATGAGGATTTTTGAGGACTACGCAAGTTCCTGGCCCTGGATCCTGATGTAAGAGAATCCATTTCCCAGCTTATGGAAGGAAGTTTTACTTTACTGAGAGGGTGGTGGATAAGTGGAACAGCCTCCCAGCAGAAGTGGTAGAGGGTAATACAGTGAGGGGATTAAACATGCATGGGATAGACATACGGCTCCTGAATCTAAGACGAGACCAACGACTGATTAAGGTTTGAGTCGTTACAGCAGGAGAAACGGGCGACTAGACGGGGGCCGGATGGGGCCGATCTGCCGGCAGGTTCTATTTATGTAAAAAGCAGGGAGAGCCCGGCTTATCTTCATGGTTTGAAGCTCGGTGCGAGTCTCTGACCTGAAGAGACTCTTTAAGCTGTTTTAACCAAATCACAAACTACAACTAATGGATTTCCCCACCGCGCTCCTCGCTCCTCCCCCGCAGAGCCCTGTTTATCGCGATGCTCGTCAGTCTGCTATTCCTCGTTCTCCTGAGGTTCACGGCTGGAGTGTTTTTCTGGATCTTTATCGTCGGCGTCATCGGAGTTGTCGGATACGGTGAGTTATTCCGCTTTTTAAATTGTCTTTATTGTTATATTGAAAAAAACAAAGGAAAGCCGGGAGTTCATTCGCCGAAAACGAGGAGAATCCCAACGCAACCAATAAAAACGAAGCAGAGAGCGCTGAATTTCACTTTCTCACACTCACTCTATCTCATGCTCTCTCACACTCACTCTATCTCATGCTCTCTCACACTCACACTCTCTCATTCTCTCTCAGTGCCTTCCGAATTTCTCCTCCGTGCCCCGTCTCCTTTCCCCCGGTTCCGCTTCTTCTCTATCCTCTTCTTCCGTCTTCTTTCTTCGCTCGCTTCTCCGCGCTATCGGCTCCGTTAACCAGAGTTGTTTTTGCTCCATCAGCAGAAGTCTTTTGACCGATCGTGGAGTTAAAACATAACTTTGAGTAACGGCACTGAAAAAAGGTCGTATAACTGCACTACATACGTGAAAGGGTTAAAACTACTAAATTGTGTGAATGAGGGGAAGGGCTGTGATGGGATCCCCCCCCCCAGCGCGTCCCAGTTTAGACCCCTCTCAGGTGACCACCAAGACGAGATCATCAGCAGCCCGATGCGTGTGTTGCTGACTCTGCGTCGGGGGAGGAGCCGTGAAAATGTTGGCGCCGACATTAAAAAAGAGACTGATGAGACGCTATTAGCTCGTCGAGTAAATTTCATAAATGTATTAATATTATTATTATTAAATATTGAAACGAGATGGCTAGACGTACCCCGTGAATATATGCATTGTATGAAGCGCTGCGTAAATTGTTGGCGCTACATATAAATACAAGATATTAATAATAATAACAACTGATAATAACGATAATAACAATAATGATAATCATAATAATAATGATAATAATAATAATTATAATAACAACAATGATAATCATAATAACGATAATAATGATAATAATAATAATTATAATAACGATAAAAACAATAATGATAATCATAATAATAATGATAATCATAATAATAACGATAAAAACAATAATGATAATAATATCTTTTATTCCAAAGTTTAGCTGCCTGTCTGTGGTCCTTGAAAGGAAGACCCTGGTAACCTGCTGAGTTCTCAGCTATTTATGTGACATTTTACCCCCCCTGCATTTAAAACGGGGGGTACCATGAAAACGTACAGGGTCCGCAGAGCTGTCCCGTTCATTAGCGCGCATGTGATGGGGGGGGCGTCTGAAGCGATGTATCAGAGAACTGAAATATTTACCATTCTTCCTAAAAGTTACAATAATGATTGTTTTGGTTTTAACCCCTCGCTCTCTAATAAACCTCCCTGCGCAGGGAAACATTGGGGGCAACAATAATAATAATAATAATAATAATAATTAATTATTATTATTATTATTATTAAGACCAAACGGAATATTTCTAGAGGGGAATTATTACAAAGCGGGGTAAATCTGGGATGGGGGAGGGGGTTTCTGGAACCTCCAGTTTGTGATCCGGGGTCTCGTCTTCCGTCCGCAGGGATCTGGCACTGTTTTTGGGAATACGACAGTTTGAGGGGAGTCCCCGGGGCGGATTTAACCATTTATGACATCGGGCTGCAGACGGACTTCAGGGTCTACCTGCAGCTGCGGCAGACGTGGCTGGCGTTCAGTAAGTGTTTCCCGTTAAAGAGCGGCCGGTTTGGGGCAAAATATTAATATATTTTAAATTTCACTGGAGATTAAATGTTCATGTGTTATTAACCCCTTCAGTGCACAGGATTGCGCAGTATATTAAGGGTTAATACAGAGTCTATACTATTTATTTATACTACTTTTTTTAGCTGTTGTACAAATTAGCGCTGTGTAAAATAGCAGAGATGCCACCAGCCGCTGACAGTACACAGCTCTGTGCTGAGAGGGCGGTAGATAAGTGGAACAGCCTCCCAGCAGAAGTGGTAGAGGGTAATACAGTGAGGGTATTGAACATGCATGGTATAGACATACGGCTCCTGAATCTACGACGAGACCAACGACTGATTAAGGTTTGAGTCTTTACAGCAGGAGAAACGGGCGACTAGACGGGGGCCGATGTGCCGTGACACGTATGTGGCTGCGTGTTATGTGTTTGTTATCACATGTTTCCTCCGCAGTGATAATTCTCTGTATCGTGGAAGTTGTTATCGTTCTGATGCTGATTTTCCTGAGGAACAGGATCCGGATTGCGATCGCTCTGCTGGAGGAGGGGAGCAGGTACCGCGGCGCTCGCTTACGATCCGGGGACCCCCGGGGGCCGGGGCTGGACGCGGTTTGACTTTTTAATAAATGCGACGCCAGCCAGGAATTCTCCAATCAGTCTATAAGGGGCAGAAAAACTGCCCCGGGTTCATCTCCAGAGGCTAAAGCCTGGCAATGACTGCGTGTGATGGGAGTTATGGTCCCGCATTTGCTTTCTATATTATATATTATATATAATCTCCTGTCTCTTGGGTCGGGTGGCGGATTCTGCAGCTTTACTGCCCTTCCTGTGCGGAATATAAAATCCTTTTGCTCCAGGGGCCACTCCTGCCGCTTGGTGGATGAAGGGGCCCCTGAGGGCTCTCGGTTAGCTGGTATAGCTTATGGTCGACGCGTTATTAAGTAACGGAGAGTCTGCTGCTTTTATTCCAGGGCTATCGGATTCGTTATGTCCTCCCTGTTCTACCCAATCATCACGTTCGTCCTGATCGCCGTCTGTATCTCCTATTGGGCCGTCACCGCCGTGTATCCTTTTAACAGAGACGCCATTCGCGTTACCTTTTGAAACCTCTGAAGTCTCTTCTTTAGGTGCAATATCATCATTTATTATAAATAAACCGATTCCCTAAACTCCACGCGCTGTCATTGCACCCTAACATTAACCCCCTCAGTGCCAGGAACAACAATTTTTCTCCATAACTCGCGTTATTAGTTTTATGGCGACCTCCGGGGAAGCCGTGTACAAAGTGATGTCAAATAGAACGCTCTGCAAATACGCTGGCGCCACCTGCGTCCCTGAGGTGAGTTTATTACAGGGGAATATCTGCCCAGAGAAATCAGCGGAGGGGGGAGGAAGGGCAATTATATTTTAAGAGAAAATCAGACTATTCAACTCTTTCTTTTCTTTTATACAGTAATATAACCCCCTCAGCGCTGTATACAGTAATATAACCCCCAGCGCTGTATACAGTAATATAACCCCCAGCGCTGTATACAGTAATATAACCCCCCAGCGCTGTATACAGTAATATAACCCCCCAGCGCTGTATACAGTAATATAACCCCCAGCGCTGTATACAGTAATGTAACCCCCAGCGCTGTATACAGTAATATTACCCCCAGCGCTGTATGCAGTAATATAACCCCCAGCGCTGTATACAGTAATATAACCCCCAGCGCTGTATACAGTAATATAACCCCCCAGCACTGTATACAGTAATATAACCCCCCGCGCTGTATACAGTAATATAACCCCCAGCGCTGTATACAGTAATATACCCCCCAGCGCTGTATACAGTAATAACCTCTAGCGCTGTATACAGTAATATAACCCCCAGCGCTGTATACAGTAATATACCCCCCAGCGCTGTATACAGTAATAACCTCCAGCGCTGTATACAGTAATATAACCCCCAGCGCTGTATACAGTAATATAACCCCCCAGCGCTGTATACAGTAATATAACCCCCAGCACTGTATACAGTAATATAACCCCAGCGCTGTATACAGTAATATAACCCCCAGCGCTGTATACAGTAATATAACCCCCAGCGCTGTATACAGTAATATAACCCCCAGCGCTGTATATAGTAATATAACCCCCAGCGCTGTATACAGTAATATAACCCCCCAGCGCTGTATACAGTAATATAACCCCCAGCGCTGTATACAGTAATTTTTTTTTAAAATGTCCTTTAACCCTTTACAAACGGAGTGGAAGTTGTATTTGTAAGAAACTGTTAACCCCTTCAGTGACGTAGTTTCTGCTCACTATGGGAGTGATAAATTGTAATATCGTTTATTCGCGTGACGTTCAGCCCGTCCTGTTTTTGGATATTTAATATTTTACTCTTTACCGTTTCCCAGACTTTTAACGTGACGAACGTGACGAGGCTGTGTCCCGGCTCGCAGTGCACCTTCGCGTTCTACGGCGGCGAGAGCTTCTACCATCGGTACATCCTGATCTTCCAGCTCTGCAACGTCTTCGTCTTCTTGTGGCTGGTGAACTTCTCCATAGCCCTGGGTCAGGTGACGCTGGCCGGCGCCTTCGCCTCGTACTACTGGGCGTTCCGGAAGCCGGCAGACATACCCGCCTGCCCCGTCTTCGCCTCCTTCGGCCGAGCGATAAGGTGTGGAACGTGGAGGAGCCGCGCCTGCGCGGAACGTGGGACTCGGCTGCCCCCCCCCGCGCTCGCCTCGCTGCGATACTTTGTAACAATAACTTCCCTGTCGTTTGTTTCCCGTCAGATTCCACACCGGCTCGCTGGCCCTGGGGTCCCTCATCCTCGCCATCGTCCAGTTCATCCGAATAATATTAGAATATCTGGATCATAAACTCAAAGGTAACGCGTGGAATGAATCAAACCCAATAACCCAGAACCTGCCGGCAGATCGGCCCCATTCGGCCCCCGTCTAGTCGCCCGTTTCTCCTGCTGTAAAGACTCAAACCTTAATCAGTCGTTGGTCTCGTCTTAGATTCAGGAGCCGTATGTCTATCCCATGCATGTTTAATACCCTCACTGTATTACCCTCTACCACTTCTGCTGGGAGGCTGTTTCACTTATCCACCACCCTCTCAGTAAAGTAAAACTTCCTTCTCATCCTCTGACCCTCTAGTGTTAGATTCTGGTCCTCACATTTCTATGTATTTTAATCATCATCAGCTGAAACAGGTCGCCCATTTAACAATAATACCTCTGCCCAGAGGCGACTCTCCTGATGCACATTCACTCCTTTAATGTCTCCCTTCACTCCTTATCTCTACACAACAGCCTGTAAACACTTGGTAACCCCCCCCCCCCCCGCCGTATATTTATTGTCTGTATCGTTGGTGTCTCGGCAGCCGCTCAGAACGCCTTCGCCCGATTCCTCCTCTGTTGTCTGAAATGCTGCTTCTGGTGTTTGGAGAAATTCATAAAATTTATGAACAGAAACGCTTACATCATGGTGGGTACCCGGCACCGCCGCCCTGCGCTGGTATAAGCGGCTGTATTTCTATAAGGGCCGTGTAAACGCATCCCTCGCCCCGTTATCTTTCAGATTGCAATTTATGGGAAAAACTTCTGCACTTCAGCCAGGGATGCGTTTTTTTTACTGATGCGGAACGTGATCCGGTGAGTCCGACCTCGGAAAACATACAGCAAAAAAATGTGAAAGCAACAAAATTCTGCTGATTTTAAGAAAATTAAATGACATTTTCACAATGTCACTCCCAGCGCTGTATACAGTAATAAATGATATTTTGGGTGACTTTCCCGGCTCAAACACCACACTGCGCTGATGCTTTATGGCGATGCTAATGAAGTCCGTTCCTCCATAGACTTTCATTAGTCAGAGAGTGCGGCTGGGTGATTAAGACTGAGCCATTCTATTGTTCCCCGCAGGCAGTATGATAAGGAGTCGGGGGGGTGGTAGATCGGGGGTCAGATCTGTGACAGGGCCAGGCTAGCTGGCTCGTGTGTCATATGAAGTTTAGCCGGGTCACGGAGCACTTTTGTGTCCGGTTCCGTATACCGTGACCCGGTAATATATTATATTGTGTTTATTGTGTAACCGGCCCAGAGACTGATGTGGCTTCAGCTCCAGCCTTCAAAGAGACGATCCTATAATCTGGCTGGGGCTCTTAATCAGCCAGCACAGCCCTGTCTGCCCAGACGGCACCCGCACTACAGGGGGGATAACACAGGTGGGGGAACCCATTGTATTCTGTAATCCCCTCACCTGATACATCCCCTGTATACTGATGGGATTTGTGATGGGATGTGGCTGATGGGATTGGGGGTTGGGTTCGGTACACATTGCATTGAGATTGTATAAAGTTCTGTGTGTTTGTAATAAAGAGAGTTCTTCTTGGTTTGCTACGAATGGTGGTCTGGATGATCCGTGGATAGCTGAGTGCGATCCGTATGAGGGACTGACTGGTGATTCCTCAGCCCTCAAACAGGGGGACCCAGCCTTGGGTACGGTGACCCTGTAACAAGATAACAGAGCGAGAATCATACAAACGGCTGATATGCAGCTGCCTGAAAACTTTATATTATGGGGCAAAAAACTACAACTGGGGTAAAATGAAAACAAAGCATTATTTTTGAAACCTTATTTTTCTTCTGATACGAGGAATAACAAATGGCGGGGATTATGGTTCTCGGTGACAGTCTTGGTGATTTAGGGGCTTTCGTTAATATAAATGCTGAGAAAGAATAACCGATTCTTAAATATCCTGAAATGATTCATAATGTAGAATTCCTTGCTGTAATCTTTGAAACTGGCACTGAATGGGTTAATCAGCTCATGGTCAGAGTGGTCCTTTCTAGATTTTAAGAAAATCGTTAATTGATAAAATCCTGTGATCGTCCGTTCCTTATAAATGGTGTTTAATTGCTGCTTCGTACGTGATTTGTATTCCTTTTATTATTTCAGGGTCGCCGTTTTGGACAAAGTAACAGATTTCTTACTGTTTTTGGGTAAAGTTATGGTTGCCGGATCTGTCGGTGAGGAACTTTTACTTTATTCCTTAGGACAGTGAAGTCGATGTTGCATAGAATTTTTTTTTTTTAAATTGTATAACTCTGATTGGAAGAGAAGTAGTTTACATCCTTAACCCTTTACTTCCTAAAAGTAATTGTCCGATAATGAAATGATATAAATCAGGTCTGCTTCTCGCCGGAGAGTGGATCGTATTTTACCATCTCTTTGTCCGGCTTATTTAATTAATGCCAAATTTACTCATTTTCATTCTGGCATTCCATGCCGCCCCGCCTGGCACGCGTGTTCACGCTAACCCCCCAAATATTGCTTCCGCAGGGGTCTTGGCTTTTTTTTTCTTCACAAGAAAAATCCCCGGGCTCAGAGAGGAGACCCCAAATCTGAATTATTACTGGGTCCCTCTGCTGGTAAGATCATTGATTCATTATTATTATTATTCTTAATTATCGGCGCGGGGGGGGGGCATTTAAGGGCAAATATCTTGGATAGGAATATTCTGGAGAGACTGATCCAACTGGAACGTGGATATCCGGGAACCTTAGGCCACACTTTATATTTGGAAAAAAAAATCTAAGCAGGCTCGGTAAGGTTTTTATTTGTAAGCCACACAATTTTGTGATATATTTTGGGCCGGAAAAGTTTATTCCACTATATGGCAGTTGCAGTGTCTCCCACAAGGTGGCGCCGGAGCGCAGCGCACGCCGTCTGATCCCAAATATCCACCTGACCTAATATGCAAATTAGCTGATGATTTACAGTGTAGTTCTTATCTATATATCTATATATATATTTATCCTGTATATACTATGTATGTGTATATTTATACTGTATATACTTGTGACGGAAGCCTCCATCACTGGGGCCACTGGAGAAGCCTGACTGCCAGCCTCCTCCCTATTGACTATGGGCCCTGGGTTTGTAGAGACTTCTGTGGCTACCCCCAGCAGTATCATCTCATCACTGGCTGAGGGGATTATCTCCGGCAGACAGCCAGGATCTGCCACCAGGGAGTGACCACCATTCTTTGATGTTTAATGTTGTATAAATCAGTCTTCCCCCTATTGTATTGTTAATCCCGTTACTGCCCCTGTTGTCTCTGAGAGGCAGATTAAGGGGCAGGGCCGGACTGGCCCACCGGGATACCGGGAAATTTCCCGGTGGGCCGGAAGGTCCGTGGGCTGGGCGGCCGGCACTTACCATGAAGACAGCCGCTGAGCGGCTGCAAATGGCAATGAACGCCTCCCTCGGTGCCAGGGGCGGGCTGGGCAGGGGGGCAATTGCCCCCCAGGCTTCCCGAAATCTAACCAAAGCGGCCGCTGGGTGCTGATGCGGCCGGCCGGCATCAGCACCCAGCAGCCGTGTGCGATGGCCGTCTAGTGATGGGAGCAGTGTGAGGGGTGAAAGCTCCGCCCCCTCGCACTGACCTTTCATCCCTCACGCTGCTCCCATCACTATGCGGCCATCAGACTGCTGGGAATGTAATCTAAACGGCCGGTGCGTGCTGATGCCGCCGGCCGGCTCTGCTTTAATACTTTTTTTTTACTTTATATGGCAAGCCGATCCAGCTTACCATATAAATAAAAAAAAAGTGTTAAAGTAGCTCCGGCCGGCGGCATCAGCACGCACCGGCCGTTTAGATTACATTCCCAGCAGTCTGATGGCTGCATAGTGATGGGAGCAGCGTGAGGTGGAAGCTCCGCCCCCTCGCACTCAGACTGCTGCAGCACCGGATGTCAGGTCAGTGGCATCCTGTCAGCATAGAGGAGAACAGTGTGCAGCTACCAGGAAGTCAAGAGAAGTAGAAGGTGAGTAAAAGAATGTATTTTTTGTACTGTATAATGTTTTTTGTATTTGTTAAAAACAAAAAAAATCGGCATGTGTGTGTATGTAAGTGTGTCCCCCTATATGCTCCTCTGCCTCCAGAAATGCCTTATACCCCCCTATATGCCACTCTGTCCCATGATATGCCTTTTAACCCCCTATATGCCAGAGTTGCATATAGGGGTATAAGGCATTTCTGGATGCAGAGTGACATATAGGGGGTCAAAAGGCATATCTGGAGGCAGAGTGGGATAAAGGGGGTTAAAAGGTATATCATGGGGCAGAGGAGCATATAGGAGGGTATAAAGCATATCGGGGAGGCAGAGTGGCATATAGGGGGCATAAGGCAGAGTGCCCCATGATATGCCTTTTAACCCCCTTCATGCCACTCTGCCTCCAGAAAGGCCTTATACCCCCTATATGCCACTCTGTCCCATGATATGCCTTTTAACCCCCTATATGGCAGAGTGGCATATAGGGGGTTAGAAGGCATATCATGGGACAGAGTGGCATATATTATTTTTTATTTAATATGGCAAGCTGGATCGGCTTGCCATATAAAGTAAACAAAAATGTCCCATGATATGCCTTTTAACCTCCTATATGGCAGAGTGGCATATAGGGGGTTAGAAGGCATATCATGGGACAGAGTGGCATATAGGAGGGTTGAGGCATATCAGGGAGGCAGAGTGGCATATAGGGGGGTATAAGGCTTTTCTGGAGGCAGAGTGCCCCATGATATGCCTTTTAACCCCCTTTATGCAACTCTGCCTCCAGAAATGCCTTATACCCCCCTATATGCCACTCTGTCCCATGATATGCCTTTTAACCCCCTATATGCCAGAGTGGCATATAGGGGTATAAGGCATTTTTGGATGCAGAGTGACATATAGGGGGTCAACGGCATATCTGGAGGCAGAGTGGCATAAAGGGAGTTAAAAGGGATGTCATGGGGCAGAGGGGCATATAGGAGGGTATAAAGCATATTGGGGAGGCAGAGTGGCATATAGGGGGCATAAGGCTTTTCTGTAGGCAGAGTGCCCCATGATATGCCTTTTAACCCCCTTTATGCCACTCTGCCTCCAGAAATGCCTTATACCCCCCTATATGCCACTCTGTCCCATGATATGCCTTTTAACCCCCTATATGGCAGAGTGGCATATAGGGGGTTAGAAGGCATATCATGGGACAGAGTGGCATATAGGGGTATAAGGCATTTCTGGATGCAGAGTGAGGGTATAAAGAGAGGGTATAAAGCATATCAGGGAGGCAGAGTGGCATATAGTGGGGCATAAGGCTTTTCTGGAGGCAGAGTGCCCCATGATATGCCTTTTAACCCCCTATATGGCAGAGTGGCATATAGGGGGTTAGAAGGCATATCATGGGACAGAGTGGCATATAGGGGGTATAAGGCATTTCTGGAGGCAGAGTGGCATATAGGGGGTTAGAAGGCATATCAGGGGGGCAGAGTGGCAAGCCTGGGGGCAGAGGTGCATAACTCGGGGGTAGGTTGTCAAATGAAAGGAAATAAAAACCAAACATGTCTCAATCATAGCTTTTATTAAATATGGAAAAAAATAGTCTACATGAATTAATAAAGAAATAAAAGTTTCTTACCAGAATATCGTGAAGAATAATGTGATCAGTGTTTTGTTCCACTAAATAAAATGGAACTCTTTCATCTAACAATGTTCGCAGTAGTAAATGTTTTGATCCTATTATGTGTAATGTATTTAATTTATTAGGGCCTTTTAACACTTTTTGCTTTCTGGCATTTTAATACAAATAATGAGATAAAAAGAATTGCACATAGTGTGACTCGGGTGTGTATAAGGGGTGCGTGTGGGTATAAGAGCTTCACCGTGAGATAAACTATATGGGGCTGGTCTCCAAATTTTTCCAGGGCTGCTTTTCAGTCCCAGTCCGGCCCTGAGCAGGTGTGTGTTTAGTTGAAGGTCTATGACCCCTAGTCTAGGCAGAGAAACCTATATTTTCATAGAAACGTACACTATATATGTTTATTTTATTTCCTTTTTTATTGTTATTGGTCAGGCAGCTTTTTTTTTTTCTGTGTGAATAAGAAGCATTGATTTTTACCCATCGACCTGTACGCTGGTCCCGTCTACAGTCGATGTCTATCTCATTGCCTGTTTTTTGGTCTCCCTTATGAACCGACGGTAGCAGCCTGCATTGCTTGCCATAAACTTTACATCAGCAGGCAGGGCCGGACTGGCCCACCGGGATACCGGGAAAATTCCCGGTGGGCCGGCAGGTCCGTGGGCTGGGCGGCCGACAGACTAACCCCGAAGACAGCCGAAATCTAATCGAAGCGGCCGCTGGGTGCTGATGCGGCCGGCCGGCATCAGCACCCAGCAGCCGTGTGCGATGGCCGTCTAGTGATGGGAGCAGCGTGAGGGGTGAAAGCTCCGCCCCCTCACACTGACCTTTCACCCCTCACGCTGTTCCTATCACTATGCGGCCATCAGACTGCTGGGAATGTAATCTAAACGGCCGATGCGTGCTGATGCCGCCGGCCGGCTCTGCTTTAATACTTTTTTTTTTTTACTTTATATGGCAAGCCGATCCAGCTTACCATATAAATAAAAAAAAAAGTGTTAAAGTAGCTCCGGCCGGCGGCATCAGCACGCATCGGCCGTTTAGATTACATTCCCAGCAGTCTGATGGCTGCATAGTGATGGGAGCAGCGTGAGGGGTGAAAGCTCCGCCCCCTCGCTATCAGACTGCTGCAGCACCGGATGTCAGGTCAGTGACTTCCTGTCAGCATAGAGGAGAACAGTGTGCAGCTACCAGAGGACGGAAGTCAAGAGAAGTAGAAGGTGAGTAAACCAATGTATTTTGTTTACTGTATAATATTTTCGGCATGTGTGTGTATGTAAGTGTGTCCCCCTATATGCCACTCTGCCTCCATAAATGCCTTATACCCCCCTATATGCCACTCTGTCCCATGATATATGCCTTTTAACCCCCTATATGCCAGAGTTGCATATAGGGGTATAAGGCATGTCTGGATGCAGAGTGACATATAGGGGGTCAAAAGGCATATCTGGAGGCAGACTGGCATAAAGGGGGTTAAAAGACATTTCATGGGGCAAAGGAGCATATAGGAGGGTATAAAGCATATCGGGGAGGCAGAGTGGCATATAGGGGGCATAAGGCTTTTCTGGAGGCAGAGTGCCCCATGATATGCCTTTTAACCCCCTTCATGCCACTCTGCCTCCAGAAATGCCTTATACCCCCCCTATATGCCACTCTGTCCCATGATATGCCTTTTAACCCCCTATATGGCAGAGTGGCATATAGGGGGTTAGCAGGCATATCATGGGACAGAGTGGCATATAGGGGTATAAGGCATTTCTGGATGCAGTGACATATAGGGGGTCAAAAGGCATATCTGGAGGTAGAGTGGCAAAAAGGGGGTTAAAAGGCATATCACGGGGCAGAGGGGCTTATAGGAGGGTTGAGGCATATCAGGGAGGCAGAGTGGCATATAGGGGGGTATAAGGCTTTTCTGGAGGCAGAGTGCCCCATGATATGCCTTTTAACCCCCTTTATGCCACTCTGCCTCCAGAATGCCTTATACCCCCTATATGCCACTCTGTCCCATGATATGCCTTTTAACCTGCTATATGGCAGAGTGGCATATAGGGGGTTAGAAGGCATATCATGGGACAGAGTGGCATATAGGGGGTATAAGGCATTTCTGGAGGCAGAGTGGCATATAGGGGGTTAGAAGGCATATCAGGGGGACAGAGTGGCAAGCCTGGGGGCAGAGGTGCATAACTCGGGGGTAGGTTGTCAAATGAAAGGAAATAAAAACCAAACATGTCTCAATCATAGCTTTTATTAAATATGGAAAAAAATAGTCTACATGAATTAATAAAGAAATAAAAGTTTCTTACCAGAATATCGTGAAGAATAATGTGATCAGTGTTTTGTTCCACTGAATAAAATGGAACTTTTTCATCTAAAAATGTTCGCAGTAGCAAATGTTTTGATCCTATTATGTGTAATGTATTTAATTTATTAGGGCCTTTTAACACTTTTGCTTTCTGGCATTTTAATACAAATAATGAGATAAAAAGAATGGTGAATAGTGTGACGCAGGTATGTATAAGGGGTGCGTGTGGGTATAAGAGCCTGACCGTGAGATAAACTATATGGGGCTGGTCTCCAAATTTTTCCAGGGCTGCTTTTCAGTCCCAGTCCGGCCCTGTTAAGGGGGCGGTTTGTGTCCCAATATCTTGTTTTATGTTAATGTGTGTTTTGCTGGATATATCCAGTCCTGTGTGTCCAAAATAAATCAGTCTTCGTTTGGTTTTACCCTACACTGAGTCTCGGCTAGTGACTGGGGAACCGGGGAAAGTGTGTTGTCCCAGGCTAAGGGAGCACAAGACAGTGGAGGTAGTCGGTCGGACTAGCCAGCTCCGTGACATTGGTGGCAGCGGTGGGAATTGCTTCTTAGTCCGAGGGACACTTACTTTCTACCGGGATTAACCGACAGGACGGCAGACTTCGGTCGCCTTGACGAGGACATGGATGTGGTATCAGAATTCCAGGGGCTGCTGCGGGTCATCCTCTCCTGCTACACCACTGCCCTGCCTACAGAACAATACCAGAACCTGAGGCAAGTGGTTCGACGGTCAGTATGGCAGAGGGCTGTTATATGCCGGGGTCAGTGTCTTCCAAGCTCCGAACAAAAGATTAGAGACCAGCGGGAACTACGGATGTCATTCCTGGGACAGCAACCCCAGGAGCAATGGGTATCCGAATTGGACAAGCTGGTCCAACAGGAGGTAGAGCTGGAAGATCACTATAGGGCTCTGCAGTGGTATACAGAGCAAGCATATTGGGGAACTGCGAAAGATTGTTCTCCAGAGGGCTATGACTTCAGTGGCCCTGGATTATTATGGGATAGTCTTCAGGAGGATCCGGACTTGGGCAGCACAGCGGAGTGGCGGATTGAGGACATCCGGGATTTCAGGGAGTGGGACCTCCCAGATGCACTAGAACTTAAAGGTGATTTAGACTTTTTAATTACACAGGAGTGGGAACTGGAGAAGGCGTATAAAAAACTGTTTGACCGCGTTCAACAGAATGCCCCAGTGGCCAGGGATTGTGTGGATTTTGTGGATGTGATTGAGTGGTCAGCTGAGGATGTTGACCCAGGCGGGGTGGATGGGACTGCGGTCTCCACCCCTGAGTCACAGGGATGCTGGGCAGCTAATCCAGATCCAATACTGGAGCTGTGCGACTTTACACCACAACCAGAGACTGGGGATTTATTTGATTTATTGTCTGAGGATGTTAACCCAAGAGGGGTGGATAACACTGCAGTCTCCACACCTGGGTCCTCAGAATGCTGGGCAGTCTGCCCAGATCTCTTAGTCCCAGCTGAAGAGCTGGCAACAGGGCAGAGCGCTGCTGGCTTCTGCCCCACACCTGCAATCACTACAGGGATCCAGGGAGATGCGGCAGCCGGCCCTTCTCCCCAGCGGCAGCTCACATGTCCGGGAGCGGAGGAAGCGGCCCTCCCTCCCCAGCGGCAGGCCGACCCACAAGATTCCCTAACCCCAGCTGAAGTGCTGGCAACAGGGCAGAGCATCGCTGGCCTGTGCCCAGCACCTACCAAAGCTGCAGGAATTCAGGGAGATACAGCGGCCGACCTGCCCCCCCAGCAGAAGCAGGGAGGTGGAACAGCCGGTCCATCTCCCCAGCGGCAGAACCTAATTCTGGGACCGGATCAACCTGAACTCCCTCCTCAACGGCAGCAGGAGCACCAGGGAGGGGATGCAGGAGGCATCCCTCCCCAGCGGCACCCGGGAGATGGCGCAGCCGGCCCATCTTCCCAGCAGCAGCAGGAGCAACAATTTTGGGAGGGCATTGATGGGCCAAATAAACTGACTGACTACGGAGTCAACCCGTTTGGGGTCTCATCCTATGTCAGTCCAATTCGGAGGGGGAAGAATTGTGACGGAAGCCTCCATCACTGGGGCCACTGGAGAGGCCTGACTGCCAGCCTCCTCCCTATTGACGATGGGCCCTGGGTTTGTAGAGACTTCTGTGGCTACCCCCAGCAGTATTATCTCATCACTGGCTGAGGGGATTATCTCCGGCAGACAGCCAGGATCTGCCACCAGGGAGTGACCACCATTCTTTGATGTTTAATGTTGTATAAATCAGTCTCCCCCCTATTGTATTGTTAATCCCGTTACTGCCCCTGTTGTCTCTGAGAGGCAGATTAAGGGGGCGGTTTGTGTCCCAATATCTTGTTTTATGTTAATGTGTGTTTTGCTGGATATATCCAGCTCTGTGTGTCTAAAATAAATCAGTCTTCGTTTGGTTTTACCCGACACTGAGTCTCGGCGAGTGACTGGGGAACCGGGGAAAGTGTGGAGTCCCAGGCTAAGGGAGCACAAGACAGCGGAGGCAGTCGGTCGGACTAGCCAGCTCCGTGACAATACTATATATATTGATCCTGTATATACTATGTATATTTATACTGTATATACTATGTATATTTATACTGTATATACTATATATGTGTGTATATTTATACTGTATATACTATGTATATTTATACTGTATATACTATATGTATATTTATACTGTATATACTATATATGCTATATATGTGTATATTGATACTGTATATACTATATGTATATTTATACTGTATATACTATATGTGTATATTTATACTGTATATACTATATGTGTATATTTATACTGTATATACTATATATGTGTATATTTATACTGTATATACTATATATGTGTATATTGATACTGTATATACTATATATATTAATGTCAACCTTTTCTGTTCTCCATAGACTGTGATCATCGGATCGTACCTTATTGCGCATGGATTCTTCAGCGTTTACGCCATGTGTGTTGACACCCTTTTCCTGTGTTTTTGTAAGTATGTTTTTGGATTTTGCATGCGGGTTTAGCGCGTTGCTCCGGGGGATATTTCCAGTTATTTTTTTTACATTTTACACCAAATGTTGCTGGGTTTGAGTGCACCAAAAATCACCAAATATCACCAAAACCATCTCCTAAAAAAAGCATGGATTTTTTCTGAATAACCCCCGGTTTAGAACTATATCTTTTTTTGTATTTATTAAGTAACATAGAAGACGGGCACAGTACAAATTTATAATGAATAAAGGATTAATATCACATTATTTTATTTATTAACAAAACAAATTAAAATGATATTTTATATAATAAAAAGGATCACATTTTAAAAACGAACACTTTTTTTTTTTTAATTATAACGTAGCTTTATTTATATAATTTCAAAAATGATCAAGTAATATAGAAGACGGGCGTAGTACAAAAATATATAATTAACAATTTATTGATATTACTGTATATTGGTTAGATATCCGAGAACAAGGTTTATGTCCAAAATACGTTGTAAATCTCTTTGTTTCCCGAAATTATAAATATTCAATTTTCAAATTAGTAGATTGAATCGATAACATATTGATACTAAAATTATAAGTTTCTGCAAAAAGAGTTTTTCCGTGTTTTATCCCCATTTTTTGTGCCTCCTTTAGAACTCTCGCCCGGTATCTTCAAATTTGTTTCAAAAAGTTTAATTGCCGGCAATTAGGATTTAATGATGCGTGGATGAAAAATGAGGCTTTAAATGTGTATCCAAGTCACTTTTCTCGTTAAAAATGTTCACTTTGTGCTACGGACTTCACACAGTCCCTAAAATATAGATTTTTAGTCTGAATTAACCCTTAATTGATCCAAGCAATTTTTAAGCAAAGTCTGACGTGGACACGATGAAGACCAGCTAAGACCCGCCATAGATACTGGACTTTAGTGGGATATACAGGGTTAACCTGTTTTAACTCTTTATTGTTTCGACAGCCCATTCCACAGTGACTTGCAAGGGTTAATCACATGTAAGACAGACTGACATACATGACGGACGGACGCCTCCTCTGTGTGATCAGAATCAGAGGATTCCTGCTCACCCCTCTTTGGGCTGCTGCACCAGCCGTGATATTCGGAGTTAAATTACCCACCCGTAAAAAATTTTTCTTTTTCAATAAACATTTATTTTTTATTTTTATTTTTTCATGGAAAATATGCATTTTTCAGTTTTTTCCCCATACACAGAATGAAAAACAAAGCTAAAAACTCCAGGATGTCGTTATTTTCCAGAAAATAATTTAAAGCTGCTGCTCCGCTTGTTCAGCTGAACGTCCCAAACCCGTCGCAGGAATGTGTTTTTGATCTTGTAAAAAAAAATTGCCTCATTCATCATTTTTGCTGGGAATGTTCAAGGGTCACGTGACGCCAAAAAAAGGCGCTGATTGGACTTTTCTGTTGTTTTTTTATCTGATTAAATGTTCAAGGAAAATAATAAAATGACAGATCTGCTGAGAGCGCAATTAATGCGCCTTCTGAGTGGATCGGCAGCTTTAATGCGGTAACCACGGCGACGCTCTGCGCTCTTCTGCTTTCGCAGTAATGGCTGCTCCGTCTCTCTGCGCTTCTTCCTGGTTTCAAACTGTCTTCTCGTAGCTCATGGATCTGTTAACGGCTCGCTGCTGGGATTTGATCGTAATAATTAAGCCAACAGGGGATGCCTGCGCAAGGGGTTAACCCTTTTACTGCCAGTTAACTTTATTGTTACCACCTGTAACCATAATTATTAAAAAATAAATAAATAAATAAAGCTTTTAAAGCAGAAATATGGCCACCCAGGTTTGACACCAGTGCCCCCCCCCCGTCACGGAGCAGTCGCAGAACCCCCCTTTATGTGTATATAATGGGAGCAGCCGGGGTAACTTCCTGTTCTCAGGATTATTCTTCCCCAGGAAGTTATCTCTCCCCGGTTGAAAAGTTAGTGATTGCTGCTGATTGGTTGAGGCAGCCTTTGTAAGGGAGGGGAGGGAATTTCAGGACAGGAAGTTGAGTAGATAATGCCGGCTCTGCCACCGCCTGCCACCGACCTCAGCTTCCATGATGTGAAATTTAACTATAAATCCCCTCAACGATTTCACTGATTCCCAAACAAAATGAACAACAAAAAATAAAATTATTTTAGTTAAAAAAAAAACAAAACGCAATGCTGACCGCCGTACCCGGGAGCCCTCTGAGTCTCCAGGTCACATGTGCTCGGTCTCTGGAGCATTATTTAGCCACGCCCACTCCCCTCCTACTCCATGCAGATTTATGTGCAGCTCCTGTACTCAGCGAGCTCCGCCCATCGCGTTGTTAGCCCTGCCCACAAATGCAGCACACCCTGAAATTACCCCCCCCTCCATTTGTTGGCGTCTCGTATATATTTTTCGGGCTCGCGTTAATTAAGCGGCCGGCTCTGAATCTAACGCTGATTTCTCTTTTCTCTCTCTCTTCTCTTCTTGGCTCCAACGCTCTGTCGCTTCCTCCGGCGCAACCCACCAATCAGGCGAAGATCTGGAACGGAATAACGGATCCTCCTCCAAGCCTTACTACATGTCGCCCAACCTGCACAGGATTCTGGGAAAAAAAGAGCAAAAAAAAAAGAAAGCAAAACGCTAATTTATTGCACTCGCTTCCTTTAACAGAAATGCACCTTTTTTAACCCGATAACTGACCTGTCAGAGGGTACCTGAGGGCTCCACAGACCTTTTTCTTTTTTTTGCACCAGAAAGCGGTCGAGCGAGGACCACCTGGGCGCGGCGTCCCCCAAACCGGGAGCCGTCCCGTCGCCGTTACATTTTTAGTGCCTACGAACAGGAGAATTTTCCTATAAAACCGCTTTTTTAGGGTTTTCATATTTTTATAAGTCCAATTTCCATACAACGGGAACACGGGAGCGTCATTTTTTTTAAATAGCAACTTTCTTTTTGTAGAGAAAAAACCAAATACTTGATATAAACGGTCATTTTATATAATTCGCCATAAATTGTTTTCATTTACGATGGGAGGTTTGGGAAACGGACTTTATCTGAACGTCTGGTGCTCGTTAATATTTGCACTTCACAGAAAAACCTTTTAAAACTGATTTTTATTTATTTTTTTTTAAAAATGAATCGTTGAATACGTTGATTTTTGGCGGCCATTTTGAAACAGCAGGTGTAAGAAGGTTTCTGATACAAAATGGAGGATGTGAGCGCCGTTACCCACAGGCCGCTAACACAGTGTGTGTCGTCTCAGCAACATCAAAACTAAAAATTAGGGTTTATTCTCACAATATTTACTAATTTTTTTCCTGAAAAATGTATAATATTCAAGCAATTTTTGCTAATTTTTTTTGGTAATTAAATTATTTTACGGATATATTTCTTCGACTGGCCTTTTGCTCCAATCTGCTCGGATACGGAGCTGCCAGCGTAATGTGAGAAATAATTAAATTTTTCTCTAATAATTTAACAAAAACAGAAGGATTTCTAAAAAAAAAAAAAAATTCAATTGAATTTTTTTTAACGTTTCAACTGACACAGCTACGGTATTGTAACCGGAAGTCCATGAATGTTGCACTGATTAAATTTACTGTTTGTCTGATAATAATGTGTGAAAATCAATTAAGATATTTTGGGTGGGGGGGAGAAAAAAACCCTTCCGAGTTGATATATAACGGGGGAGGGGGATATTTTTGATATAGGGGAAATAAATTTGTGATTATTTTGTTAAAAAAATTATAAAAAAGCGGGGGGCTAAAAAAAATTCTGAAAAAAACCTAATCTTAAGAAAATTATAAAATTTAGGTGGTGATTTATGACGGTGCCGTCATGCATTTGAATTTGGCGGACGTGCTGACGGGCAGCGGGACTGCTGAATGTTAGAAATCCCCCTGTTATTGTCCAGTAAGATGAGGACATCTTTGTAAAGTTTCTATCCGGAACGTTCTTCTCTGTCGCATTTCTATCCAGAAGGTTCTTCTCTGTCGCATTTCTATCCAGAAGGTTCTTCTCTGTCGCATTTCTATCCGGAACGTTCATCTCTGTCGCATTTCTATCCGGAACGTTCCTCTCTGTCGCATTTCTATCCGGAAGGTTCCTCTCTGTCGCATTTCTATCCGGAACGTTCCTCTCTGTCGCATTTCTATCCGGAAGGTTCTTCTCTGTCGCATTTCTATCCAGAAGGTTCTTCTCTGTCGCATTTCTATCCAGAAGGTTCTTCTCTGTCGCATTTCTATCCGGAACGTTCATCTCTGTCGCATTTCTATCCGGAACGTTCCTCTCTGTCGCATTTCTATCCGGAAGGTTCCTCTCTGTCGCATTTCTATCCGGAACGTTCCTCTCTGTCGCATTTCTATCCGGAACGTTCCTCTCTGTCGCATTTCTATCCGGAACGTTCCTCTCTGTCGCATTTCTATCCGGAACGTTCTTCTCTGTCGCATTTCTATCCGGAACGTTCATCTCTGTCGCATTTCTATCCGGAACGTTCCTCTCTGTCGCATTTCTATCCGGAACGTTCCTCTCTGTCGCATTTCTATCCGGAACGTTCATCTCTGTCGCATTTCTATCCGGAACGTTCATCTCTGTCGCATTTCTATCCGGAACGTTCTTCTCTGTGGCATTCTATCCCTTTAACTTAAGCCTTTTGTAGGTAGTTTCTCTATTGAGTGGAGACCCAGCAGAGATGGTAAGATTTCACTTTGTTTGCATGCGTCGCTTTGTCCTCTCGTTCTGCTTTCGTGTTCCGGAAGCCGCGGGCGGAAGGCGACGTTGCGGTCGGAGCAGGAAAGGCTCCTGGCAGTTTTTCGGTTGGCGCGTTTATTGACCGCGTGACGTTTCTGCTCCTAGTGGAAGATGTAGAGCGGAACGACGGCTCGGCGGAGAAACCCTTCTACATGAACAAAACGCTGATGAAGATCTTGAAGAAGCAGAACGTTCCGGCGCGAGCGCGTTAACCCAGAAAATGCAGGAATCTCCCGTTGCCACGCCGACTGAAACCAAACGACCGTAATATTTATTACATGTACAGACTTTAAACCAAAGGCTTACAGGCAGCGCTTGAGCCCTGGTGGCATCGCTCAGAAACGGGGGACGCATGTATTTAAAAATTACAAAAACTAAAAAAAAAAAAAGTTTTTGGGTTGGCAATGTAAGAGTTACAATTTTTGTACACATTTTTAATCTAAGAATTAAATTTTTTTGGCATTATTTAAAATAAAAATAAGAGGAAACTTTCCCTGCAGGAATTAAGGGCCTTATTGGGGGGATTCGGAGGCCATCCGGGGAATAATGAGAAGCCCCCCCGATTTAAACATTTCTGTGAACGTTACGGGGCGGGGGCGCTTTTTATTAGGTAGAAAACATAGGATGCTTCTGTTAAAGATGTAAAAAAAATATATATATATTTTGGGTAAATTCCGCTATCTTGTAAATTAAGGAGAAAACATTGCATGAAGGAGGGGTTATTCTCAGAATATATCGCAAATCCGCAGCAACAGGTTTAAAATTTCACAAATTCGCATCAAAACTTCTATACATTTCCAATTTTTGGGGGAAATTTGGGTTATTTCGTTTAAAAGTGAAAAGCTGGTGAAGACGCTTTATGGCCAATAACTGCAATTTTCTTAAATTATCCTTGATTAAAAATAAAAAGGCGTTTCTAAATAGCACCCCCCCCCCGTAAATTGAAAATGCAAAAAAAATAAAAAAACTGAATTAGAAATGTGTGCATCGTTCTGATGCAGGAACTGGTGCAGGACTCTGCATAAAATGCTTAAGGATGCAGGGGGAGGGGGGTAAGTGCTTTGTGGCAAATTTGTGGCCGAGCCGAAGTAAAAACCGGGGTGGGGGGGGTTCCCTCCTGATTTATTGGTTTCAATTTGAATTTGTTTTTTTATTAACGTTGCCGCGTGTAACCGCGCGCTTCTGCCGTGCAGAATTATTGGAGACTTTTTATATAAAAAACCTTTAACCGTTAATGTTTTTTATGACTTTCGTGGCGTTGAGTGCTTTACGAGCGTAAAACTTTGTGAACAACAAAACTACAACCATGTTTTAGAAACTTTTTTCTTCATTAAAAAAAAAAAAAATTACTTCTGGATATGAAACGCGTTATGTATGGCAATCGGAATGCATTTTTCTAAAATACATTAAAAAAAAACCTGCCATATATGCCAATTCGTTTTTTTTTTTTATATAAGATGTTTTTGTAGTTTATGACATAAGTGTACCACCCCCCCCCGCATAAATTTTATTCCATAATAATTCTAGGTTAAAAAAAAAAAAACCCCCAGCCAGCTGTACTCCAAATTTTATTCAGTTTATCCCGAAGAGGGGGAAAAAAAAAAGAAAACTGAATTTACCATTTCACAGATAAAGGTTGAGAAGAGTAATAACTCAGATATACAGAATATGTACGTTTGTAATAATTTACAGATACAAACTAAATGACAAAAAAAAGAATTCTACAATTTCACAAAAAATTGTAAACATTTGCTGCGCTCGTCAGTCCGTTTTTTGGCAAAGTGCTCTTACGATGATAAATAAATTAACAGAAACGACTAGGAGATCGGACTATTTCCAGACAATACGAGAAAAAAACAAAAACGGGTGAGTCGAAGACGTTCGCGGCTCTTCAAGGAGACCCCGGCGGTGTGGAAACTGCTTTACTGCACGCCGAAAAAACACAAAAAATCCCAAAAAAACAAAACGAAAACAGGAATCCATGGGGTCTCGGCACCAAGAGGGAACGCGGAACCCGCGAGTCCGGAACCGCATCCTACACGCGATCAGCCATTCAATGTTATATCAAAACATTTACATTCCCGTGGAAGTCCTTCACGCGTGGCTTATCGGTAGCTGTGTCATGGAATGTGGCAGGAGGGACTGGAGGCCGAGCGCCGAGGGAGAATGCGCTGAAACGGGGAGAAAAAAAAAAAGAAAGCCGCCGTTAGAACAGGTAGAGAACACGTCACGCTGACTGAACACGAATGCAAGTCAAACATTACAAGAGATTGTGATGCCGATAGGAACGCCGCCGCCGCTCATCCTCTCCATTCTCTTATTTTCACTGGGGGCAGATCCGACCCTCAGGAATCCTGGGAATTTCCCGGGGTTATTAGCACCTACCACCTCTGCATTTTAAAAAAACAAACAAAAAACCCCCTTATTTTTAAAGGTTTTACATTGTTGGGGGGTCTATCAGATTACCAGGAGAGAATTACCTGCCTTTCCTGCACATTAATTCTGTAATCGGAAACCCAGAATCAGCCGGCAGATCGGCCCCCATCCTGTCGCCCGTTTCTCCTTAATCAGTCGTTGGTCTCGTCTTAGATTCAGGAGCCGTATGTCTATCCCATGCATGTTTAATACCCTCACTGTATTACCCTCTACCACTTCTGCTGGGAGGCTGTTCCACTTGGTACTTGGCATTTGGTTTTCTGTGATTAAAATTCTGGCCCCAAATTTGACCGCCATCGGCAGCCGAACTACTTTTACCAAAACCATTAATTACACAAAAGTAAAAATAGTGAGATCTCGTATTAAAGTACTCTTCACCCAAACCGGCTCTGTCAAGGAGATTTTGGGGGAAAAAGGGCACAGAACGGGTTTGTTAACCTGGAGACGAGTCCCGGTGGTCACTGCAGCCGGCGAGACACCAAATATAAACCGACCCCGAACTTGCGTTTTTCCGACTCAGCGCTCGGGAACGTCAGATTATATACGGCGCATGGAGAGGCAGGAATGCAAGGGGGGGGGGGATTTCAATTACCCCCCAGCCATGCATTCCAGGCTCCTTCCTGCTTTATCGGCAGAGGTTGAAGGGTTTTGGCACCTACCATCCATATAGCTGTGCAGAGCCGACAGCATCGGCCCGTCCTGAGGTATGTATGCAGAGTAGGCCATCTCGTCCAGCATCGGCGGTGAGAGCCTGGATGACGGAACGGCCGTCACCGGCGCCGTGGATGAGTGATTGGGACTCACGTGTTTCTTGTGGCGCGCCCGACAATTCTGAAACCAAACCTGGAGGAGAAACGTTTCGCGTTAAAGCCTCAGAGCAGCAAAGGAGATCCCAGTAATCCCCACCATTTCAACAAAACCCAGAATCCATCCGGCAGATCGGCCCCATCCGGCCCCCGTCTCCCGCTGTAAAGACTCAAACCTTAATCAGTCGTTGGTCTCGTCTTGGATTCAGGAGCCGTATGTCTACCCCATGTGTGTTTAATCCCTTCACTGTATTACCACCCTCTACCACTTCTGCTGGGAGTCTGTTCCACTTATCCACCACCCACTCAATTAAAAACAATCATCGTAAACATTACATATCAAATTGCAAACAAGAAGCCTAAAGCATTTGGGGGGAGGGGGGTTAATGTTAAAACTTCTGTACAAAGCTGGAATATCCATAGGCGCTCAGAAAACAGGAATCTAAATAATTAGTAGCAGCGATTGAAGGAATCTGAGCTGCTGCACAAACAATAATCCGGCAACAAAATTGCCAACTTGCTGAAATAAAATTTCCGCCCACTAGTGGTCACTTAGTGCAACAGCAACACTTTACAAAGCCATAAAGGGCTTGCACCAGTAGAGACGTAGACTTTATCGAGGACCCATCACATCGGGTCTCTCGTGCAAACTCATTTTCTTACTTTTTCTTCTGCAGAAATAGTTTTTAAAAAAAAAAATAAAAAAAAAAATCCCCGCAGACAGACCAGAAGCGCAGCGCAGAACACGCACCTGTATGACGCGCCGGCTGAGTCCGGTCCGTTCCGACAGTTTCTGGAGCGTCTGTGCGTCCGGGTTGTTGTCTTGGGCAAACTGAGCTTGCATAACCTGGAAAATTTTACAAAAAAAATACATGATTTTAAAACACTGCAGGAGATAAATGTAACTTTAACACAAAAGCCTATTGATACCCAGAAAAAAAAATAATATTTGTATACAATATAAAAAAAAATTGGTACTGGATGTGGCAGGTCAGGTGCATGCTGGGAATCCAACAATCCAGCTACATGGATAAAGCAGCCTTTGTACAGCGCTGCGGACTCTGATGGCGCTATATATAAAGTAAATAATGCACCAAACGTATCTAAATGCACATTTTGCACGAGAGACGCTTTTTATCATTGGCTGTTTTGACGGCTACTTCGTGCTCTTCCTAAAAGTTTAAAAAGTAGCAACATGAAGTCTACTCGTTCTACCGGCAGCTTTCTGATTAATGAAAAAGTTTTCTAAAAAAAAAAAAAATTAAAAAAATATAGATTAACTATTCAAAAAAGTATGAAGAAAAAAATAAGTCACATAGACGTTAAGGAAAAATAATTTAAATAAATAAAAGTGCAAAAAAAAAAAAAAAATCACTTTAGTAGATGGTCGTTCTGAGAAAAGCAAAAAAAAAATAAAATAAAAGTGCAAAAACCAAATGTTATGAGAAAAAAAATAAACTGCCCAACTCCTCCATGGGAGACGAAGACCGCTGATCACCCCGATCCGCTTTCAAACACTGAAGTAATTGTTGGCTCCGTTGCTGCGTTTGCGAAGTACAGAGACAGCGATGTTTACCAAACCGTAATCACGAGAAGGAGCCCCGAGAGACCTCTGCCCGGGGAGCCGCGAGGAACAAGCAGTTACCTGGAGCTGGTCGGCCGTGAAGCTCGTCCGCGCTCTCTTCGCCGGCTTCGGTTGATTAATATCCTGCTCCGTGAGCAGAGCCCCTTCCACGCTGACGCGGTTCCCTGAAACGAAGCAGGGGGGAGACGTCAGACCCCGCGGCGCGTCTCTCGCCCATCGGCCTCGGCCGGACCCCCCCCCCCCACGTACCGTTCTCCACGGCTCTCTTCAGGTTGTCCAGCATGCAGTCGTAATGCACCCGGCAGACAACTTTCTCCTCGACCAACGCGAACTCCTCGCCGGTGGACAGCTGCCGCTTGCAGGAGTAGCAGGCGAAGCACGCCAGGTGGTAGACGTTGCCCTTCGCTCGCCGGACCCAGTCGGTGGCGTGGATGTGCCGGCCGCACCGGGAGCAGCGCGTGCCGTACCGTCTGACGAGACACAAACCGGAATAAGACCCCCCCCGTATAACACTCCGCAGAGCCCCCCACCCCACGCACCCCCGGAACACGCGTGGAAACCCACAGACACGGCTACAAGGAATACATACGTGTAAAGTACCTAAAATAATCGAGCTTGCAGAATATGTCTTTATCTTTGATGTAGCAGCTGGTGTGCCTGCCCAGCGACGTCCGGCACACGCTACACGACAGGCACCGCACGTGCCAGCAAAGGTCGTTTACCTGCAAGGAGAAACGCGGTTACCATGGGAAACGCTGCCATCGATGCCGGCGGCGAGCTACGCGGCAACGCTTAATTATTAAAACAATAGAAATAGTTACAAATCACAAAAAGATAAAACTCCTCGGAGTTTTGTGCGAGCAGATAAAGCTCCTTCGGACCCTCGTTAAACCCCCTTTCCGATCGGTTCCGGTGATTTTATTAATTCCGCCGAAGGTCTGATCCAGGAATCTACTACACTTTGTATTAAACACACCCATTTTCGCTTCTCATTTCGAGATTTTGTGAGTTTTAGTAAACGTCTGAGAATTCTGTATAAAGACAGCGTTTGGGTGGAAAGCCAAAAAAATCTGCGACGTGGAAATGATTTTTTTTTCTAGGAATAATCCGGATTTAACTCCGCTTTTACCAAACATACGCAGAGCCTGAAACAAAAATCGATATTTGGGCAAAAATGCTTTTAAATAAAAAGTTACAAAAACATAAAAGAAGAAAAACTCCAATTCCGAGCACAGCTTAAAATAAAAAAAAAAAAAAAAAAAAAAAAAAAAAAAAAGCGTAATTTTAGCCTTGAACGTCTAAGCGAATCGTCTGTTTTATGTGAAACGCACCCAATGCAGACTGCGACTCGATCGACTGATTTATATTTATGGTCTAAAGCCTTATGACATCACAGCGCAGGAGCCGCGACACCGTCCTCCTTACAGGAACAGAGCAGACGCAAAACGTATTTAAACGTTTTGAGGAAGATGGAATTCAACGAAATTATTCTGTCTATAAAAAAATGAGCATTGGGCAATTTCCTTGAAAATGAAAACAAAAAAAAATAAATGAGAAAAAAAAAAAGTTACCAAAAGGAATCCAAATTACATTTAAAAGAAATGAATGAAAAAACAAAACAAAAACAAAACACAAAAAAACCTCAAAAATAAAACGAAGTAAGATCCCGTTTATCTCCTCGTGAAGAATCGGTTTGGGGAATTCTGAACGCGCCAGCGACTGCCGAGAGACAAAAATACCGGAATACCGAACGTTCCAGCGCCGGTAACTTTCATAACGGGAAATACTAAAATACCGTCTGCCATCGCCATAACAACCGGCAACTGTAACCAAACCAATAAATATTTACATAGAAAAGAGGGGAAAAAAAATCCGATTTCCCTGTTAGGAGCCTCCGACTAAAACCCGCGTTTGTTTACCGTATAGAGGAATTTAAGCAGTTTAAAAAAAAAAAAAAAATACTAACAAAATGGAACTTAACCCCTGCCACGCTGAAAGGGTAAAATATAAAGAAAAAGAAAAAAAAACAGGCATTAAATCCAATCGCATCAGAGACAAACTTCTTCCCGGCAGAAGCGGAGTTAACTTTCCAAAATACTCCGTTCTTAGAATAAAGTTCCATTTAATAGAAAAAATAAATGCATTGGAAAATTCTCCTTTATCGGGGCGAGCGACCTCCGAAAACAAAGCGGGGTATTTGAGGGGCAGCGGGGTATTTGATAAAGAGTGAATTTTCCAGAATTTAGGGAGTTTTTTTCCAACATTACAGGTCGGGTCGGCTCCGGGATTTAAACGACTCGATTATTTTCTACATAAACAGCTGAGGGCAGTTTTTCGAACCACGCGGGACGGACACAAAAATATAAACAAAATAATTAAATTAGATAAAAATAAATTCTAAATAAAATTAAAAAAATAAATAGGTTGGATTTTCCAACGAAGTCCTCCGAGGTTTCGGAAAGAGGGTAATAATTTGGAGACGTTTTATGCCAACTCAGCAACATCTCAGACGTCCAGCTGCCCAAATTCTCTCCAAAAATCAAACAAAAAAAAGAGCCTATTAGACACCCAGCGACCCGCAGCACATCGCGACCCGCAGCACATCGCGACCCGCAGCACATCGCGACCCGCAGCACATCGCGACCCGCAGCACATCGCGACATCCGCCCCGGAACACGCCGGGAATTCAGCAATAAATTCATTAAAGAACGGAGACTTTGTGCAAAGAACGGCGAGACGTCCCCCCAGGCAGCAGATCCGAGACCGCCGGGGCGGGGGGGACGGAGGCAGCAGATCCGAGACCGCCGGGGCGGGGGGGACGGAGGCAGCAGATCCGAGACCGCCGGGGCGGGGGGGACGGAGGCAGCAGATCCGAGACCGCCGGGGCGGGGGGGACGGAGGCAGCAGATCCGAGACCGCCGGGGCGGGGGGGACGGAGGCAGCAGATCCGAGACCGCCGGGGCGGGGGGGACGGAGGCAGCAGATCCGAGACCGCCGGGGTGGGGGGACGGAGGCAGCAGATCCGAGACCGCCGGGGCGGGGGGGAAGGAGGCAGCAGATACGAGACCGCCGGGAGATGATGTCCTACCTTGAGCAGGTACTTGTCCACGATCTCCACGCCGCAGCTGCTGCAGATGCTCTTCCCCTGAGTAACACCGGCAGACGGCATGGAGCGGGGCGAAGACGAAGACGCCGGGGACAGAGGAGCCGAAGAGCAGGAGTCATCATCCAGAGCGGCAGCAGGACTGCCGTGTATCTGAGAAAAGAAAAGGAGTGAGGGGGGGTGGGGGGACTCCAACACACAGCATCATCACTCTCAGCCAGCCGCGCAACCAACCAGCCGACATCAGGCTGTTAACAGACAGACGATTCTACCTACAAAAAGCGATGCAGGTCTTACAAATCCCATCGCACGGCGCTACAGAATATGATGGCGCTATATAAAAAGTGAATAATCACTGGGAGGGGTATTGGGGGAGTAAACTTCCCAGCTGGGAGTCAGCTTCTCCGATGGTAGTTGTACAAAAATCTATTTGAGAAAGATTCTGGGGCAGAATGCCTCGTTTGCACATTTTGGGTACAAGTTTTTAGGGCGAGTGGAACAGAAGCTCAAATACTTTATTGTAAATCTGTTCTCAGGCAGAACGGACCAAAGGCCGCGGGTATCAGGGTGAAGGAGTAGTCTTTGTAGTATCTTCTCCCCAGCAGATGAAAACATATTATCACATCATGAAAGGATGTCATTTCACTGAAGAAACATCCAGTGTGCGGAGGGCCGTGAGATTTACATGCAGCCAGCAACACAAGCCCTGCTTGAGCACAGATGAGACAGGGGCTTATTCCCTAAACGGGGAGTTTGCTGGAGATTTTAAACAATCCAAGTGCCTCCCTTTACTCTGAATTGAACGGGGAAAACTCATCTCACCGATTTATCTATACATTATACAGGGGGCCGGTCAGTGATTTATCTATACATTATACAGGGGGCCGGTCACTGATTTATCTATACATTATACAGGGGGCCGGTCACTGATTTATCTATACATTATACAGGGGGCCGGTCACCGATTTATCTATACATTATACAGGGGGCCGGTCACTGATTTATCTATACATTATACAGGGGGCCGGTCACTGATTTATCTATACATTATACAGGGGCCAGCTGATACCATCCTGCAGGAGATGCCCAGTAATGCAGGCATTTGGAGTTGAGAGAATTCATGTGACAGGGCGCAGGGTCCATAGACAGACTCCCAAGCAGTAAATACCCCTTTAGTTATCTGCCCCGGGGATCCTCCCGCCCAAAACCGTGACCTCCAGCAGCCGAAGCCCAGTCAGTCCCACAAATCCCAGCCATTCACCCGGCAGCCCCCAATTACCCCCCAAGCCCCCCTTACCAGGGCGCCTTCGCTCTTCCGGCTCCTGCCCGCGGTTCCTGCCCCGCACTCCTCGGACATGGGGGCCACAAACTGGGGACAGAGAGAGACGGAGTGAGACCCGGAGCCCAAAAACCCCGCGCAGTGACACAGCGCGTGCCGAGCGGGGCAATTAACCTGCAGGTGACCCCACCAGGTGCAAATTACCGTTTAATGGGTAACAACGGGCGGCGTTTAACCCCTAGAGGGGCAGAAAAACAGATCCCCGGACGGAATCCACAAAACGGCCCAAAATAAATAAATACTCTCCAAATACCCCAAAACACACACAAAAAAAAAAAAAAAAAAACACACGTAAAATACGCAAAAACAATAAAAAATAAGGGATTTCAAAACACCCAAAATACACAGAAAATAACCCGAAAACAGAAAATGCCCCAAATACATCACACGCCGAACAAAATATCCGAGGAAAACCGGGGGCAACTTCTTATTATCCAATGCATACAGTTCATTTATATTTATTATTATTATTTGTATTTTTGTTTTTATATTATTGTTATATTATATATTATATTCTCCGTCAGCCGTTAATGGATCCGATGCGGAGCCGGCGGATTACTACATCGAACTCCATATAATCCGTTTAGTAGCCGAATAATCTCCTAATTAGCGAAATACGGAGATTTCTACCCAAAATACACATTACAAATTATATTCACACACACTAATTATATATATATGGCCCCAAACACACTATATAAATACATATATACACACACAAATTATATACATGTACTATGTACACAGATATACGGCCCCAAACACACACTACACAAAGCGGGTCATTAATCACCCACCGAAATACCATTAATGCCCCCGAATATATATACACACACACACATTATATATACACACACATATCCGCAAGAACACCCGCCGAGCTCCCATATATAATACATCAGGGAAAATAGTAGATGCCGAGTAATGTATTAATGGAATACCCCAACTCGGGGTAATACCCCAGCTCGGGGTAATAACAGGGGCAGATCTTTATGGGTGTATCGGGCTGCTTTAGTACAATGTATGGAAACGTATTATTATCACACAGTAATCGAGTTACAACTCCACGTACGTCAAATGAATGGAACTCTCCGCAGCTATCTGCCCTTGTCGCCCCCATACGCGCAGCTATCTGCCATCCTGGGTATAAACACAAAACCGAGCAGGATTTCTCCCAAAGCCTCAGCAGTCCCCTCCTTGTCCAGTTATGTTTGAGGTCTTGTTCTTATGAAATTCTGACCCCCCTAAAATGCTCAAAAAAAACCCCAAAAACCCAAGTCCGCAGATCACCAAACAGACACAGAGCCAGACAGTGACACACAAAGTGCCTGGAAACATTGTAACCGGGGGGGGGGGCAAATAGCGCATTGTATCCTGTAGAAACCCGCAGCGGGTGGTATCCTTCAGGGATGCAAATCAGGGTTCGGATCAGACCCCAGGCCTAGCCAAAGAGGTAGTTGTTACCTTGTCAGATGATACAGCAGGGATATCCTGATCTTCCAGTTTGCAGAGAAACATTTGCTCACTCTTCCAATACATGGCACAGCCAGATCAGCTCGTATACCCAGTCCACAAGGGCCACAGCTCCAGGGAAATCCAGAGCCTGAGGACACCCAGACCCTCTCACCCTGACAGCCGACCCCAAAGCTGGCAGCCAGCACCAGGAAAAAAACTTTTATTTTCAAGGGGGAGGAACCAGATCTGGGGAGAGAGACAGAGAGAGAGGGAGGGAAGGAAGGATATGGAGAGAAGAGGAGAGGAGAGATGGCATTACTGCTCCTTATGGCCGCACCTCCAGCATCAGACACCTCCCAGGGGCAGGAGGGGGTGGACGGGGGCAATGAGGACAGGCAAAATAAAAAAAAATGGCTTTGCCATAGGGGAGAATGGCATTTCTCCAAACAGACCCAACAAGGTGTCCTCACACTTGCCCCAGAGGTCAAGTTCCTCCTCTGTAGCCCAGAGGCACTGCAGGAGATGGGACCCCAAAATGCAGCCATTACTTAGTCCCTAAAATCAAGAGTCCCCCATTCTGTAGCCCAGGAGCTATCCCTCTGCCTGCCCTCCAAGCCCTGGTTATAAGCCTTTCTCATTAGGGTAAAAGGCAACATGTGATGCCCCAGAGCTGTGTGATGAGTGCTGCAGAAATCAGGCCTCCCCAAGAAGCAGCATGTTACTAATTAGCATTAAGCCTCCAGCCTCACACAGACAGAGGCAAATAATTGGAGGCATCAGTGCCTAGGGGTGGCCAGCCTGGGCCACAGGGGCCCCTCTCATACAGACATGTCTCAGCTCCTGCAACAGGTGAGGCCAACTGACATGGGGAGGCTATATGTCCCCATATTTATTCATGATCATTAAGCAACACATTATCATTGTTGTTATTATTATTTATTATTATTGTATTTATTATTATTAGATGCAACGCACAGAAGAAAACCGATTATAAAAAAACAATTGCCAAAATTAAATGTTATCTGTCTAATTTGTATCTCTTTATAGAACGTTACAAAGTACTTTTTGATTTAGCAATAATTCATATTTATAATTATATATATTCATTGGTAATTTGTGATATTCAATAAAATATATATTATCATTGCTCAGATGCAGTTTTTCTGTAATTCTGTTTTCTTCATAGTTTTAAAAAAACCCAATTAATTTGCCATTTAACATCACACAGTATTCTGGACCACTTTGGGGAGGAATGATTTGTCGGTATTGTGTCTATAATCTACGTAAAAATTAGAAAATAATTAAAAAACTAAATAATTGCGGATTTATATTCAAAAATTCTAATTTTTTTAATTTTATCGCGAAAAATATTCTTTTACAGCTGCTCTGCATCCAGAAATATAATTCTATATTTTACAGGGAATTTTGGGCTTAAATTCTGTTTTTTATGAATTTATAATACAATCAGTAAATTAATTTAACAAATTAATAAAAACATTAATTTGAATTATGATACCAACTTTCTCTATTTATTATATAACTTTTAGTGATTAGATACGTATACAATAAGTATAATATTTCCATGAGGATTTATTGTGTTTTTTGTATTATTCGTTCTAGATTTATACATATTTATAGTGAGATATTTCCTATATTATTATTTAATATTTCGTTTTATTAGGATGTATTGAGATGCGTTGTGGATGGCTGTTTTTATTTTAATAAATGACAGAAATAAATAAAATCCGAATTTATATAGATATAATAATATAAAATATGCATATCTATCTATCTAAATAATTGGGTAGGTGTTAATCCCCAAATTTAAAAGGGTGGGGGTATGAGTTGCCCCTATGCCAGGACAGATTGCACAGGGCTCGACCACAGAATTAACCCCATGTTCTCCTTGTTTTCTGAGGACTCTTCCCAGGTCTTGCCAAACAAAATGAACCAGGCAAAATGATGATTTACCCAGCTGCAAAACTCCTAATCTGAAAATAACTTGCCCCATGTTGGCAGATTTACCCAGGCAAAAAGCAGACCTTTCCCCTCTTTGCACACCCCTCACCCTGCAGGATCTGCTCAGGGATATCCCCCCATTATTGGGAACAATATAATATCACTAAATCCAGCTCGCAGAAAATTGGTATTTAAATGCAATAAATCCGAATTAGCAAATTATTACTTAAATCACATCGAGAATTTCCATGGGGATAAACACATGTTTGTGCAGATTCTGGGGTGCCAGCAATTATTGGGGCAGAATTATAGCCCTTTTCTTAATATGATCTACCAAGTACCATGGCTGAAAGTGATCTAATGGAGCCTTGCTCATGCGTGGGAAATAAATAGAAATTTTAGAAGTATTAAAATTTGGAATACAAATCTCATAATGTTTAAAACAATATATATATTTTTACTAATTATAGTAACTGCAAAATAGTAGTTAAAACCTTATATATATATATATATATACACTTTATTGCAATGCCCAGCTGCGATAAAACCCTATTATAAAAAGAAATTCTGTCAATAAATATTGGAAGGGTAGAATATAGAAAAAATATACTTTAAAAATCTGCAGAAATATAATAATATTTTAACCATAATGAATCCGTCAAAAATTGATCTAATTCTTATAATTATTACGTTTTTTATATGGTGAAATTCATTTATATTGAAGAGAATAAGAGAATATTATAATTTATTGGAAATCAAATAAAATTTAAAATGTAATCAGCATCCTTCTTAATAGGTTTAGCTTGCCTTTTCTCGTAATCTTTGATTTTTTCCCTAATTTTTAGAAGTGCCCGAATTCATTCGGCTGGTGCGATCACACAACCCAAAACCGAGTCATTTTTTAAGGTGGCAGCAAATATTTCATGTAATCAATATTTATATTTCAGACAGAATTTGCTTTATATTGAAGAAATTAGATCCATTGTTTGTTTTTTGGGGGGTCAGAATAATATAAATGCTGTTAAATGAAGCAGGTCCCCAGTTTTGCCACATGGAGGCTGAATTCTTCAGTGAAATGTTGAGGATTTGGCTGGTAATTGTATAACACGCTGCCTGTCACCTGCCATTACCAGAGCAAGACCCCCACAGCGCCAATTAACTAGTTAACTGCTCAAAGGACCCTGTTAAAGGTTCAAATAAAAAGCATTATTGATTTGTCATTTTGGAGCAAAATGACTTTCAATCCTAAACTGATCCCAAAATGTTTAGACATCTATCTGTCTATCTATCTATCTATCTATCTATCTATCTATCTATCTATCTATCTATCTATCTATCTATCTATCATCAATCACAGCACTATTATAGTTCATCCATATGAAGAGTATTCCCTAAAATTCTGTGGTTCCTTCTCATTAGTGAAAATGTATATATTTTCCTTTTGGTCTATGTGCAATAAATAATATGATCATCCACCTAATTATTAGATTTATTTAACTAAATGTCAATAAACATGATATCTCACAATATATTGTATCTCATTTGGGGATCAGTATATTGAGATCGGTTTAATCTTTGCTGGTATTGGATAGAGTGAGTATATAACACAGATTATTAACTGGGGGTTGTCATGAAAAGTCAATGTATACAATGTATCCTGGAATCATTTCTCCAAACTCTTCCCTTTTAATAGGATAAGGTTTACTGTCATTTATTTAGCAGGGTCTGCATCCCCTATTTGATTATTTAATGGGGTCCTTAGCACTGAAGCCCTCAATTAATCCCATTATTTATGGGGTTCTTCACATGGAGGGTATATGTGAGCCTGGAAATGGCCACGAATTTGACATTGTGCTGACTTCTTAAATATACAGAATTTTGTGCTCCTTATACCCCAATCAGAGTGAAAACAAAGAATAGGATAATACCCTTTATTATCTCAGATTAAACAGGGACCAAGACTGTCTGTAGGGGTCAGGCACAGAGTGTACAATAATATTCTAAAAAAGTTTGAGAAAATATTTTTCATATATTAAAAAAAAAACAAAAACAAAAACTTATCCTGTAATAAAGGCTGATCTGGACACTTGGGTTCTACCTGCTAAATGGCTCTGCCTCCCCTGCTCCCCAGGGGCACCTCTTCTCTAAAGACCCCAAACCTCTGTTTATCATTTTCTTCTCATTCCAATTTATCTGGGACATTATTCCCAACATCAAGCCTTTAGCTGCCAGCCTGTCACACAAAATGCACTGAGCACAATTCTGGCTCTGAAATGGTTAATCCCACCTTTTTTTCTGGTGCTGCAGGGTCTCCTGTCCTCTAATAGTTCCCTTCTGTGTTTTAGGAAGTCTCTTGACCCCGCAGGGGACACAATTGCCCTCAGAGCTAGACCTTGGATTTTGCCATCAGGCTGCAGCAGATAGTATATGATGATTTAACTCTCTGAGTGCCAGGAGGAGTACCTATACATTCATATAATACAATATGCATTGGACATCAATACACCAGCAAAGCTTCAGCTAAGAACTATGCCTCTGACCTGCTTTTAACCTTCTCACCACCAGGAGATTGTGCAACGCAATGGAAATTAAAAGGTTAATGTGCTAGAGCACAAATGTCTATAGGTGATGGTGGGGGGATGGGGGGATGGGGCAATGAATTGGCTAAAAAGATTAATCTTATCACAACAAATAATATTTTTATTGTTCAACAGTTGGGAAAAAAAGAAAATACAAATATTAATCAAATGTGCGATCGGATGTTACATTCTCTGATATATCTGATTCTCGTAATCACCCAGCCGGACTAATGAATGTCTATGGAGGAAGAGACTTCATTAGCATCGCCATAAAGCATCAGCTCAGTGTGGAGCTTGAGCTGGGAAAGTCACCCAAAATATCACATGACTGACAGCAACGGCGGCTCCAGGTCTGCAGATAAAGGGGGTTTATTGGAACAAAATGAGATAAAAACCAGGTTTTTGCTAAAGCCAACTGGCATTACTGTATACAGCGCTGGGGGTATATTACTGTATACAATGCTGGGGGGGTTATATTACTATATACAGTGCTGGGGGTTATATTACTGTATACAGCGTTGGGGGTTATATTACTGTATACAGCGCTGGGTATTATATTACTATATACAGTGCTGGGGGGTAATACTACTGTAGACAGAGCTGGGGGATTTACTGTATACAGCGCAGGGGGGTTATATTACTGTATACAGAGCTGGGGGTTATATTACTGAATACAGCACCTGGTAATATATTACTGTATACAGCGCTGGGGGTTATATTACTGTATACAGCACTGGGGGTTATATTACTGTATACAGCGTTGGGGGTTATATTACTGTATACAGCGCTGGGGGGTTATATTACTGTATACAGCGTGGGGGTTATATTACTGTATACAGCACTGGGGGTTATATTACTGTATACAGCGCTGGGGGTTATTACTGTATACAGCGCTGGGGGTTATATTATTGTATACAGCGCTGGGGGTTATATTATTGTATACAGCGCTGGGGGGTTATATTACTGTATACAGCGCTGGGGGTTATATTACTGTATACAGCGTGGGGGTTATTACTGTATACAGCGCTGGGGGTTATATTACTGTATACAGCGTGGGGGTTATATTACTGTATACAGCGCTGGGGGTTATATTACTGTATACAGCACTGGGGGTTATATTACTGTATACAGCACTGGGGGTTATATTACTGAATACAGCGCTGGGGGTTATATTACTGTATACAGCACTGGGGGTTATATTACTGAATACAGCGCTGGGGGTTATATTACTGTATACAGCGCTGGGGGGTTATATTACTGTATACAGCGCTGGGGGTTATATTACTGTATACAGCGCTGGGGGTTATATTACTGTATACAGCGCTGGGGGGTTATATTACTGTATACAGAGCTGGGGGTTATATTACTGTATACAGCACTGGGGGTTATATTACTGTATACAGCACTGGGGGTTATATTACTGTATACAGCGCTGGGGGTTATATTACTGTATACAGCGCTGGGGGTTATATTACTGTATACAGCGCTGGGGGGTTATATCACTGTATACAGCGCTGGGGGTTATATCACTGTATACAGCACTGGGGGGTATCACCGTGTGTCCAGGTTGTACCATATTATGGCTTATTTCACTTATATCATGTACTTTACCCAGTGATATAATAATTATGATGTCACTGCACATTAAAAGCATTTTGTGTTTCTATAAAAAAAAAAGATACACTTGTTACTTGCAGGATTTGCAGAAATGCCATAGTTTGGTGCCCTCTGGCATTTAACAGGTTAACGTCACTGCGGACCCTCTCGGTGGAAGGTTTCGGCCCCTCTCCTGCACCCCGGCAGTATTGGGGTTTGGTTTTTATTTCTAACATGTAATATATATTTAGTTTTTTTGCAGAGGCTGCGCGCTGTCATTTCTCTCGATTATCGTTACTTTCCATGAAAAAGTCCAAAAAACCAAACTAATTAATTATCCTAAATCTAGCAGAATAAATTATCAGCTTATTGTACTTAAACTCAAAGATCTGAAGCGGATTTCTTCACTTTTCTGGTGTGAATTTGCAGTTACTCATTTCGGGTTCTGTTTGGAATAAATATTACTTTATTTCCATGGCAACTGTCATATAAAACTTTAAATCTGTTTGAAAGGCTCGTTTTACAGCAGCGCACGCTGAGTTACCGGAGGGTTGGGGAGGAAAAAGGCTAACGGCCTCGCTGTCCAATATTTTTATTGGTTAGGGTTAGATAAATGGACTCTGTGACTTTAATACCCCCCATGACTCTCCACCCCTTAAATAAAATTTGGGTAATACCTATGCCTGAGAAAGTGCCCCTTGCAGCATGGTGCCCCAGCCGGGCAGCTGCCTAGGTTGCCCCCTATTGATGGGGCTTCATATAGCGCCGTAGAGCAAGATGTTTATTGTAGGAAATATACTTGTCGACCGTCCATTATTATTCTACTTATTATTTCAATATGGGTTTTTTTTGTTGGGACTGTCCTCCCATGTTTGGGACTGTTGGCAGATATGCATTAATAGGATTAAGAGTGATACATTTTAAATCTGGTTACAGAATCTCGCAGAAATAGTTCGCTTCGATACGGAATTATAGAAAAATACAAAAAATTATTATATGGCAGAAATGGTTAATTACGTTAAAAACGTAAAATACTCAAAGTTGGGCGGCTGAAGCGTCTGTGTTTTTCTTGCAGTTCCGCACACAGCCAATAGGGCGTCTGGAGAAGCAGGGCCCATAAGGAAGTTTATACTCATTGCCTGGATCCTTTCTGTGTTCCTTCTAGGTGTTTTTCCGTGTTCTCTTTCCCCAATTAATGACAAAACTCCTGTAAATAAATGACTTTAATGCATGTGATGACCTCGCACCCTCCGTGCAGAATCTCCCCATACGCTTTTGCCCCTTTTGCCCCTTTGCAGTGCCGGACTTGTGATATACTTACTGCCAGCCAGCTTCTGCGCTCGGTTGGTGAATGTCGAGAGATCTGAGTGTTTTCCGTCCCCTGATTGGTTGCTTCAAGCAGCCAATCAGTGGCAAGAGACGCTGGAGCATGGAGGAAGTGGTAAGCTGCAGCTCTGAAGCTAAAGGACGCACATTCTGTCAGATAGATGTCACGTCGCGCTCCGTGTGACCCCTGTGAGAGTGGCGGCAGAGCATCCCCCGGGAAGGACTCGCCTGCTTCTTTCTCCTCCTTTTGTAAAATAAACGCTGAGTTTTTTCCTCGATTTTTGTCTTTCTGTGCAGGACATCTGGTTTTTATCTTTTTTTTTTTTTTTTTTAAAGGTGCGCTATCGTCAGCCACTCATTTATTTTGTGGATTTTCCAGATTGAATTATAAACTGTTATTTATTAACGACGGACGACCGACACAAAGTAACTCAACGATCAGAACATTTCAGAGGAAAATCACTTTCTTATATACAAGAAATTAACAAATAAACAAAGGAGAAAGTTTGTATTCACCGTGTTTAATAAACCGACGGCCGGGTACAGAATCTGAATATATTAAACCGAGTAGAAATCCCCCCCAGCACTGTATACAGTAATATAACCCCCCAGCACTGCATACAGTAATATAACCCCCCAGCACTGCATACAGTAATATAACCCCCAGCGCTGTATACAGTAATATAACCCCCCAGCGCTGTATACAGTAATATAACCCCCCAGCGCTGTATACAGTAATATAACCCCCCAGCACTGTATACAGTAATATAACCCCCAGCGCTGTATACAGTAATATAACCCCCCAGCGCTGTATACAGTAATATAACCCCCCAGCGCTGTATACAGTAATATAACCCCCCAGCGCTGTATACAGTAATATAACCCCCAGCGCTGTATACAGTAATATAACCCCCCAGCGCTGTAAACAGTAATATAACCCCCCAGCACTGTATACAGTAATATAACCCCCCAGCACTGTATACAGTAATATAACCCCCAGCGCTCTATACAGTAATATAACCCCCAGCGCTGTATACAGTAATATAACCCCCCCAGCGCTGTATACAGTAATATAACCCCCCAGCACTGTATACAGTAATATAACCCCCAGCACTGTATACAGTAATATAACCCCCCAGCGCTGTATACAGTAATATAACCCCCCAGCACTGTATACAGTAATATAACCCCCAGCACTGTATACAGTAATATAACCCCCAGCGCTGTATACAGTAATATAACCCCCCAGCACTGTATATAGTAATATAACCCCCCAGCGCTGTATACAGTAATATAACCCCAGCGCTGTATACAGTAATATAACCCCCAGCACTGTATACAGTAATATAACCCCCAGCGCTGTATACAGTAATATTACCCCAGCGCTGTATACAGTAATATAATCCCCCAGCGCTGTATACAGTAATATAACCCCCAGCGCTGTATACAGTAATTACCCCCCAGCACTGCATACAGTAATATAACCCCCAGGGCTGTATACAGTAATATAACCCCAGCGCTGTATACAGTAATATAACCCCCCAGCGCTGTATACAGTAATATAACCCCCCAGCGCTGTATACAGTAATATAACCCCAGCGCTGTATACAGTAATATAACCCCCCAGCACTGTATACAGTAACATAACCCCCCAGCGCTGTATACAGTAATATAACCCCCAGCGCTGTATACAGTAATATAACCCCAGCGCTGTATACAGTAATATAACCCCCCAGCACTGTATACAGTAACATAACCCCCCAGCGCTGTATACAGTAATATAACCCCCAGCGCTGTATACAGTAATATAACCCCCAGCGCTGTATACAGTAATATAACCCCCCAGCGCTGTATACAGTAATATAACCCCCCAGCGCTGTATATAGTAATATAACCCCCCCAGTGCTGTATACAGTAATATAACCCCCCAGCGCTGTATACAGTAATATAACCCCCCAGCGCTGTATATAGTAATATAACCCCCCCAGTGCTGTATACATTAATATAGATTGGGGATCAGATAACAGAGCGAGAATGATACAAATGGCTGATATGCAGGTGTCTGAGAACGTTATACCCGGCGTTTAGGATATATTTGCAGCACGGCGATTCCCCTGTTTATTTTCTCTCGCTTTGAGCATCTTTTGTATCTTTTGAGTGTTTTGTGCAAAACTACAACTGGATTAAATAAGAGAACAGCTCAATATTTTTGAAAATGTATTTTTAAAATTCTAATTTGCATATTTGGGGTGTTTTCTTGGTGATTTTTGTGGATTATATCAGATGAAAGGATACTCGGCACTTGTTATGTTTACAGCTGGAGCATCAAGTGTTATTTTTTTGTAAAAAGGTCACCGAGATTCCTGACTTCTTCGGGGGGCACCGCGGCTTCGCGCTCACCTGGAAGCGGAGAAGAGAAATGACAGCCAGAGTCAGACATTAATCATCAACAACAAAGGCAGAGAGCAGCTGCTCTCAGGGGGCACGCGAGCCGCGCCTAGGTGACCCACGAAAAGGCGGCGCTCCGTCCCGGGCAGATACAATGTGTCAATGTGATGCTTCAGTGCCACTGTGTGCCCGCCCCGAAAACCCGTCACACCAGCCATCAAATACGCTTTAATGCATGTGTTAGCGGAGAAGTCCCTTTAAATCTATATATTGCCCCCATTTCAAAGCAGGGGGTTCTGCATATGCCCCCCCATATGCATTTGCCCCCTTTTTCTGCCCCCCCCCAGGGATATGTATTCGGTCAAACACATCCCCATGTACTTATCTCCAGTCAGCTCTAGAACTCGGCGAACGTCACGTGGGAGTCTAATGTGCCCCCCCCGCCCGTGCATGTACGGAAAGCGCTCTTTTTGAGAACACTTTCCTGCCACTGATTGGCTGTTTCAGGCACTGGTACTCTTTAATGCCAATGGGTTTAATTGATCTGTTTAAGTGTCTGGGGTATAAAGGTGCCCCTGTGCTTAGAGTATTCCGGGGGTAATTGTCTGGGGGTAATTAATTGTTCTATTCATTCCCTTTGGTTCCGGCCCCTCTGTGCTCGAAACGCGTTCCCCATCCCAGAAAGCTAAGGTTACGTTTTTTCCCTTCCAGGAGAGGGTCCTTTGGGCTTTTCAGGGTTAAACGGAGCCATAGGAAGCCTCAGAAGGGCAAAGGTTAAACTCTGACTTTACCCGATGTCTGCCGGCCTCTCGGCCCCTGACGGAAGTTTTCTTTAAGGACAGACTGTAATTAGCTGGTAATTGCAGGTGCGCTCACGCCGGTGTTTGGAATGGAGTCCGCGCTTGGCCTTGGGTGTTAACCCCGTGACTTTATCAACAAACACGGGATAGTTAAGCAATTTCCACTTGGGCCGGCTTGTTTGGCTCCATTCTGCCAGCCGCAACACTGTAATAAAGAGCTAATTTATGGCCATCGAGACACCGGGCCGTAATTATCCCAAAAACACCAATACTTCAAAAACTAAACTAAAGATTTCTTTTTTTCATCGTAATTTACCAAAAATACAAAAAAAACATAACCAGACCAGCAGGTTTTTCATATTTAACATTTAATTTATACAAATTAATTATTAATCAATAATCAATGAATACTTAATCAATGGAGTATAAAAAACCCATCAATATATATTTTGTTAACATTTTCATTGAAGAAAAATAAAATTTAGGATTTAAAGTGGATTTCCCACCAATATTTTATTCCTCGTTTCCGATCAATATCGCTCTGTTTTCTTTTTTTACCCCAGTTGTAGTTTTTGCCCCATAATATAATGTTTTCAGGCAGCTGCATATCAGCCACTTGTATGATTCTCGCTCTGTTATCTGACCCCCGATCTACTACCCCCCCCCCCCGACTCTTTATCATACTGCCTGTGGGGAACAATAGAATGGCTCGGTCTTAATCACCCAGTCGGACTCTCTGACTAATGAAAGTCTATGGAGGAATGGACTTCATTAGCATCGCCATAAAGCATCAGCTCAGTGTGCCGGGAAAGTCAGCGACGGCGGCTCCAGGTCTGCAGATAAAGGGGGTTTATTGGGACAAAATGAGGTTTTCGTCAATGCCGACAGAGATTACTATCATCTCACCTATTTGACTATGCACATTGCAGGGCCTGCGTTGGTATTACACCGTCGGACGGTTTATTGTCGGATGCTCCGGATACAGATTTTGTTTCTTTTTCTTTTTATTTTTGTAGAGGCCTCATTAGATTTCCCGCCAGGCTGCGCGTCTCCCAGGGAGCCGCCAGACCCACGTAGGTCTTTGTAGAGGGAAACATCTTTCAGGCGCTGTCCTCAGACAATGGCGTCCGACCCTCCTCATACCAGCCAAAGATAACATTGTGAGGGTCAGTGGCGTTTGGTCACATTCCTCTCGCTCTGACAGGCTGTCTCTTTTGTTGCCGTTCCTTTCCGAGACTAGAAACGTCCGCACGTGACCTGAGAATGGAGCGGCTGCTTGAAGGATGTGGAACGCGTCGGTTCATGCAGTAAACGCACCTCCATGATTGGCACCGAGTCATGGAACGCGAGTCCAAGGCGGCCCCGACCTGCAAGGAAAAGAAAATATTCTAAAATATATACTTTTCAGCAGCGAAATAAGATACCAACGTTACGGAATCTTTAATAGGCACACGATTACAATGTAGCAATTCCTGGGCCGTACCAAATGAGTAAACTATAGGGGGCTACCATGGAGAAGACATTGGCCACCTATATGAGCAGCGGCGTGGCCGTTTTGTTCGGAATTTTCCAATATGGACCAGTTTCCCATCCCATCTCCCCCGCAGGGCCCTTACAAAAAAAATACTGCTGTTTTTCTGAAGTAATACTGATGTTTTTTGGACATGAAAAAACTGTAATACTGCACTTTTACTGCATTTGTACTTCACTGTACTGCAGTTTTACTGCAGTTATTTTTGTACGGAAGCACAAATGCAATAAAGCTGCAGTACTTTGAATTACAACTGTAGGTTTGCAGTATGAAAAAAAAAAGTGCGGTAAATGTGCAGTATTGCAGTTTTTTCATGTCCAAAAAACTGCAGTATTACTTCAGAAAAACTGCAGTAATTTTTCGTAAGGGGGGCATTTAACTCCAGATATACAAAGACGAGCGACGTCTCTGTGGTGAGAGGGATTGTTCCATGAAGGTAGGATGTCCAAAGGGAGCGAACAAGGGAAGGACGAGGAACGCTGGATTTGTTTCATTGATTTCTTTATCTTCTTTAAAAAAAAACCATAGCCGTGAAAATAAATTTGCTCCGAGCTCCTAAAATCCTAGAACCGGGATTAGGAATCACCGTATGAACGGACGCAAGTCTACCCAACGTGTATAGAGGAGGGTTGGTGAGAAGTCATGAAGAAGCGAGGGAAGCTCCAAGCAGAAAAAGGGTCTGGTTTAGTTTTTCCCGTCCCTCTTTGGTCATCAAACCTCTGATGCCCCTCTCTCCTCCCCCTGATACCCGATCTCCCTCCTGATCCCCCTCTCTCCTCCCTGATGCCCCTCTCTCCTCCTCTGATGCCCCTCTCTCCCCCCTGATGCCCCTCGCTCCTCCTCTGATGCCCCTCTCTCCCCCCCTGATGCCCCTCTTTTCTAGGAGGTCAGAATGTTTGCTGGGTATGAGGGGATCGCAGGGTTCTACTGCCCTAAAACCCCCAATAATGTGTATAGAAACAACAAGTGACTTCATTCAACACCTTTATCTCCTGACCAGTCATGGTTTTCATGAAGATCCATTTGGCTTCCACCTTTAACGACTCTCGACTACCCGGTCCGTGCGATGGGCTATTGAAGGATTATTATTTGGGGGTCTCGGGGCAGGGTTCCCAGGTTCTCTACATACAGCACATCATGATGCGTGATAAATAACGTGTAACATGCTGGATAAAGGTGGTGGGCAGCAGTATCCTGCTTTAGATGTTTCATTGCCCCCCCCCCCGGGTTTAAACAGAGAATGATTCGCGGGGCTCAGTGATAACGGATCCGTCAGGCGATGGAAATACCCCCGTTTGCCGAAACCGCGCAGGATCAGCCCAGGCTGTGAATGCACCCTATATATGTATATATATATACACGAACGTCAAAGGTTTGGGGTCACTCGGCTGTTTTCATGGAAAACAAGGACATTTCTGGCTGTAACATAATTACAAAAGGGTTTCTAACCTTTTAAACCTCAACTTGGATCAGCGAACACAACGTGCCATTGGAACCCAGGGCTGATGGGAGTGATAAAGGGCCATTGGAACACAGGAGTGATGGGAGTGATAAAGGGCCATTGGAACACAGGAGTGATGGGAGTGATAAAGGCCATTGGAACACAGGAGTGATGGGAGTGATAAAGGCCATTGGAACCCAGGAGTGATGGGAGTGATAAAGGGCCGTTGGAACACAGGAGTGATGGGAGTGATAAAGGGCCATTGGAACACAGGAGTGATGGGAGTGATAAAGGGCCATTGGAACACAGGAGTGATGGGAGTGATAAAGGCCATTGGAACACAGGAGTGATGGGAGTGATAAAGGCCATTGGAACACAGGAGTGATGGGAGTGATAAAGGCCATTGGAACACAGGAGTGATGGAAGTGATAAAGGGTCATTGGAACTTTGAATTCAGTTGTGAAGCAAAATGCGTTAATTCTACGATCCGTGGAATATTAGTAAAAATGTGTTTTTTTCTGGCGCCAACCCAGCGCGCCGGCCGTGAACATGTTGAGGTGAGGCCTACGTGCCGACGCAACCAGTCAGCCATTACTTCACTGTTGAGCCCCAGGAAGCGGGGAAATTCTGAGGGTTTTTGGAAACCAAACGATTTTATCAACCAGGAAACAGGAAGAGTCCGAGCCGAGCCATGGGAGCGACGGCCAAAACAGCTTCTTTATCTACAAAAAAAACCCCAATTCCCATCTATTTAGAGATTTCCCCCCAAAAAAACAAAACAAAAACGTGCGTTTTTACTGTGCTCTTAGTCCGGCTAATGGATCCCGACCCGCAAGGCGCTGAATAATAAGTTCCTTTTGTTATTTCAAGTTTATTCCTAAAATTCCAATGAAAATAAGAACAATGAGAAGATGGTGACAGCTCGGTAACGGAGTTGGGATGTTTCTAAATGTTCAAAGAGACCGACTTCACAGATTTTCCCCTCTGAAAAAATCTACCCAAAGCTTTGATTTCGGAAGAAAAACCCATTTCCACCGTTAAATTTGCGAGCCGCACAATGGTTAGAGGCCGGATGAGCGGCGGATATGGAGTTCGCTTTAATCCCACAAAGAATGAAGGAAAAAAACATTTAGAATAAACATCCAAACATATTGAGTGTGTTAGAATACAGAAATCAAACTTTTATTTTGTTTTAAGCAAATTCCATATTATCAATATTTGTATTTTTGTGGCTTTTTGGCTCTTCCCGTAAAAAAAAACAAAAAAAAGAAAGTAAAATTTTTGTGGAATATAAAAAAACTTTTTTTTGCTTTTCTGGTTACTGAAAATGTTTTTAAATGGGGGCCGATGTGCGCTGGTCGGGACCGACGTAGAGCAGTGATGTCATATGGATCTCGCGACACTCGCTCTGAATTAAACCATTCATTTCTCTTCGCCGACCGTCTCGCAATTTGAACCCGAAATCCGCAATCGGCGAATCGGTTTGATAGATTTCTGTTTTGGTTGGAAACGCTTCAAACCGGCGGAGAAGTGACTGCGTGTTTTGTCACGGTTACAGCCGTGTTGTGTGTAATGGGTTATGTTAATTTTTGGTCCTTTCGCTCTCGGACACCTGGAGGGAGCTGACGCTGAATTAGTTTGTTGGGCGAGTGAATGTCTGTCCGTCCCCCGGCAGCTGCCGGCACATCACACGGGCCGTGCGTGACTCTCACTAATAATTGCACTTTTTAAGTATTTTTTTCCACTGACTCACTCATTTTTTCCTTGAATCCATCACTTTGGAAGCAAACTCCTCACACCCTCAGCAGAGGATCCCAACAAAATGCGATGAATGAATAATTAGTGCCATTCATCCACATTTACAACCCCCCCATATATGTATCTATAGCTTTAGGAACGGACTGACCATCTGGCACACTGGGCTAATGCCCGGAATGGGGACTTCAATGTGCGGCCATCTGGGCATGCCGGGCCGATCACTATGTCAGCATAAAAGCATGGCATGCGCCGCGCATGTTTAGCATTTGGCTGCATGAATGCATACCAGAGAATATTCAGGCTCCAGCTACCAGGAGCCGTACCTGAGTGGGATGCGGGATTCACCTGGAGTCCCAGGAGAGCCCAGGTATCCATATACGTCATCAGGCGGCTGCCGGCCCACGACAGCTTTTTGTGCAATTTCTCCCCTTTCCATGATAAGAGATTCACCCACGTGTCCCATAATCGGCAGTGAGCATCAGTCCTACGCAGAGACGCATTTTATTTGTCAATCAGAGAAATTGT
>JALMGF010000190.1:907500-925000 GCA_023333645.1 Sceloporus occidentalis
AGACAGGTCGGGGACCCCCAGCACTGATGTCCTCTTCCCAAAGTGACGACGGGAGGACTTAAACGTTGGGAAAACGCGTCGGCCCCCTGAGATGGGTCTGATTGTCCGGCCCTCAATGAGTCGGGATCTTCTGAGATAAAGCGCAGAACCAGAGAGATCTGGAGTAACAATGTATCTGATGTACTCTGTGACCGATACTCATTATCTCCAAGGGTCTCGGAGGCTGAGGGGATGAGGGGCAAATCCCACCACCCCCGGGACGCACAGATATATAAATATTCCATCCTATGGATCTACACTCCGTAGAGATGTGGGACTGGCTGCAAAGGACCACCTGGCCATGACTTCTACCATAACCTGGGAATACCACCTTCCCTGGGATGACCAGCCTGGTTAGTTCATGAAAATGTCCTTCAAGGTCACAAACTACAAAGCGTCACAAAATATGCTGACAATTTCCTCCTCCTGTTTGTGACGGGGAGACTCGGGGTGCGTGGCTGCCACAAACTGATACAAACCCCGTAGGACCTGAGGACAAATTCACCCGGACCGGCCACGCACACTCATGCACACTCACCCTCCACGGTGCACAGCAGATAGGAAGAACGTTAAGGGGCACCACAGCCAGAATCTGCCCCCAAACCCCCAATATATTCTTAGGATAGGTCCACAGAAGTGCCTTCAACCCCTTCATTAGAACGTCCTCCTCTCGTAAGCAAATTGGGGGGGGGGGGGGGTAAGTGGGCCCGTAATCTACCCATGGCGATGGGTAACGACTCAAACCTTAATCAGTCGTTGGTCTTGTCTTAGATTCAGGAGCCGTATGTCTATCCCATGCATGTTTAATACCCTCACTGTATTACCCTCTACCACCTCTGCTGGAAGGCCGTTCCACATATCCACCAGTAAAGAATCACCCGTTTTGATAATGAAACATTTTAATTCATACCCTCGTACTTTTTTTTTTTTTTACACAATAAATCAGGAAGGGTTTCTCCAGTCTGGTCCCTCCGATCCTAAATGTCCTTTACATCTGGCCGGCTCACTAGAAGGCTGGGCTGGGAGGATCGAGCCGCCGCGCCGCTCTCCAGACGGTGTTTGCACAGCTTTCAAGAAAGAAAAAAAAGAGCTTGAGTCCCAAACAAACAGAAGAACCGCTCAGGTAGCCGTCTTTTCACACCCCGGTGTACACAGGGCGCTAATCTCTCCTGCGGTCGGATGATGTATAGAAATGCTGACAGCTATAGGTAATCTTAAAAATACATCATTTCCCTAACTCTGTAGAGAAAAGCTCCTCAAAAGGCCGTTCCTTACTTGTTCTCGGCATGTTCTGAACAATGAAGCGGCGGGGAGCCCAGAGCTAAAATAATAAACCCAGAGAAGCCCGAGACGCGCGGTACTTGGAGTGCTAGCTCCGCGCTCCGCTCGTTCATCATCCGGACACGCAGCGGATCAGCGAGGTGTCCGTCTCCAAATAATGGGGAGAACGTTGCGAAATCGTAAAAAAAATATATGACGCGGTGACGGATAAGCGGGGCCGTGTTAGGGGATGAGGTCGTACATGTGCAGCAGTTGCCATGGGAACCAGCGGAACGGTCTATTACTGCCCTTTACATATTATTATTGATTTCTATAACGCCGTCATATTCCGCAGCGCTGTACGGCCTTTTATATTTAATTAAAGTAAAATGAGACATGGAGTTATATATAAAAGAGCAATAATGGTCCAAAGTGGTACAAGTGGAGCATTTGCCGGGGGGGCATTCCCTTGGTTGCTATGGCAATTTCCCCACTTTTACCACTTTGCACCGGATTTGTGCTCCGGATCTCAAGGAGGAATATTTCTTTGTTTTTGTTTTGGATATTTTTGGGGATATTTGCCGCTTTTTCCTCCTCTGGTGTGAATTCCCAAAGCTAAAGGAAAGATAGCTTAATGGGGAGGAATAATCCTGCAGATCCTAAGAACTAGGACGCTCTTTACCTTCTTTTCCAGCAGGGCTGCCATCAGAAATGTTGGGGTACAAATACAAACCTAAAGACAGGACCACCTCCCCCATAATACCCCACCCCACCCCATGCACCCCACCCCACGCACCCCACCCCACGCACCTACCACCACCTCCGCCTGCTGCCCTGCCTCAGACTATTTTGTGTTCTCCCCCTGCGCTACGGAATGTGCCGGCGTTCTATAAATATAATGTAATGACGGAACAATATAATATTGCTTATTTTAATCTATAACCATTTCTGATAAAAGTTTATTTAGTGAATTTATCCATAAAAACGTAGGCTTTGTGCGAAGGGGCAGATCCACTTAATGGTGATTACAGCAGAGTTACACCTGGGCAAGAAAACTCCAGAACTAACGAGTTCTTGCGCTAAATATTATTTCTATCACTTTTTTTTTATTTAGGAGTTTATGTGACTTCCATTCAGAGTCAAGTGGTGGAAGTGAATTAAATATAAAAAAAAGAAATTGAGTGTAAAGGTTTGTTTTTGGCGCATTCTAGCCGTGAGACGGCCGGCCGAGGCGCTGGCGGGTAACTGGGGTATTATCCGAGCCGCGGGGATACGAGGAAGGGGGTGAGACGGGCCGGCGGTTTACCTGCGGTCACAACCTGAAAGAGTTTCTAACAGTTTTCTCAGCTCGGTGCCAATGTAAAGAACAAAATATACACCACGTGTGAAATTGTGACACGGTATGACATCACCACGTGACTTCAAACTGAAAACAAAAACTTTTCTCCCTTTAAATTCTTCTTCTTCTTTTTTTTTTTTTGCAGCCGATAATAGCTGTTTATCCAGCGAGTGTTTTTAAGAAATCTCAGGATTCTAAAGGCTCCGTGTCCGACATCCTCGGAGAACGCTGCTGCGCACGCTTATTGTGCACCTCAAAGGAGAACGCAGAGCTTCAAAAGAAAAGGGCCAGATAGCAGTGTTTATTTACCAATCACAAACGTTGGCAATGACCCGTTAACACTTTTGGGGCCAGAGGCGTTGATGACACACTGTACCATTGTTGACCGAGAGGTGGAGGAAGAGGCCATAATCTAAAACTGAAAGGGTGGTAGATAAGTGGAACAGCCTCCCAGCAGAAGTGGTAGAGGGTAATACAGTGAGGGGATTAAACATGCATGGGATAGACCAACGACTGATTAAGGCTTGAGTCTTTACAGCAGGAGAAACGGGCGACTGGACGGGGGCCGGATGGGGGCCGATCTGCTGGCAGGTTCCATGTTTATTTTTTTTACTAAATTTTGCTGTTAAATAAAATTCTAATTTTTATATCAAGTTTAGCGACTTTTGGAAGAAATGTTTGGACTGTAGTTAATTAGCATAACAATGTTGTAAACACAGGGGCTGTAGGTAAGATACAATGTAGCGACGCAACAATAATATTTACACAACAAGCAAAACAGAATTATAGTCTTCGGGGGTCACGGGGGTTCCGTAAAAAAACTATAAAAAATGGAGATTTGCTTTACCTACCAAAATAAGAAATATTATGAAAATAAACGCAGCAAAGAAGTTTACTTTATAACAGAAAATCAGGCAATAAAGGTAAATGTCATTTGTCAAAATATATATATTTAAATATCCATTAAAATGTAGAAAAAAAAATAAGCAAATATATTTAAAATAGAATTTCCCATCGGTATTTATTTTTTCAGTTTGTTTAATTACGGGAAAAAAAAAAAATTCTCCCTTCAATGACAAAAAAAAAAAAGACAAAAGAAATGGATACATTATTATTATTATTTATTACATTATTGTGCAAATGTATCAAGGATGTGGAAAAATCCAGCGGAACGATTTGCGATCCTCGCGTAAACAGGTAAAAAAGTCGTTAAATAGAATTAACCGAAATGGGACAATAGCGCAGTAAAGCTGGCCGTGTTTGCTCTGTGATATACAAATCCTGAAAACCGCACTTATTTGTTTAATATTATTGATATTAGGACTGCAAACGGCTAAAACCAATAAAGCGGGGCTCGGTGTTACGTGCGAGGAATCCGACAATTAAATATTATTTTGTTCGGCATGAATGGCTTTGCTGGGAAATTAAAAGTTGACAGTAAACGATAGTGCACAAAAAACCCCAAATTCAATATTTATCTAACCAAAAACCTCATGGAGGTATAACCGGTGACAAATCCCGCTGAAGTAAAAGGTGACAGGTCAGGGGGGGGGCAGTCCCTCCGGTACCCCCCCCCGGTGTCACAATGGGCCGGTTACACTTACAGGGTCTATTTCCGGTTCATTAAAAGGCGCTGGTGTATGAAGTCATATCCCGGCGCTCTGTTTATTGCACGGAGCCTTTAATTGTATTTGGGATGCCGATCGCCGGGGGGGGGGGGGAGGTTGGGGGTTCTGCCCAAGTTCGGCCCCAGAGGTCATTACATCACTAAATATAACCCCGTACTGGAGTCAGGATTGGTTCCTGTAGATACTCAGACTCACATCATGCATAAATATATATAAGGAACATTTTTCTCCAGGGAAGCTGAGATCGGTGGCAGCCTGTGGCAGAACCAGCATTCTCTGATCAATGTTTTCTCCTGAAATAACCCCCCCCCTTGTTACAGGGTCACTGTACCCAAGGCTGGGTACCCCTGTTTGAGGGCTGAGGAATCACCAATCAGTCCCTCATACGGATCGCACTCAGCTATCCACGGATCATCCAGACCACCATTCGTAGTAAACCAAGAAGAACTCTCTTTATTACAAACACACAGAACTTATATACAATCTCAATGCAATGTGTACCGAACCCAACCCCCAATCCCATCACTCCCATCCCATCACAAATCCCATCAGTATACAGGGGATGTATCAGGTGAGGGGATTACAGAATACAATGGGTTCCCCCACCTGTGTTATCCCCCCTGTAGTGCGGGTGCCGTCTGGGCAGACAGGGCTGTGCTGGCTGATTAAGAGCCCCAGCCAGATTATAGGATCGTCTCTTTGAAGGCTGGGGCTGAAGCCACATCAGTCTCTGGGCCGGTTACACAATAAACACAACATAAAACATTACCGGGTCACAGTATACAGAACCGGACACAAAAGTGCTCCATGACCCGGCTAAACTTCATATGACACATGAGCCAGCTAGCCTGGCCCTGTCACAGATCTCCCCCTTGACCAACGGTCCGGCAGACCAGGCAGATCCACACGGGTCTGCTGCAGGCTGTCCGAGTGGACAAAGTTCAAAGGTGCAGGCCTTAGTTCATGGCCCCCTTTGTCAGAATCATCCATTGAAGGTGGGCCAGGGCCCTGGTTGCCCAAACGGATAGTCAGTAGTCCTCTGTGAATTGGAGGACGGTCCCAGCTCAGCCGGGGGCACATGGCTATCCCCCTCACCGGGGTAACAGGGGCACCTGGAGACTCTTGCTCCCTAGTCTTGGGAACTGAGTCTGGGGCAGCTGCCAGGCCAGGGTGGTTGCATGGAAGGAAAACCCTGCTGATCGGGCCGGGGGCACTCGGGGAACCAGGGAAACACGTAGAGGTAGTAAGAGGGGCCTCTACCGGGACACTGGAGTGACCTAGGGGACACTCTGGGACAGGAACGGGTGCCCTTACAGGGTTATTGGGCGAGCTAAGCAGCTCTGCGGGGTACTCAGGGGACCCAGGGGAATACTCCGGGGCAGGGACAGGTGCCAATACTGGACCACCGGGAGGGTTAAGCAGACCCTCGATCTTCCTCTCTGGGACAGGTGCCTCTGCCTGGGCACGGGGAGAGTCAGAGGAACACTCTGGGACAGTGACCTGGGCTTCTAGGAGGACACTTGGGGAACCAGGGATCACTTCGGAGAACACAGGGATAGGAACCAGGGCCTGCGCCAGGCTACTGAGAGGACCCAGGGAACTCGGCAGCCCCTCTGGCGTCCTCGCTAGGTTAGGGAATGGTGCCTCTACCGGGTCACCGGGGACTTCAGTGGGAACCTCTGGGGCAGTGACCCGGGCTTCTCCCAGGACACTCAGGAAATCAGGGGGACCGTCTGGGGCACTGGCTTCTACGGGCATAGCTAGGGGTTTGGTGAGGGGGATTGTGCCACTTACTCGGGAGGTGGGGACAGTCATCTCTTCTGCCGGGGTAGAGCAGCCAGGGTTGTTGGTGAGGACTTGGGTCGGAGCTTTTGGCTTCCTCCTCCGCTTCTTCTTGCTGGCAAGGACCTCGGTTCTTCTCGCCAGGGCAGGGGCTGCGGAGTAGGTGAAGAGGACCTCGGTCCCACTCCCGCAAGTTGTAGTACAATGCTCCCAGTCTCCTTGTAACTCCTGGAGCTCCACTCTCCGCAGCAATTCTTTATAGTCCCTCTCGAGCTGCCATTCCTCTTGGACCAGGCAATCCATAACAGTCTCCAGCTCGGGGGGAATAGCATAAACCAGGACTTCTGCACGGTTGTCCCAGATTGTATCCCTGCGGTACTGGCAGGGGCTTCCGAAGGACGAGTCAAATTGGAAGGCATCATATATCAGTCCTGGGTCGACGGGGCTATACAGCATCAGAGGGTCGCTGTGGTCTTCACCTGCTAACTGCTGGGAGAATCCCTGGTAGCGGCTCTGGAGGTCGAGCTCTGCATATATGAGACCCCTCAATTCGTCTTCCCACTCCGGCAACGGGTTCTCCCCCAGGAGTGGAACTCGTAGATCCCACATTGTCCAGTACTGTGCCCAGTACGTTTCAAAGTGGGGATGGGAGAAATCATCCCTCCAGTCTGCAGGCGCAGACTCTAACTGCCATTGCTGGTGTTTCAGCTCACACACCTCGGCTGTAACCCGGTCTGTCTCATCCTCTGGTTCTCGGAAGGGTTGGATATCCTGGTATGATATTTTGGGGGTCTGTTCCCCTAGTCTGGGAGATAAAGACCCACTCTGGCTCAGTTCCTGGTGACACATTTTAATCACCGCCGTCACTTGCTCCGATGTAGCCCCTCCTGGGTACAGGGATAGGTGCCATAGAATGTTCTTTTGTAGAGCACTCAGTCCGAGGCTCTCCTCTGGGGCATCCTGGTGCCGGTCCATCTCTCTGCAGTCCGCAATCAAACCTCCAGGAGCTCTCTCGGTGTCTCTCGTCTGCAATCCCAGTTGGTGGTTTGGATTTCACCCAAGTCGTGGGATTCTTCCCACCGCTGCCAACCAATGTTACAGGGTCACCGTACCCAAGGCTGGGTACCCCTGTTTGAGGGCTGAGGAATCACCAATCAGTCCCTCATACGGATAGCACTCAGCTATCCACGGATCATCCAGACCACCATTCGTAGTAAACCAAGAAGAACTCTCTTTATTACAAACACACAGAACTTATATACAATCTCAATGCAATGTGTACCGAACCCAACCCCCACTCCCATCAGCCACATCCCATCACATATCCCATCAGTATACAGGGGATGTATCAGGTGAGGGGATTACAGAATACAATGGGTTCCCCCACCTGTGTTATCCCCCCTGTAGTGCGGGTGCCGTCTGGGCAGACAGGGCTGTGTTGGCTGATTAAGAGCCCCAGCCAGATTATAGGATCGTCTCTTTGAAGACTGGGGCTGAATCCACATCAGTCTCTGGGCCGGTTACACAATAAACACAATATAATATATTACCGGGTCACGGGATACGGAACCGGACACAAAAGCGCTCCGTGACCCGGCTAAACTTCATATGACACATGAGCCAGCTAGCCTGGCCCTGTCACACCCCTTACAAAGGCTGCCTGAATGAGCAACTAAACAGAAGAGGAGTGATAACTTAATGGGGAGGAATAATCCTGTAGGTCCTGAGAACATGGCTGCTCCTGGGGGGGTTTCTAATACATATAAATTGTGTATTTATATCCGTAAGCACCTTACATGATTTAGATTGTAAGATTGCAACAGCAGGGCCCACTTCTCCTTTTGCACCACTTTGTTTGTTTATCCTACTGCTTCTGAATCTGCTGGCGCTTTATCCATAAATACAATGTAATATTTAGTGTAAAACCTGTAAAATGTTTTAGGAAAAGGGACAGATCTGCTTCAGTCAGGTGATATTCCCTGTGGGGAGACACCACACTGAGCTGATGCTTTAAGGCGATGCTAATGAAGTCCGCCCCTCCATAGACTTTCATTAGTAAGAGAGTCCTGCTGGGTGATTAAGACTGAGCCATTCTATTGTTCCCCACAGGCAGTGTGATAAGGAGTCGGGGGGGTTAGTAGATCGGGGGGTCAGATAACAGAGCGAGAATCATACAAACGGCTGATAAGCAGCTGCCTGAAAACTTTATATTATGGGGCAAAAAAACTACAACTGGGGTAAAAAAAAATAAAAAAAATAATAAAATAAAAATGTCAGATCTGAGGGCCGCTGGCGGTTTTGAGATATTCTGGTAATCGTGAATCGCTGTGAAGTCTCTGAAGCCTCCGGGGAGGATTTGTGGGTCGGGTTGCTGGAACGGCCAAAATTCAATTTTAGGGAAAGTGACAAAGTTGAAGAAAGGGTCGCTAATGCGTGAAGTTGTGAAAGGTGCTTTATTATGGTATGAAATCTGTTTGTTTAACGCATTACTTCCCACTTAAGGGGTTTCAGCTGGTAACACAACGGGGAGGAAAACCTGAAATAAAGAGAATTACTAAAGTATCTTAAAATGAAAGTGGATGTGACGCTCGGAATCGACGTGGATGTTAAAGATTAATGAATGAACTAAACTGGCTTAGCATGATTATTCCTCCCCTTTAAGTTTCTTCAGATCCCAACAAATATCTTTTGAAAACATTGGAAATTTGTCGATGGCAAGTGAGATTTTAACATTCATTTTGCCTGAAAAGAGGTTAAACGTTGGGAAAACGGCGCACAGATTGATGTTATTAGCAGTTTAGGTGCTTTACATACGTCAGAGGTGAAAAATATTAATTTTAACGCGTGGAAAATCCTGTTTCCGGAGCTTTTCAGAACCTAAGGGCATAATTTCAGCCTCACGTCGGTGTCAATGTCATTTTTGCATGTTCAAGAACCAAAAAGTTGTTAACCAGCTCATTACAGAAGCAGGATTTGTAATTTTTTTTTAAATAAATTTTGCCCCCCAGGCTGAAGATTGAAAGCTGAATGGGGCGTTTTGGGTTCATTTCAGAATAAAAGACGTTAATTGTTGACGAGATTCCATTAATATGATTTAACGATCCTTCGGACCCCCGGCGACTCCTCGGTTACAAAGAACTGACCGGGAAGAGGCCGGCGTTAGTATTTTTGAGCTTTTGGGTCGGACGGAACGCGGACTTTCTCTGCAGTCAGAAAAATTGGATATTAATGTTCTTTAATTCCCTTTTTATGAAAATAACTTTTATTTGGCACAATTTTCTTTTAAAAGAGCCCAGCTGTAGACTTTAGGTTAGAATGTTGCAAAAATGGATACAAATAATAAATCAAAAATAAAGAATAATAATAAAAAATGTACAAAACACATCATTTCCAAATTTTAAGTTTCTCTTTGCCCTTTTCAAATACTGTTAGAAATAAAAAAAGAAAATAAATACTGTACTACCCAAGTGTACCTGTTTAGTTTTTCCAGTCCCTCTTTGGCCCCCAAACCACTGATGCCCCTCTCTCCTCCCCTGATGCCCCGTCTCTCCTCCCCTGATGCCCCTCTTTTCTAGGAGGTCAGAATGTTTGCTGGGTATGAGGGGATCGCAGGGTTCTACGGCCCTAAAAGCCCCGATAATGTGTATAGAAACAGCAGGGAACGGCTTTATACATTAAACGGGGTAAATAAACCCCATTGTTCTAAAGAGGGATACTTGGGGGTCTAGTATGGTCCGGACCACCACAATACAGTAAGAAAAGATCTTGTTAGGTTTATTTAGCAAACATAAGCATTAAACCACTCTTTACACGCACAGCCAGTATACAGCCGGGTGAAAAAAGTAAAATGTTGCATTTTTTGCCATTTTAGGAGAAAAAAAAATCCCCTAAAGCAGCAGAAGGAATTGTGCGCCTGTCACTTTAAGCCGTCGTTTGGAGGCGCAGGCGAAACGAACCCCCGCTACCCAGCAGCCAATCGGTCATCTCAGTGAATCTCAGTAAATATGGAAAATGTTTTCACATTCTGTTGAAATTCCCTTACAGCTCGCCTACGAGCTCTGCCTCGCGAGGGGCCCCTTTAATTATTTCATCATGGGGCAGGAAATCCATAGGTCAAATATAAACAGCCCCAGGCAGGGACCCCTTCATCAGACAGAACATGACATCTGACATGTGTCCTGCCTGCCACTCGCGGGCCGCCCAGCCGCTGGTTAATGCGAGATGGCCTGCCTGCTCTGCCCCACGGCTCTTCTGAAACCCCAGACATTTAAAAAAAATTTTTGTACATTTTTTTAAAAAATTGCGGCACATCGCTGTCCTTCATCAGAAAGCCGCGATTCAACCTATCTGAGGTTAAGAAAATAAATAGACCCCCGCCCCAAAAACTTGTTGTTTTTGCTGAAGATCTCCCTCTTTTTTTTTTTTTTTTTTTTTTTTTTGGCTTGGAAGGGGTTTTTAATACTTTCAGTACGAGGGTATGGCTTTTTTTTTTTTTTTTTTTTGCCATCCGCATAGAAACATCTAAGAATTTTAAAAACGATGGATTTCAATTCACATGTAAAGCAGGGGAAGCTTTTTTTTAATATTTTTTTTCGTTTTTTTTAAATAGATTTAAAATGTCCTGAAAAAATAAAATAAGATGCACAAAAATATAATAAATAAAATGTTATAAATAAACATATATATATAAATAAAATAATCTAAATTCAAATATAATAAATATAATTCTGCTGGATCAAAGAAAATGATGATTAGCCATATCGTTTTAGGTGTTGAATCCTAATTTTGGGGGAAAAAAGCAAAAACGATACGGCTAAATTACGAATTGATCCTGAAACGCAGAAATGCCTGTGTTATGTACATGTCCAGCACCAAATGGGTTAAAATAAAAAATAATAATGATAAAAACAATTTTATATATATATATATATATATATATATATATATACACTAAGTGCATTGTAGTCCTCGCATCACCTGTATCTACAAAATGAACATTTTTAAGGTGACATCGCCATTAAAGAACATGTCTGCGCATGCACAGTACAAGTTGTGGAGCGTAGTGTAGATTAGTTACGTTTCTCCAAAATACGTTATGTTTTATTGATACGAAGTTTTTGAGTGACCTGTTAGACAGTCACGTGACTTGTGTCTGTTTAATCTCTGCTGATAGCAGCTGCAGATAAATCTCTGTTAATGGTCCTACTTCCTCCGATATTTTACAAAGAGGTCGTGAATCGACTGGGGCAACCAGGTCTCTCTCTACAATAATATTTCTGATTATTTTCAACCTGCCTGCTCAATGACATCATGATGACTAATAAGGGTGACATCAACACCAGCAAGTTTGTAAAAACAAACATTTGTATCCAATGGAAAGACAGGAAACTTTATTTTGTGGCCCTCCACTCCGCTAACCCCAAATCGGGGTGCAGGAACATTTTTTTTTTATCGTGTGAAGTCATGAGCTATATTTTATAGGGACCGGGATTACAATAAACTGTAGTCATGTGACAGGAGGAAATGACAATGACAAGTTAAATGACTTCATTGCCATAGCAGCAGAAAATACTAAAACCGCTAATTTAGGGGTTTTACATGATATAGAGCTTATCTAATAAGTAAACCAGCCCCATTAAATGCATTTATGATAAATACCCCTCCCCACATATTTCAGTAAGTTATTACTTAAACATAATGTAAAGATTTCACCTTACAGCGCTGAAGGTCGCAGCCATCTTGGCACGGATCCATCCCACCCCCACCCACCATCGTCTCACATAACTAGGTATTGCTTAAGATTCTGGCATTTCTGCTGAAAATAAAAAAAGGTGAATATTCAGAAACTCTTTAAAATGTAAAAATAAATTGGGTTAAATTACGACAATTCCGGTCTTTTTTGAAAAATGTTTGTCATTTTTTTTTTATTTAAGTGGATAATCCATTTTTCATGCAAAATAAAATATACAACCTGATAATGACACGTCAGTAATAGGATGCTTTTTATATTAGAGGGTTATTCGGGGTTAAGAGATTTGTTATTCTTAAAACACTATTTATAAAATCACCAGGAATCTGGAAATTTTCAGGAAAAGGTCCTTCCAATTCAAAAAGATTCGTGTTTGTTTAGTCTCGGCATCGGGAGAACCTGGCTAAGGTTCTACGCGCTTTGTGTGTTTTTTAACCCCGTGTGTCCCGGGGGGGGGGGCATCTCGCTCTCGGGCCACACAGATGATCCCTATCGGCTCGCGAAGACGCGGTAAACATATCCCGCGAAGTCGACATGTGTGACCAATAAGATATTAAGCAAACATTTACGATATGAAGACACCCTACCCTGCGAACGCTGAAAACGGGGGTTTCTTCTTTAAAAAATATTAATAAATCCAACTATTTTTTTTTACATTTTTGGAAAAAAATCGGATTTTAAAAACTAGAATATTAAAAAATATTAATTATTATTTAAATTAATCAAAATGATTTTATTTATTTTTTGGAATGAAACAAGGAATTGTATTTCTGCTCAGATTGGCTACTGTTTTATTTAAATTGGCTACTGTCTGATTCTAATAGCCACAAGGGTGAACGCTGAAAAAAGATGGGTTTTGTTCCTTAAAAAACTATTAATAAATCCAACAATTTTTTTTTTTTTTTTACAATTTTCTGTAGAATAAAAACAAATAGGATTGTAAAAACTAGAATATTAAAAATTACTATTTAATTATTATTTAAATTAATTAAAATGATTTTATTTATTGCTTGGTTAAAAAATAAGAAATTTTATTTCCGCTCAGATTGGCTACAGTTTTTTTTTTTTTTATTGGCTACTGTCATCTAAATCTAATAGCCACAAGGGAACTGAATGTTCCAAAATCTTAATCCCCCCCTCCCAAGGACACCTGTCCTGTTTTTCTTACCCCCTTTTGTTAACGTACGTTTTATATACGTTAAAATCCCATTTCACCCATGATGACACATCTGAAATGTTTTGAAATTTTTCGTAAAAATAACCCCAATCAACCCCTTCAGCCGTCGATTTCTAGGAAACGGAATAACCTGCCTATTGTACGTCTTTCTTAACGCCAACATTCTGAAAGATTACAAATATTGACATAACCGAAAAAAATAAATAAAAAAATAATAATAAAAAAAACATTATATAGAAAAAAGAAACAGTATGAATGATGTATGAATCCGTTCCAGGTTTCGATGACAGCGAATGTCAATTGGTCCGGGTCTAACATAGTAATTAGCAGCCCAAAAAAATGCGGAAACCGTGCCAACGCCTATCAGGTTTAAACTTTCACGCCAATCAAAAAAAAACAAATAAATAATAAAAAAAAAGAAATAAAATCATTTCACACGTAGGAGATTTGTTAATCGGAACACGCCGGGGATATCTGATACGCCAAGGATTAAGGTTTGGTTTTAAAATAATACTTAAGCTCATCACGTTGAAAGCCCGTAAACCACACGATTGGCTCTCCGACGGCGCGCGGTGCCAATCTCGCGGATCAGGCGGGGGATGCCAAGGACATGACAAGCGATTGCGTTATCTGGAGCTTCCCGTTAGTGTTTATAAATATTCTTCATCTGAGCGTGACGCCGAAGACAGACGACTCCATAATACGGATGGAAAGCAGCCAATGGTTGGACTCCCATTGGTTGCCATCATTGGGCGGCGGGTCCAGGTGGGCGGAAGCCCCTCTGGTGCAAAATGATGATCGGGGGCCCTGTAGCACCTCTGCCCTAAGGGCCAGTTAAAAAGAGGTCTCCCCAACCAGCCCATTAACACCATGGAAGAACAGCCTTGTTAGTTTAGTTCAGCTCGGCTTCGCGGGTCATAACAAAAGTGGAGCGCTGGAATATGACATCATAGCCCGGCGCCCAGCAGTAAGGACCGGAATAATTCTGCACAGCTGTCCGTTCCTCTTGGAGAGAAGATCGCGTAGCCTGGCGGTTTAATGCTCTGCATGGAGAGTGAAATATTAAGTAAGGAGGGACCACCTAGTGAGGTCACATTAACGTATTCATGAAGAACGGGGGGGGGGGGGGAATTGCAGCTACTGGATATTATCGGTAATTCATGGCGACGGCGCTTTGAGATCTCGTGTGCGGCGACTCCGGGAATGCAAAGCGATTTTCCACATGTTCTAAAAACGTACGTTTTGAAAAGGCTTTTTTTTTGGAATTGATTGAAAATAACAGCTTGAAAACCAAGGGGGAGGAAATCTGTGTTCCAAAAATGTACGTTTTAAACAAGTTGGGAATCGTGTCTGGCTCGTGAGAGAGATTCTTGGATTTGGAACATTTCTAACCTAACGCTGATAATCACTCCAAGTTCCACTTGCAGCTGCCCTCCTCCTCTTCCTCCTCTCCTCCTCTGTGGTCCGACAATTCTTCCCACTTTGGCCGCTTGAAATCAATGGAAGCGCTTAATGCGCATGCGCAGGAGGTCTAGATACCCCAATGCTGGCCGCATTCCCTGAACCAATGCTGGAGGCGACTCTATCACAAGCAGGGCGATCTGTTCGGCCGAACGTATCTTGTGCATGAAAAAAAAGCATTTGTTAATGGGGGGTCACCAGGATCCCCCCTATGCACTCCTAAAAGGAACACCGTATACATTTAAAGGGACCACAAATCTATCATATACATGAAAGTGCGCGATGTCTGGAATATTCCTTTAGAAAGAGTGTTATGAAAAGTATACAAAAATGATAAGAAACAACGTAGCAGAATTCCCAATCCCCTGAAAATAATTCTCCAAAATAATTACCGCATCTGTAATACACACCACGTGATTTGGGCACGAAGGCTAAAAATGAAATAATATGATTATTGTTATTATCATTATTTTTATTATTATTTTTATTATCTTTAATTTATATAGCGCCAACAATTCCCGCAGCGCTGCTTACAGTCCCTACATTCAAAGGGTCCGACAAACCTAGAAAACTAGAGGGCCCGGCTCATAAGTTTATACTCTACAAGAAATAGTGTACCGCGCTACGGAATATGATGGCGCTATATAAAACAATATTAATAATAATAATATATGCGGAATATTTGAGTGTTACTGGATTGTAGTCCTGTTTAAGACGCCGCGTGCGATTGGCTGCGCCCTCGCTACGACCCGCATATATCCGTCCACCCCGCGTACTTCACTCCTCAATTACAAACAATGACACATCTGCCGCTTAAACCCGGGGCCACTTCTGTGGAGTGAAGAATTACAGACGCTCAAGGAAACCTTTCAAATCTCACTCAAGTGACCAATTTGTACAGCGAGTAATTGTATGAAGGGTTTTTACCGATCGTCACCCGAACCCCGAGCAGAATCCGAGAAACGCAAGAAAAAATCAAATCTTCTGCATTAGTTACAGATTCACGGAGATCCCAAAATACCGTTCTAGGCAACTTTACCATGAAACGAGCAAAGAGAAAAGGGGATTATATACTAAATAAACATAGCAAGATTTTCATCCCATATAATAGTAATAATAATAATTAATATAATAATTAAGGTATTATGTTTATTACAGTATTATTATTATTATTTTTATGGTATTATATTTCTTACAGTTTTATTATTATTATTATTACGGTATTATGTTTATTACTGTATTATTATTATTATTACTATGTTTATTACGGTATTATGTTTATTACGGTATTATTATTATTACGGTATTATTATTATTACGGTATTATGTTTATTACTGTATTATTATTATTATTACTATGTTTATTACGGTATTATGTTTATTACAGTATTATTATTATTACGGTATTATTATTATTACGGTATTATGTTTATTACGGTATTATTATTACGGTATTATGTTTATTACGGTATTATGTTTATTACGGTATTATTATTATTACGGTATTATGTTTATTACGGTATTATTATTACGGTATTATGTTTATTACGGTATTATGTTTATTACAGTATTATTATTATTACGGTATTATGTTTATTACGGTATTATTATTATTATTACTATGTTTATTACAGTATTATTATTATTATTAGTAGTAGTATTATTAGTATTGTTATTATTGCAGAGCACCAACAGATTTCAAAGAGTTTTCAATTGTGACTTTTATATATATATATATATGACGCACTTACTCAGAGACAAAGGTCCTGATCACTAGAACTTACAATCTAAAGACCAGAAGTAAGTCATCAATGTCCCAGAAACGGAAAGGAGAGAGGGGCAAAATGGAGGAGGGAAGGATATTAGAGGAGGAGAGAGGGGTATCAGGGATTTGGGGACAGAGGGACTGGATCGCTTTCACAGGGGAGGTATGGATGTACATGTGTGTTTTTGGGCCCTTAGGTTGCGTGTCTCTAACATAAAGCTACATGCGTGAATCACAGAACACGTCGTCATGAACGGCTCTGTGGGTTGAATTTAAATGACTCGTTTGGACGCCTCAATCAGAAAAGCTCATTATCATTCAGCTGCCGGCATTTGTGAGATAAGAGCAATCAGGAAGCCATAAGAACGATCTGTCATTAAGAAGCCCCTATAGAAACGCGTTTCCGGGGGGCCAGAAATGTCAGCATTAAATAAATTAATAATAATAAAAAAATTCCCCTTTATTAAAAAAAAAATATATATATTTTTTAAGAATGATTTCATTGTTCTCTGTTACTCAATAACTCTCACATGGGACCCTACTAGTGATGTCATCATGAATATATATGTTTTTTTTTTACAAAATAAGGTAATGAAAGAATACAGTTGAATTTGGCGAGGGGGCTGGGAGTCGCGGACGCCGAAACAGATGGAAGCTTTTATTTCAATGGAAAAAAAAGTCACATATTTTTGGAGCTGTAACTGAAACAGGCAAAACATGAAACTTAATACCCCGGCGTGCCACTTCTGGAGGGGGTTAGGGGTAAATAGGATTATAGCTTTTTTTAATCATGATTTTTTTTCAATTCATTGAAATTGCAATTACCTGCCCACCTCTCTGGCAGTTAAATTGTTAATTTAAAATTTTGAGATTTGTTTTTAAAAATGTTAAAGAGAACAGAAGACGTTATTCACAGCAACCCACTACATACACACACAGACATACATATATATATATACACGCATTCACACACACACACACACATATATATATACACGCATTCACACACACACACATATATATATATACACGCATTCACACACACACACACATATATATATATACACGCATTCACACACACACACATATATATACACGCATTCACACACACACATATATATATATATATATACACGCAATTCACACACACACACACATATATATATACACGCATTCACACACACACACACACATATACACGCATTCACACACACATATATATATATATACACGCATTCACACACACACATATATATATATATATATATATACACGCATTCACACACACACATATATATAT